>JBBBDQ010028789.1:82500-184810 GCA_037127315.1 Ascarosepion bandense
TAACGCGAGAAACTCGTCTCCATACGGACGGAAAATGAAATCCGTAAAAACAGATATGGGCATAAGACAAGAATGCATCTTCTCATCGGATTAATCATCTATTAGAGAAAGTTGGTCATGAGAAAATTAGAAAACCTCCTAGGTTTAATTATTGAAGGTCACAGTATTAACAAAAGATATAAGATAATGAACAAATAAAAAATTTGTCATGTTTCGCTTTTATCAATGTTTTTAGAGAATTAAATGTGAAAAAAAACATCGAGGTATTTTATTTTTGCGTTGTTTTAATTTCATTGATTAAGCAGGCTTCACGTACATTTGACTTGTTAAGTAAAACTTATTAAATTCATATTTAATTTCTCTAAAGAATATTTAATTCCCCTGTCATATTGTTAAATATTTGAGTTTAGCAAAATATTACAATAACATAGGATATGAAAACTCGTCGTTATTATCAGAAATGTGTACACAGGAAAAGATTTCAACTTGAAAACTTTTTTCAATTTCACTTAAACAAATGTTAAATAACTACATCTTACTTTCTTTTTTCCACTGAAACCAAGTAGCTTTTCTGATATGTCTTGTTTTTCCTCTCAGTCAAAGCGAAACAGTAGATTATTTTTTGTATTGGCAGGAGACGTTATACACTTCTATATTCCCATTTTTATTTATTTACTTCTATTTTTTCACTGAAAACAAGTAGTGCCTTTACTCTCTTTCCACAAAACGGAATATACCATTATTTATGACATTGGCAGGGCATAAAAGTCATGCGAACTAAAGAACTATGGAAGAGATGGATAGTTATTTGTCTACGTGGAGGTTTAAAAGCCTACTGATTATCGCCTTCAACATGTTGTCTAACTTCCCACTAGAGTCATCCGGGACGTCAGTAAAATTACATTTTACTTTAGAAGAGGAAACAAGGACTGTATGAAAGTTGAAATTATACAAGGTATATACTTGAAGAAAAATAAGACGAAGAAAGTTAAATTAATAAAATATGAATGAAAATAAAAAGAGAGTAAGTCAATCAATTGCCATACGTGATACACGCTTTGGCCGATCATATCTCGAAAGAGACATGTCTGACCGAGCAGAAGATTATCCCGCAGTAGCTTGTCATTGCTTTCTGCGGTAAAGGTTATATACCTCAATCTGTTCTGTTATTTAACCCATAACAGGAGGGAAGAGACGGATTAATATCTTTCCCAAGGGCATTTGTGCTCCATTGAATGCAGAGAATTCAACTGGAATTTGAACTCGGCTCGCCGATTTGATGTTCCGATTCGATATTCACTACACCACAACGCACATCCTTCCCACAAAAAATATTTTGAAGTAAACCGAAAGAAAAGAACGCAAGAAGGAAATGTAAGAAATAATTAGTATATTGGTTAAAACGAAAAGAAATATGTTTAAAATCCAAAACTGACACCCTAAAAAATCAATAATATTTAGTCACTTTCCCACCGCCATAATGTAGCTTCCCTGTACCTTTTCTATAAAGAATTTCTTTGCAATTTTTCTGGTGAACTCTTCGCTATAGTAACAAGACTTTATGCATTTAAGCACTGTATTTAGTTGACAAAAAGGTCTTATCACTTCACAGTTGAATTGGTTAAACGTAACCATAAGTTCTATGATAACAGTTTCTTTTTGCTTACGTTTTGCTTGTTGAGATCTCTTGCATAGTTTGGTTGGGTGATGTTGTTTAACAGCAAATTAAACACTATGAGTAATAACCCATAATGGTAATAGTGGTAATAATTCATTATGGCGAAAAAGAAATATTTTGTATGTAATTTTATTCTTTCAAAGTAAATGTGTGTTTTATACATTTTGTAGATCATAAAAAATTATTGCTGGTAATTTCACTTTAAAAATGTATTTTTATATTTTTAAGTATTATATTAAGTGTTATATTTTTACGATAAAATGTATCGTTAGTCATTTGATCATGAAAAATATTTTTTTGGTTATGTTATAAATGTACTATTGATTTTTGTTTAGGGGTTTACTGTTAAACTCGGATATATAACGATACGACAGGAGAATTAAATATGGCTTAGATAAATTGAAGATTGATTTAATAACTGTTACGTAACAAGTTAAATGCTTAACCAAAGAAAATAAAACAATGTAAAAATAAAATGCCTGAATGTTTTTTCCTTTTTAATTCTCTGAAGAAACATTGATAAAAGCGAATTATGTCATTATACCTTTGACCCTAACCGGTAATACCACCCCGGGTTAGGGTGAACTTGGCAACAACAGCAATTAAGAGGTGGTTTCACAATTCACAAAACCTTCAATCCTTTGATCAGAGGCTTTGCTGCTGGATGAAGTTATCGTCATGCCCGGGATTATCTTGCATGGGATGATATGTATTAAAAAGAAATGACTCAAGAAAAAAAACTACGCAGATGAAGAAGATAAATGTGTTAAGATAGAAGAAAGAAAATAAGAAGTTAAGAAATATATAAGAAAATAAAGAAGGAATAGAAGTAAGAAAATATAAAGAAAGAAATGATAACATTTGTACATCAAGAAAGAAATAAAAAAGAAAGTAAAGAAAGAAAGAGTTAAATAAAAAGTAAGTTAAAAACCAATGGGAACGCTCCTCTTCATAGGATCTTACCTTTTCAAAATATCCTGTATTGGTCTACGAAATATACCTAGCCATAAGCAAATAAGGCAAAAGTGAATGTAAGACTACGCAAGTATTGCATAAAAACGCAGCTAAGCACACATGAATACCAAAATTCATATGTCCACCGGAACAGAATTAATCTCCCTTGCCTTTTGCACTGCCAGTTGTTACAGTAATGTATCTGGTGAATAAAATCATTTCGTAATATGTTTTCATAGCTGCTTTGCTATCACTTTGTACATTGAAAATAAGCGTTTAGATGTAGTGAAGGGCACCTTATTCAGGCAGATCATGTCCACAGAACATTTTCTTAAATACTTACGTATTTATTGTATATATATATATATATATATATATATATATATATATATATATAAACAACTTTTAGCCTTTACGTATTTATCTATGTATTTTTGAAGCGTTATCATATCAAAGCGATGATAAGATTCCGGCCTAGTTTTGCGTAAGGTTAGAAAAGTATTGATTTTAAATAACATATATATCATACTACTACTACTACTACTACTACTATTACACACACCTATAACTATATAAAAATATTTGCCTGTTTGTTCTCAGAGCGTATGAGTGTATATCTTCAAATGGAGCATGTTGCTAACACACGTATGGTGATTTTAAATGGAACATGTTGCTAACACACGTATGGTGATTTCATTTTACATACTCTATCTCTTTATCTCTCTCTCTCTCTCTCTCTCTCTCTCTCTCTCTCTGTATATATATATATATATATATATATATATATATATATATATCTGTGTGTGTGTGTGTGTGTGTGTGTGTGTGTGTGTGTGTGTGTGTGCGTTGTGTGTGCAGGGTGGCGCAATTCAGATGAATCTGCGCTGTCTTCCTGGTTTAACGCTCATCCATTACTCGAACTCAGTATGCAAATCACCACAATTATCTTTAAAGCTTTCGTAATTTTTCAACTTTTTATATAATCTTTAATCGTTTCCTCCGAAACATAGCGTAATGCCATCAGTAGGCCAGATACTGTAGAGGATTAAAGTGAAAGAGAATACTGGTGATAGGTAGGGTTGAGGAAAGTACAAAAGATGAAGTGTATTCAAGAACACAGAAAACTGGGATTGGCGTAACATTTAAATTTTTCAAGATTGTATTTATCAGGGAAGTAAGAAAACGGAAGAGAGTTCTACAGGTGCGAAATGTGAGAAAAGAATCATTTAGGGTAGTAGTGGACGTTGAATTTCGCTATTCCAGCAGTAAAAGTGTGGGACCTAGATGCCAATCGACTAGCACACTTAAATTAAGGCATTCGGAAGTAAAACCTTATCATCAGAATATTTGAAGAAAATACAGAGAAAATGCACGTCACATCGGTGAGAATGTGACTGAAGTTAACAAGTCTTGTCAGGTTCGTTTACATTACAAATCCTTATTCGTATTTTTTTCAAGAACCTCGAGATAAATAGCAAAACACATTGACAACAGTAATCAATACTCGGACGAATGGTAATTAAATGGTGGTTAGGCTGATGGCGGGTGTATACCATAATTTTACTTCTGAAAAATTGTGTTCTATAGACTGGTTAACAACTGGTCTACTGCAGAAATAAATGGAAACCTACTGCATGAAAATATTCAAAAATGGAACAGAAGAGACATGATCGGCCGGGTGGCACTTAACTGACTAATCTGGGTAAAGGATTGAATAGCAGGACACATTGCATTCTATAGCCTTGATAGGGCACCAGTCCGCCGTAGAACCAAGTGAGAACCTAATGCGGAAAAATCTTCTTCCTAGGCAGTCATAGCTCGACAGGGACATGGACGTCCAAACGCGTATCACTTTTGGCACTTTACTGGATGAAATGCCTTAAGAAGAGGTTAAAGTAGGAGTGGTGGTTGAATTTAGCTATTTCAGCAGTAAAGGACATATATAGTAGCAAGTATAAATCATGTGGTTGGATTAGCAGACGAAAAGTTCGTCAGAGTAGTTGCCATGAAAATATTTGCAGAAACAAGAGAGGGATGTCATGTCACATTAGAATTTACAAGTCATTTCTTGCAACCAGTTAATCGCTGATGGTAAGTATTTCTCAAGAGCAAGGATCTGAATAAATGAATAAATGAAAATCCGAACAAGCAATGTCTGCTAAGTATGGCAAATAGGGTAACACAACCCAGCCAAACTGAAACAATTTTTGTCAGTTTGAAAAAAAATGAGGTTTGGCATTATTTTGATGGAAAACAACACTTTTCCTGTTCGCCAATTCTTGTTACTTTCCTTGTTATTGCGGCCATTAATTTGTCCAGTATTTTTTATAATAAGTTGAATGCGTACTTGTCAAAAATTCATGGCAGATAAGCTTTCTGGCACAGAATTGCTTTTCCAAACTTATCACATGCACAACATGTCTTCCTTAGGATGAAGACCTGATTTTGGCTCATGTCGCTTACCCCAGGATCTGTTTCCTGAATATTTCTCATCACCCGTCACAATTTTCTTAAAAAGATGCATTTTCATTGCGTTTATACAGCAAATTACAGCGGGAAATGCGACCCAAAAGATTCTTTTCACAAAGATCAAGTAGTTACCAAACATTGTAGCGATTTCAGTACCTAAGCTTCACTAAGTGCACATGGATGATAAATTTTGATAGATAAATGTTTCTGCCAACTCCTATTCTCAATCAATGTTTTCATTTTGCTGTCAAAATTTTGTGAGTGAAAATCTGCTTGAGCTTTCTTCTTCAATAAGGCGACAATGACCAACGTTAAACTTAGCGAACAATTCCGCCAGATAAAGACCCTTCATTGTACACAGCGCACATTTTGTTGTCTACGAGGCATTAATACATACATATATATATATATATATATATATATATATATATATTAGTCATCCACATACAAACCTGTTTTGCTGTATCACAGCTCATCAGTGTGGCTAGACATCCACTTACTTCTGGCCGGAATCGAAAATCGACCGATTTGGAGTCATCCGGTGACGCTACCCACTAAGCCATAGACGCATGGAATCAGAGAAGGAAAATTTTAACATGTTGTATATAAGCAATGTATACACACGCCAGTCACCGGAAAAAAACTCAGTTCATTTCTGAAGAGTAACGCATATATGGCAGAAGTGGAAAATGTTTTTAAAATGCTCTTCTCTAAAGAGCTCAATCGTAATGAGAGCATAATTTTAGTCATTCAGATAGATAGATAGATAGATAGATAGATAGATAGATAGATAGATATTATTTACATATCCTTTGAAGAACTGTGTTCTTGATCAATCCAAGTTCATAGATAATTACATCGAACACATTAACACGCGGTTGATGAGAAGGCTCATATTGCATTTTACGGACTATAGTTCAATTCGAACTCATTTAAACACACACGGAAACCTATCAATAGTTATCTGTAACAAACTTGTTGATAATACTAATATAATATAGCATTGACCATATGCAAAATAAAGCTAAAAATCATAGCAGCATCATAAATAAATAAAAATCCATCACTTTATAATATCAACTATGAACACGGCAACAATGTGCTTATATGTTCGGAATAAACTACAAAGACATGACTTTACACTCATACATAAACACTCCACACATTCAACCACACGTAAAATAAAATCCATCCTCAATAATGGTTAACTGCATAGCTGAAAAAGAAAACATTTGGACAATTCTGACATAATTTATGTTCTGAAAAGGGATTTAAGGGGACTTGCAGATTAAGCGTTGGTAAACGACTTTTTATAGGATTTGTTCTGATAAGTGACATGTGAGGCGTTTTTTCAAAAGACGTGCTCGTATGTCTCATATAGGTAATTCATTTATGACATTAAACACTGTGCAGTGAATATGATACGTTACATAGCTACAGGGCTATGGATGCTTATTTAATCCAATCGTTCATATTAAATCTCATAATGAAGGACATATTGAACGGGCAAGTTTTCAGATCCAGTCATACGAAAGCCGTTGTTCCACATGGCTCTATCCTAAGTCCAATGCTTCATCAACGATCTCCTTGATGTACTAAGATCTCAAGTAGGCATCTACGCTGACGACACCACCGTTTACTCCCGCCTGTATAAGAAATCTGCTGAGAGTGATAAAGCAAACCTCACTGCTGATCTCCAATGTGCGTTGGACTGGATCAAGAAATAACTCGTAAATTTTAATGCTTCCAAAACGAAACTTATATCCTTTAACCAACATAGAAGATCGCTACTACTCTCCATCATCATGTATCAGGTTAACCTCTATGAAATCAAAACACTGAGCCTCATCGGCTTAAATCTCACAGCCGACCTCAAGTGGAACGACTACATTGAATCAATAGCTAAATCTACTGCTAGGAAGTATAAAATATTTCGTATCACACTTAAGAAGGTAGCGCGGCTCATTAACGCGGTAAATGGGTACGATGTTTGGCTTTTCTGATCCTACAGTCCCCGCCAGGAGGCCAATGAATATATATGCATGCCTTGACAATATTTCTCGGCACACATAAAAATATGCGGCACATTAGTATGCAAAGCTGTGGCGTTTTAAAGTAAAACTATGCTGAGCAGAATTTAATAATGGCTTATTATTTCGTGTATTCAATTCTTCCTTTATTTCAGAAAAATGTGGTTGGTGTGATGTATGTCTTCAAGATTGTAATTAAATTCATTTGTGGGTTGGCCAGAGATTTTATTCTAAAACTCAATTGTTTAGCCCTTATACACTGGCAGCAATAGAAGAAGAACTTAGTATATATATATATATATATATATATATATATATATATATGTATATATATATATATATATTTTGTTAAAAAGAACAAACAATGAATATCTATTATGTTTAATTATAAACCGTTGTAAACATCGTATTTTTGCTTTAATTTCAGGTGAACATAAAGACAAGAATTTTCCAAAATTTGGATGTTTTTTATTATGCTGGTTCTAAGCTTTCAGCTCACATGAGTCATTTTTAGGGAGGTTACAGGAACGTTAACATAAAGACATCTGCCATAATATATATATTACTAAATGAAAATTTATTAAATGAAAAATCAGAAATAATCTCCAAATGTACTCACTTCTATAAATACATACTAGGATCATATAAGCATGAATGAAAATGTATTAAGAGACTTAAATAAGTACTCACTAATTTTGGAAATTTTCGGTTGTTTAAAATTCCATTCGCGCGTTTGTAAAATAAATTCCCGTTTGTACGTTAGAAAAACGAAAAAGCAGTTATTACAAATCGCCTGAAGATACAAAATGGTTGAAACTTAGGTTGTGGAATAAGGAATTTCCAAATAAAAAACATTCAAACGTACTACAATATAAATGTATTGAACACTTTTTTGTTACAAGTATGTACCGGTTTGATTTAATTATGACCCAAAAATAATCATATATATATATATATATATATATATATATATATAATGTTGTCATGACTGTGAGTGGCGTGGATCATCCAACAACATTTACTAAATATAAAATATTAAGTGTTAGATCTATATAGTGAGCTCAATTGATGTTATCCAGAGCAATATGATATTTACATAGAAAAACTTAACACATCATTTAGAGAGTTTATAAATTATAATTCATTTCTATGAACAAAATTAGCTTAATTTATCTGACCACTCTATATTGGTTCCATTCGGTACAAATATTTTTCCGGAATAACCATTTCTATTAAAAAGAAATGCAAGTCAAGTAACATTATCCAGAATAGAGATTTTGGCCTTATCTCGGAAAAGGCCAAAATTTTCATTGACTATAAAAGCATTACACGACAATTACAAGGACATGAATACACATATAACCGTACATACGAAAACACGCATACACACTTATACTTGCACTTGTGTATATACAAATGCGTCTGTACATACACCTTTATATACATATATACACATATCCATCCATATCCACATAGATATTGTGTTCGCACGCTCACATACATATTTATAAAGACCAGCCTTATATGCGTATAAATAATCCTAACACAAATTTGCGCAAGTATTAGAGTAGATAAACTAAACTAAACTATCACCCGGTTCACACTCCACCCACATCTATTGAATAGGTGAAGTCGCTCATCCCTTGTTTCCTGTTTAAGATGCGGTTTCCGGTTTTCGCTTTTCCAATCTTTTCACTCTTTTCTTTTTTATTATTTTTCAATTGGAGTAGATAGATTAAACTATCGCCCGGTTCACACTCCACCCACGTCTATTGAACAGGTGAAGAGGCTCATCCCTTGTTCCCTGTTTAGGATGTGGTTTCCATTCTTTTTACCCTTACGTAGCCCCCTGCGTATCAGTGGCGTTATCGCCTTGCTTGGGGTGATATGATTAAAAAAAAAGTATACTAACAAACTTCAAACATACTCAAAAATGTGCATATATATATATATATATATATATATATATATATATAGAGATAGATAGATAGATAGATAGATAGATAGATAGATAGATAGATAGATAGATAGATAGATAGGGCAGGGTCTTTCACACAAACTGAGATAGTAGTTCGAAAGAAAAAAGTGAGAATATATAATGAATATATTTTGAAGTTTCAACTTGTAGGAATTAAGTGCAAAGTCAGTTTTAGGCATAGCATTTTGGACAATGTCGAAACTCCCCGGTAGGAACAGCTAAGCATATTGTTGACCATCTATTTTTTGTAGGGTTAGCAGCTGCCAATGCAATTCTGATTGGATTCGCACTCTGCACTCACAGGAGTATATTTTTGTTTGTTTTACCCGCGTTGTTTAGCGAATGAGCTGTCAAATGTACGTAACGCAACTTTTACTGATCTATTTGAGGGCAAAGACTTGTGGCTCGAGATGAGACCCAAACCGCGGATGATGTTATCCTCTCTCTTTCCCTATCTCTCTATTTCGTTATATATATATATATATATATATATATATATATATATATATATATATATATATGTGTGTGTGTGTGTGTGTGTGTGTGTGTTTGCTTTCGTGTGGAAAGAGACAGATGCAAATTGGAATTGAATTATAGAAAAAAAAGTCAGTGAAATATGCATTCTATTTATATGTCTATTTCGCTCAGCCTAAACGTTTACCTTTTAACACACACAGACACACACACAAATACACGCACAGACACACAAACACATACACAGACACACACACACACACACACACACACACACACACACACACACATATATATATATATATATATATATACGGAGAGGTAAGTGAAATAGAGCGTGTTAATTACGTGAGTGATGAATACAAGAAATATTTATATTGTACATATTTTCGTGAAGATGTATATAAGAAACACTCATCAATGTACCTATTTTACCTTATATATATATATATATATTAATGCAGGTTTCATTGAATAATATAGACAAGTTTTGTCTATTAATTTTGTGTAGGATCCGTTCATACCGTCTGATATACTTGATGGTGATGTCGTTAAAAGACAACAAAAAATCACAGTATTTGTTGAATTTTTTATCAGGTCTAAGCTTTCGGCTCACATAAGCCATTATCAAAGAGTAAATAATAACACACAGTAAACATAGAACATTTAAGCTATTAACAATAAAGATAATTGAATTGAAAATATAAGTCCATCCCTACCGTGGCGGATGGCCGAAGACAGTGACAAAATAGTGGTGTTGTGGTCCCTGGTCTGATTACAGACATTTGAGTACGTTGTTGGAAATATCGAAATTGATTGTATTCAAACCAGGTTTAAACTGTTTAATGTAGAGTGCTTCGAGGATTTTTAGTTTCTGCTTATTATTTTCTTGTTTGAGTATGTACGTGTTATCAACAAGCGTTTGTCTCAGAAGTGTGCGTTGATAACCGTGTTGTTCTAAATGACGGAATATATTTGAATTTTTATTTAAGTGCAACGTCAGACGCCGTGAGAGCGAATTTGTGGTGTGGCCGATGTAGATATTATTAAGGTTGTTAGAGATACATTCTCTAAATGGACATATGAATTTATATACTACATTGGTCTTTTGCAAATCACTAACGGTGGGGGAAGAGTCGTTGCGGACAAATGAATTAGATGTAGTGGATTTAGTGTAATATATAATGAACTTAATTCTTTTGTTAGAGTCTGTCGGAGAAATATTAGTATTTATGAGTTTTTTTAGGATGTTTTCATCTAGTTGGTAGTTGGAGTGCATCTGGCTACGGTATAAGAGAGTGATATGTTTAGGATTGGTTGGGTTAGTATCATGTGTTGTTTTTTCCATGTTAAGCTTTTTAAGAAAGTAATGTATTTGTTCATCAACTATGTAGTTGGGAAAATTATTATTGATGAGTGTCTGTTTTATGTTTTTTAGTTCACTGTAGAAGATCTGATTTGTAGATGAATTGACTTTTGCACGGTATAATAGATTTTTTATGATGGCTATTTTGTAATAGTGGGGGCATTCACTAATATAATTGAGTGTGGAGGGATTTTTATTAGTAGGTTTTTGATACGGTGAGATAGTAAATTTATTGTTGTCAGTGTTAATTAATATATCAAGAAAAGGAATTTTGTTATCTTTGCTAAGTTCATAAGTAAATTTTAAAACTGAGTTATTTTGAAACTGTTTTTGAAGTTGTAAGATTTCATTAGTATTTTTAATTGATAGTAGGATATCATCAACATATCTTAGATATATTGATGGTTTTGTAAATTTTGCAAAGGTAGTATTTTCAAGGTTAGACATGTAGAAATTACTAAAAATCGGACCAAGCACTGAACCCATGGAGACTCCGTCACGTTGTATATATATAGTGTTGTTTGGATCAACAAAAGGCACTTCAGTAGTACAAGCTAGTAGAATTTTTCTTAGGATGTTGGGATTAATTTTGAGTGGGGGTAATGAAGGATTACTGTAAACATTTCTTATAATTATATCAATAGTTTCACTGACGGGTACATTAGTAAAAAGGTTTTCCACATCAAGTGAAGCTATGATTTCATTATTAGGATTTTCACTCTTGAGGATTTGGATTGCCTCTAGGGTTGACTTTATGCTGTATTTACTCGGAACGTAGGGTGTGATAAGCTGGTTAATATGTTTAGTTAACTGGTATACAGGAGTAGGAATTTGGGATATGATAGGGCGGAGAGGATAGTTAGGTTTATGAGTTTTTATGGTTCCGTATATGTAACCAGGTTTATAGTCACCAATAATTTTAGGGAGTTTTAAGGAATTCTGATCAGCGTTGTTGGCACTAATGAGTTTATTAATTTTAGATTTTAGTTGGTGTGTCGGGTTTTTGTTAATTTTTTTAAATTTTGTGTGGTCATGGAGTATGTGGTTGAGTTTTGTGTTGTAATCTGATTTGTTAAGTACAACAAAGATGTTAGCCTTGTCAGCTTTTTTTACAATTATGTGAAGGTGGTTGCGTAGTTCGTGCGCAGCACTTTTTAGTTGTTTCGATAGAATTTTTGAGGAGCTTCTGCTTTTATCATGGCGATCTTTGATTGCCTCAGCCTTAAGTAGATCTTTCAGTTCGGGTTTAACGGTTATAAGTTTTTCATCTTGTAATTTAGTGATGCTTTGATAGAGCGTTTCGTTTTCAATTTTTTTAGTAAGCTGGTTATACTTACGGTATATATGGCAGTTAGGTCCAAGGTTGAGTAATTCTTCTTGGTGCTTAGTTAGTTGGTGGTTGGAAAGATTTATGAATTTATCGAATTTTTTGGGAAGAGTGATCGTGCCATTGTATAGTGAATTAAGTTTTTTGACAATTTTAGCACGGTGTTCAACTTCAGATTTTGCAGTGATTTTGGATAGTCTGAGTATTATTTCTTCTAGTTGGTTTGAGGTAGTTATATCTTTCAGTTTGTTGTAGAGGTCATGTTTGTTCTTGTATAATGTGTCAAGATTTTCTTTCGCTATTTCAATTTGCCTTTTCACAAGGCTCCATTTATATTTCAAGGTGGTGATGGTGTGTTGGGCTGCTGGATCATGTAATTTAAATTGTGTATATTTTGGCAGCATTTTTTCATTAATGCAGGTTTCATTGAATAATATAGACAAGTTTTGTCTATTAATTTTGTGTAGGATCCGTTCATACCGTCTGATATACTTGATGGTGATGTCGTTAAAAGACAACAAAAAATCACAGTATTTGTTGAATTTTTTATCAGGTCTAAGCTTTCGGCTCACATAAGCCATTATCAAAGAGTAAATAATAACACACAGTAAACATAGAACATTTAAGCTATTAACAATAAAGATAATTGAATTGAAAATATAATATAATATAAATTACATGATCCAGCAGCCCAACACACCATCACCACCTTGAAATATAAATGGAGCCTTGTGAAAAGGCAAATTGAAATAGCGAAAGAAAATCTTGACACATTATACAAGAACAAACATGACCTCTACAACAAACTGAAAGATATAACTACCTCAAACCAACTAGAAGAAATAATACTCAGACTATCCAAAATCACTGCAAAATCTGAAGTTGAACACCGTGCTAAAATTGTCAAAAAACTTAATTCACTATACAATGGCACGATCACTCTTCCCAAAAAATTCGATAAATTCATAAATCTTTCCAACCACCAACTAACTAAGCACCAAGAAGAATTACTCAACCTTGGACCTAACTGCCATATATACCGTAAGTATAACCAGCTTACTAAAAAAATTGAAATAGAAACGCTCTATCAAAGCATCACTAAATTACAAGATGAAAAACTTATAACCGTTAAACCCGAACTGAAAGATCTACTTAAGGCTGAGGCAATCAAAGATCGCCATGATAAAAGCAGAAGCTCCTCAAAAATTCTATCGAAACAACTAAAAAGTGCTGCGCACGAACTACGCAACCACCTTCACATAATTGTAAAAAAAGCTGACAAGGCTAACATCTTTGTTGTACTTAACAAATCAGATTACAACACAAAACTCAACCACATACTCCATGACCACACAAAATTTAAAAAAATTAACAAAAACCCGACACACCAACTAAAATCTAAAATTAATAAACTCATTAGTGCCAACAACGCTGATCAGAATTCCTTAAAACTCCCTAAAATTATTGGTGACTATAAACCTGGTTACATATACGGAACCATAAAAACTCATAAACCTAACTATCCTCTCCGCCCTATCATATCCCAAATTCCTACTCCTGTATACCAGTTAACTAAACATATTAACCAGCTTATCACACCCTACCTTCCGAGTAAATACAGCATAAAGTCAACCCTAGAGGCAATCCAAATCCTCAAGAGTGAAAATCCTAATAATGAAATCATAGCTTCACTTGATGTGGAAAACCTTTTTACTAATGTACCCGTCAGTGAAACTATTGATATAATTATAAGAAATGTTTACAGTAATCCTTCATTACCCCCACTCAAAATTAATCCCAACATCCTAAGAAAAATTCTACTAGCTTGTACTACTGAAGTGCCTTTTGTTGATCCAAACAACACTATATATATACAACGTGACGGAGTCTCCATGGGTTCAGTGCTTGGTCTGATTTTTAGTAATTTCTACATGTCTAACCTTGAAAATACTACCTTTGCAAAATTTACAAAACCATCAATATATCTAAGATATGTTGATGATATCCTACTATCAATTAAAAATACTAATGAAATCTTACAACTTCAAAAACAGTTTCAAAATAACTCAGTTTTAAAATTTACTTATGAACTTAGCAAAGATAACAAAATTCCTTTTCTTGATATATTAATTAACACTGACAACAATAAATTTACTATCTCACCGTATCAAAAACCTACTAATAAAAATCCCTCCACACTCAATTATATTAGTGAATGCCCCCACTATTACAAAATAGCCATCATAAAAAATCTATTATACCGTGCAAAAGTCAATTCATCTACAAATCAGATCTTCTACAGTGAACTAAAAAACATAAAACAGACACTCATCAATAATAATTTTCCCAACTACATAGTTGATGAACAAATACATTACTTTCTTAAAAAGCTTAACATGGAAAAAACAACACATGATACTAACCCAACCAATCCTAAACATATCACTCTCTTATACCGTAGCCAGATGCACTCCAACTACCAACTAGATGAAAACATCCTAAAAAAACTCATAAATACTAATATTTCTCCGACAGACTCTAACAAAAGAATTAAGTTCATTATATATTACACTAAATCCACTACATCTAATTCATTTGTCCGCAACGACTCTTCCCCCACCGTTAGTGATTTGCAAAAGACCAATGTAGTATATAAATTCATATGTCCATTTAGAGAATGTATCTCTAACAACCTTAATAATATCTACATCGGCCACACCACAAATTCGCTCTCACGGCGTCTGACGTTGCACTTAAATAAAAATTCAAATATATTCCGTCATTTAGAACAACACGGTTATCAACGCACACTTCTGAGACAAACGCTTGTTGATAACACGTACATACTCAAACAAGAAAATAATAAGCAGAAACTAAAAATCCTCGAAGCACTCTACATTAAACAGTTTAAACCTGGTTTGAATACAATCAATTTCGATATTTCCAACAACGTACTCAAATGTCTGTAATCAGACCAGGGACCACAACACCACTATTTTGTCACTGTCTTCGGCCATCCGCCACGGTAGGGATGGACTTATATTTTCAATTCAATTATCTTTATTGTTAATAGCTTAAATGTTCTATGTTTACTGTGTGTTATTATTTACTCTTTGATAATGGCTTATGTGAGCCGAAAGCTTAGACCTGATAAAAAATTCAACAAATACTGTGATTTTTTGTTGTCTTTTAACGACATCACCATCAAGTATATCAGACGGTATGAACGGATCCTACACAAAATTAATAGACAAAACTTGTCTATATTATTCAATGAAACCTGCATTAATGAAAAAATGCTGCCAAAATATACACAATTTAAATTACATGATCCAGCAGCCCAACACACCATCACCACCTTGAAATATAAATGGAGCCTTGTGAAAAGGCAAATTGAAATAGCGAAAGAAAATCTTGACACATTATACAAGAACAAACATGACCTCTACAACAAACTGAAAGATATAACTACCTCAAACCAACTAGAAGAAATAATACTCAGACTATCCAAAATCACTGCAAAATCTGAAGTTGAACACCGTGCTAAAATTGTCAAAAAACTTAATTCACTATACAATGGCACGATCACTCTTCCCAAAAAATTCGATAAATTCATAAATCTTTCCAACCACCAACTAACTAAGCACCAAGAAGAATTACTCAACCTTGGACCTAACTGCCATATATACCGTAAGTATAACCAGCTTACTAAAAAAATTGAAAACGAAACGCTCTATCAAAGCATCACTAAATTACAAGATGAAAAACTTATAACCGTTAAACCCGAACTGAAAGATCTACTTAAGGCTGAGGCAATCAAAGATCGCCATGATAAAAGCAGAAGCTCCTCAAAAATTCTATCGAAACAACTAAAAAGTGCTGCGCACGAACTACGCAACCACCTTCACATAATTGTAAAAAAAGCTGACAAGGCTAACATCTTTGTTGTACTTAACAAATCAGATTACAACACAAAACTCAACCACATACTCCATGACCACACAAAATTTAAAAAAATTAACAAAAACCCGACACACCAACTAAAATCTAAAATTAATAAACTCATTAGTGCCAACAACGCTGATCAGAATTCCTTAAAACTCCCTAAAATTATTGGTGACTATAAACCTGGTTACATATACGGAACCATAAAAACTCATAAACCTAACTATCCTCTCCGCCCTATCATATCCCAAATTCCTACTCCTGTATACCAGTTAACTAAACATATTAACCAGCTTATCACACCCTACGTTCCGAGTAAATACAGCATAAAGTCAACCCTAGAGGCAATCCAAATCCTCAAGAGTGAAAATCCTAATAATGAAATCATAGCTTCACTTGATGTGGAAAACCTTTTTACTAATGTACCCGTCAGTGAAACTATTGATATAATTATAAGAAATGTTTACAGTAATCCTTCATTACCCCCACTCAAAATTAATCCCAACATCCTAAGAAAAATTCTACTAGCTTGTACTACTGAAGTGCCTTTTGTTGATCCAAACAACACTATATATATACAACGTGACGGAGTCTCCATGGGTTCAGTGCTTGGTCCGATTTTTAGTAATTTCTACATGTCTAACCTTGAAAATACTACCTTTGCAAAATTTACAAAACCATCAATATATCTAAGATATGTTGATGATATCCTACTATCAATTAAAAATACTAATGAAATCTTACAACTTCAAAAACAGTTTCAAAATAACTCAGTTTTAAAATTTACTTATGAACTTAGCAAAGATAACAAAATTCCTTTTCTTGATATATTAATTAACACTGACAACAATAAATTTACTATCTCACCGTATCAAAAACCTACTAATAAAAATCCCTCCACACTCAATTATATTAGTGAATGCCCCCACTATTACAAAATAGCCATCATAAAAAATCTATTATACCGTGCAAAAGTCAATTCATCTACAAATCAGATCTTCTACAGTGAACTAAAAAACATAAAACAGACACTCATCAATAATAATTTTCCCAACTACATAGTTGATGAACAAATACATTACTTTCTTAAAAAGCTTAACATGGAAAAAACAACACATGATACTAACCCAACCAATCCTAAACATATCACTCTCTTATACCGTAGCCAGATGCACTCCAACTACCAACTAGATGAAAACATCCTAAAAAAACTCATAAATACTAATATTTCTCCGACAGACTCTAACAAAAGAATTAAGTTCATTATATATTACACTAAATCCACTACATCTAATTCATTTGTCCGCAACGACTCTTCCCCCACCGTTAGTGATTTGCAAAAGACCAATGTAGTATATAAATTCATATGTCCATTTAGAGAATGTATCTCTAACAACCTTAATAATATCTACATCGGCCACACCACAAATTCGCTCTCACGGCGTCTGACGTTGCACTTAAATAAAAATTCAAATATATTCCGTCATTTAGAACAACACGGTTATCAACGCACACTTCTGAGACAAACGCTTGTTGATAACACGTACATACTCAAACAAGAAAATAATAAGCAGAAACTAAAAATCCTCGAAGCACTCTACATTAAACAGTTTAAACCTGGTTTGAATACAATCAATTTCGATATTTCCAACAACGTACTCAAATGTCTGTAATCAGACCAGGGACCACAACACCACTATTTTGTCACTGTCTTCGGCCATCCGCCACGGTAGGGATGGACTTATATTTTCAATTCAATTATCTTTATTGTTAATAGCTTAAATGTTCTATGTTTACTGTGTGTTATTATTTACTCTTTGATAATGGCTTATGTGAGCCGAAAGCTTAGACCTGATAAAAAATTCAACAAATACTGTGATTTTTTGTTGTCTTTTAACGACATCACCATCAAGTATATCAGACGGTATGAACGGATCCTACACAAAATTAATAGACAAAACTTGTCTATATTATTCAATGAAACCTGCATTAATGAAAAAATGCTGCCAAAATATACACAATATATATATATATATATATATATAATGACATACTGCAACTTGATAGGTATAAAGTTTCGGTGTTAAAACACCATCATCAGACAGTAAATGAATTTAATTTATTTTGCAATATATATAGAAGGAGATATAAAAAAATAAATGCCTTGACCTTTTTTATGTTTCTTTATTTTTCTTTATTTTTTATTTTTTTTAAATCTCCTTATCTATAACTTTCAAAATAAATTAACCACATATTACTGTTGATGATGGTGTTTCAACACCGAAACTTTATGACTATTAAGTTGCAGTATGCCATTATTACTATAATAAAAAATTACCAAAAATTATATATTTATAGTCATCCGCAGACAGATCTGTTTTGCTGTATCACAGCTCATCAGTACCGTTAGATATCCGTTTGCTTCTAGACAGGATTAAAACCCGACTAAATTGACATGTCGGCGATTCAACCTCTGAAAAATGAGCTCGGTAAAGGTAAGCTGATTTTAGCGTGTTATATATAGTGTATACACACGCCAGTAGCCGAGAGTGTTCAATATATATATATATATATATATATATATATATAAGAAGTTCATCTCATGTATATCCACACAAACAACCCCCCCCATTATACAGACACACGTGTGACACTATCTCTCACAGGGATACTTTCCCTTCTCCTGCGTGGATACTTTCCTTTGGTTGCTTTAAAACAACGGAGAGAGAAATCGATTCCGTCAAGAACTCGAAATGACTTTGCTATTTTAGAAGTTAAATAGAAAACTGACAACCCGGATTATATAGAATAGCTGAAAAGTCTTTAATGAAATATGTGAAAAGACTTTAATGAAACTTTGAAGATATCTGTTTATTTCAACGCTAACAAAACTTAGACAAAACACTTTAATTAACGATTGGAAGTTATGATGTTTTAGGGAACTTTCTCCCTCCGGTGTAACCAGCATTTTAAACAACTGTATACATCTTTCGACAACTGTATTCCAGGGAAAAGAAAGACATTGTATTTTTTCTTTATATAAAGGCAGTCTTCGTAACTCTCCAGGCGTGTTCGACTTCGTTCAATTATTGTATTCATTTTTTTTGGTTCCGTAATTTTTTTTCTCAAACCACAAGTGTACACCAGTGTTCGGACTGGCTCAAGAAAGCACGACGTGACCTCCGGGATCTAATCCCAACGTAGGACAGTGGCCCGTGGTTGTAAAAGACGTCCTGTAACCCAGCTTTTGTGGCGACATCATCGGACGAGATCGTCACGACCATCAACAGCGATCAAACCAACCGTACAACCGGGTGGCAGTGCCACAACTGGGATCGTCATGACCGTCAGCGAGAACGAGCCTCACATTAGACAGACGGCCAACCCGGCCTGAGGCATCACACACGAACACATAAACACCCACACACATGTATATCTTTTTAAAGGAAAAGAACAAGACATACAGGGTGATGTAGAAAGAACTGGAGTAAAGTGGATAAGAGATAGATATTGGCATTGTATTTCAATTCTTGGAGGTTGTAGCGGTCAGGAAAGCAAGAATATGGAAGGGAGTTTCGCCCACAGGCGGGAAATGAGAGAAAAAAATGTGTTGTAATATATATATATATATATATATATATATATATATATATATATATAATCCGTCTATATATATATATATAATCCGTCTATATATATATATATAATCCGTCTATATATATATATATATATATATATATATATATATATATATAGACGGATTAATACCTTTAGGTTTTAATCCATCTTTTCTCCTTTCTTATAACTTGAATACTTCTCTTAGTCCCATTTTGTTCATAGTTCCGGTCTAGTTAATATCTTCGGATTTTTTTTATCAGAATCATTTATTTGGACATTTTTTTTATATTCAGAAAACCCACATTCACAGGGTTATATCTGAGTTGGGTTTTCTTTTGCCTGCTATTCCAGGAAGATTAACTTCATCAAAACTCTTACCAACCGTGCAATCATGACGTTAACGAAATGTAATTTCGATGACGAACTGAAGCAAATGGCCGACATTTTTCTTGCAAATAGTAAAACTGAAAGTTTTGTTCTGAGTAACATTAAACTTCAGACTAATAATATTAAAAGATTTAATCCTCCTAATTTTATAACTGCAGTGGTTATCGGTTCGGAACGAGAAATCGGAAGCCGAGTCCGAATTCCAGTTGAATTCCTTGCATTCACTTACGCGCAGATATCCTTGGCAAAGGTAGTAATCTGTCTTTTCTTCCCCCAGTTATTGGTTAAATGAGAAGACAGATGGTGTTCTATACTCTTGGTTGACAACCAGTCTACGACAGAAAGTAATGGCAGCCTATTGCAGAAAAGTATTCTACCCAGTCACTCATTTCTCAAAAGAGACATGATCGCCTAAGTGTGAATCACCAGTGGCACTCAACTGATATCTAAATACCATGGATAATACTTTGGTTATATCTTATCATCTGTAAAGTACTGTTTTAATTGTATTGTAGTACGTACCATTTTTTCTACTCCAGGTGCATTCCCCTCCACCAGTAAAGGCATTTTGCCTACCCTCAAACAAAACTATCGTTTTAATGTCAGTGCGATGCTGATTGTGCAGGTAAAACCATTCAATGGCTAGAGGTGAGGATTGTGTAACATATGCCTGGTCATATTCGTAGGCATATCCCAATCACATCATCTGGACATTCGAAGGCAAACGAGTCTTCCGTTGATGAGCACTTGTTATTTACAAATATTTAAAGGAACAATTATTCATATGAGTTCTCCTTTCTGAAAAGAGCCGGAAAAAGCACCATCGCAATATCTTAGTAGCTGTTGTAAGTAACATATTAGAAATGTTTTTGAAAGTCATTTGCTCGATCTGGATGTTAATAATATTTTTTCTCTCTGTGTCTGCTCTTCAGTTTTAAGATTTTATTTTAAAACCATCCTTTCAGTAGTATTATAATACCGACGATTGACTTATTATTGACTTATTATATATATTAAATCCTACAAAATTTTAAGCGCTCAAATACAACGAGTAGAAATATATATTTAAAATATTAACCAAAATTAGAAATTATATAAATATAATAAAAATATAATATTATGTATTATATATATTTAAAACATCAACAAACAAAAAAAAAAGAACGCAACTGGAAAGTACATAAACTTACGGAATCAGCACATATAGTAGACTACGAAATTCTCCTAAGTCGCCAAAGCACAGAGATGAACACAATATGGAGTGCCAGAGAAAACCATTAGTGACGAAACTGCAATATGAGCTCTGAGAAAAAGTAATACTAGAGAAAGCTATTAACATAAAGTAAATATACAAGAGAAAACCATTAACATCAAAAAATTGCAAAATGAACTCTGGCAAAAAAGAGTTACTGGACATTAGGTTTTTAAGTCCCAAAAATTCAGTTCTTGTTGTTAAGGACATATGGCCCAGTGGATAACGACGTTGGTTAGTTCCTGTGACGACCCAAAAAAGTTGTGAGTTCCATACCAGGCTACAGTAGTGGTGAACAAGTAAGTTATAGGGATAGAGGGAGATAACTCATGACTTCAAGAAATGGCTCTAAACAAGGAATGGATTTCATATACCCCAATGATTGGAATAAAGGGTTCGGTTTAAAATTCCTAGCACTTGAAGAAAGCCGGAACGTACAACGGCCGAAACCTCATACAAATGGCAATAAAGCTGAGGACAAAAGTTCGAATAATGTAAATACTTCCTCATATCACCCTAATATTTTTTCTTGAACATTTACTTTCGTATGCTTGCTTTCCTGACATCTACAATCTCCAAGAATTTAAATGCAAGGTCTATTGCCACCTCATATCTCTTTGACTTGTACCATTTCCTTGACAACTCTTGTATCATGTTCTTCTCCCTTTCCAATCTACTCTCATACAGTACTCTTTATATCAGTTTCTCCTTCTTCTCTTATCCATTCTCTGACACAATCCCGTAACTTGTTCTTTTTTCTCTCCACACTCTTCTTATGTAACTCCCTGCACACCAGTGGCAGTACTGCCTTGCTTGGGGTGAAATGGAAATACATAGACGTCTATTCCCGAGCCTCTGTATATGTTTGCCATTCCATGTCGACAGAGAAGGGTCATGATATAGAGATACCAAAAAATTAAGATATACTTGATCTATGTATTGATATACTGTCTTCAGTCGTGGCGAGATCTTGAATGTAGTTGAATCGATGTTGTGATGCTGACACTTCCATAAGCGTATATCTATCAATGTCGGGAAAATCTTCTATCAGCAACGAATAACCTTTCCCGACCCCTTTTTACCATCATTTTTTTTTTGTTGGATATTCTTTGCGCATTTTTAACCTTCTTCATTTTCTGCATCTAGTTTTTTTGTAGCGCCCACAATCATGCGCATGGATGCACTCATAGAGGGACGCAAGTTCTTTTTTTATCAGACGTATGGATTTACCTTTGTTAATCCTTGTCTGAACTGGGCGTTCAAGTTGTATTTTCTTTCTTTTTTTCTTTGTCCTCCTCTTCCAACAGAAGTGCCTCCTCCAGCTGGTATTCTTCCTTCTAAGTTTTCTTTGTTTTTTGTTAATATTTTAAATAAATATAATATTTAATCATATATATTTAATATTTTTAAATATATTTATTTTTAATTTTTGTCTGCACTGGTCTTTCCAGTTATAATTTATTTCTTTTCTTCTTAGCCCCCCCCCCCCCCCACTACTTAACATTAGTACTTACTTTTTCTATTCTTCATTCTAATTTTGGTTAATATTTTAAATATATATTTTTCCTCATTATTTTTGAGGGCTTAAAATTTATTAAAACTTTCTTGTTTGAAATCAGTTATATTTATATCGTTTTTATTTGTCTTTCTTCTTCTTTTGCTGGGCATTCACGTTTGACTTTTTGTTTCCTGGGCATTCACGTTTGTTTCTTAGAATTGATCTGCGACCCCCTATCTGCCCGTTTAATATAATACAGTATTAGTTAAACATCTCATGGTCAATAAGCTTTATTGAATAGCCAAAATAACTGCCCAAAAATTATTCTCATTGAAAATTCGAAGAAATTAACTGAACTGGTGATGAAGCCGATCGGGGATTTTTTGGGATAATTATTTCAGAAATGTGGCTTTGTCAGTTTTAATTCTTTGTTGAATATATAATGGATATCTCGACTTTTACTAAATTAAAACTTAGTAATTTTTATTTTTTGAATAAGAGTAGATAGGCTTTTGTATCACCTGGTCAGTTGTCACCGTTTCACTTAAGCAGAAATAGAAAGCTTATCCTTCATTTTCTGTTAATGAAAGGTTCCAGATTCCCTCTGTACACAGACCTTAATATTAGTGCTGTCACAATTTTTTGTAATATGTGTTGATTATGGCAACGTCTCTTCAAACAGAGGGTTGTTAGTTCTTTAGCTTTTGCTTCTCGACTGAAAAGACTCCAAACACTTGCATAGCGTCAAGAGATCAACAGCAAATATTATCAGAGTTCTTGCAGTGCCATGTCGCGCATGGATGGGTGCGCCAGTAAGCACCTCTCCTGGGTAACCCTGAGGCTACGCTATACTGCAGTCTGTGTCACTTCCCTTCCAGCACATGTTATATTTGACAACCAATTGCTACTGCTACCCGAGGCTTCTCCTTTCTAGATTAACGCACCATGAATATCATGAATCAATGATATAAAACTGAACAAGCTCAACAAATAACATCTAAACCCCACAACATTCTCTTCTCCAACATCCGTGGTATACGGGCCAACTTTTGCAGTGCAGAATCGTTATTCTTCTGAAAGTTACCAAACATTCAAGCACTTAGTGAAACTAGTTTTAACTCTGAAATCCCCTCTAGATTCATGGCTACTTTCTTTTCTCTAGGAAGGACTCCTTGGAGTTTATGTACGCGAATATTTCCTACAGACTAGGGAATTGTCTCTTGAATCACTAGAATATTCTTATCTCTCTCTCTCTCTCTCTCTCTCTCTCTCTCTCTCTCTCTCTCCTAAACTCAGTCAGCTATCTTTTCTTTCTCTACCGAAACCTTCCTCTTATGACTATTGTGTGCTAAATAGCATTTCGGACAATGAAATTGTAAGTTAAATCTCGTTCATTTTCTTGGTTCACACTTGCATACTCGGCCGCAATTGCCTAAAAGAATCACTTTGCCCACAGATTCTCTTCCAACTCGAAACTTGAATCATCTAGTGAACCCACATTAGAACAGAGGCTTTATTAAGTGACACGTCCGAGACTGTAATCAATGCTAAAGTGGTTAAGCATCACACCTCTTACGACTTAATCTCTGAGTAACAATATAGCTTCTGCTTCGCCAGGTCTACCACTGATGTAATTTCTTCGGTAGGCCGGTTGCCATCCAAGGCTAGAGAAACCAATCTATCTAATTTAACTAGGTAAGTCTACTCATTTTCGATACATAAATTAAAATTGAAATTTTAAAAATAAATAAGTTTCAAGCATTAAAATTAGCTTTAATTTTTTTTTTTTTTTTTTTTTTAATCATTTCACCCCGAGCAAGGCAGAAACGCCACTGATGTGCAGGGGGTTACATAAGTGTAGAAAGATTAATTAGAAAAGAGTGAGGAGTACAAGCTAGTTAGAAAGGAACAATAGAAAACTGAGAAAGCAGGTGCAATGACAGGTACATGGGCGGAGAGAAAGGGAAGGTTATACAGGGGAGGGGAGAGAGAGCTAGAGGCCAGTGGTTAGTAGGTGAGTATTAACTTTGCTTTTAAATTTCTGGAGGTCGTAGCCGTCAGGAAAGCAAGAATACGGGAGTGAGTTCCACAGGCGGGAAGTGCGAGAGAGGAAGCTGCAGGAGTAGAATTGTCGTCTGCGTTTGGCTAACCTGACTGTGAATGGGTGGGACCCAGTTGCCAGTCTGGTTGAACGGGTAAACACCTGTTGAGGAGGCATCAGTGACTTAAGCTCATCCGAGCAGAAGCCATGAAAGTATTTATAGAAGAGACAGAGGGAGGCCACATTTCGACGATGGGAAAGTGGCTGCAGACGAGTCGCCAGATCAGTACCTATCACATTACAGACTCTCCTTTGGAGCTTGTCAAGAACACTGAGGAGAACGGCAGGGGCACCTGACCATAAATGGCAGCAGTACTCCATGCACGGACGGATGGTTGACTTGTATATATGCAGGATGGATTCAGGTGGAAAAAACATCCTGGATCGACATAGTGACCCAATCTTCTTAGCAGTAGATTTTGCTATGGATTCAATATAGTGCTTCCATTTGAGGTCTGAGGACAGGGTAAGTCCGAGGAGGCGTAGTGTATTACTCTCCGGGAGAATCATCTGGTCCATGCTTATGGGAGGCAGAAGAGGTTGCCTGTAATGGTTGACAGACAACAGCTTGGTCTTAGAGGAATTAAAGTTGACAAGCCACTTCTTGCCCCAGTTCACCACAGAGTGTAGATCCCGCTCAAGGTCAGCAGCGAGATTATGTCTGTCCGCCACGACAGGTTTCTTACTGGAGCGGGAGTATATTGTAGTGTCATCTGCGTAGATGCCTACTTGGGACCTGATCTCATCTGGGAGGTCGTTGATGAAAATAAGGAAGAGCGTTGGGCCCAGGATAGAGCCTTGTGGGACACCAGCATTCGTGCTGTAGGACGAAGAGGCACGCCCATTCAGAACGACCTTCATTTTGCGGTTATTTAAGAAAGATTGGATTAGGTCAAGCAGGCGACCGGTAATACCATAACCGCGTAGTTTGCATAGGAGGCCAGGGTGCCAAACCCTGTCGAAAGCCTTGGAGATATCCAGAGCAACCGCGCGAGCCTCGTCAGACTCATCAAGGGCCTGTAGCATGTACTCCGTTACAGTAGTTAGCAGGTCGGCTGTGGACCTGTCAAATCGGAATCCATATTGCCTGTCGGAGAACAGCTTGTGGGCGGTGAGATGATGAACTATTTCAGCATTTATTATAGCCTCGAACACTTTCCCGAATATTGGTAGGAGACTGATAGGGCGATAGTTGGATGGGTCCGAGGGTTCACCACAATTCTTAAAGACAGGAACGACTGAGGAGAATTTCCAGCATGCAGGAAAGCAGGAAGCAGAAAGGCAGTAGTTAAACAGTTTAGAGAGGACAGGGGAAAGTTCAGGGGCACACCTCTTAAGGACTATCACCGGGATTCCATCGTCTCCACACGCCTTATGGGGGTCGAGTTTTGAAATTACTCTGGATACTATTGTCGGGGTAATATACACGTCATGCAGTTTGGCCTCAGTTCTAATAGGGAAGTCGGGTGGGTGCACTCCGGACGAGTCGAGTGTGGAGTTGGATGAGAATCTGCGGGCAAAGCACTCAGCTTTCTCAGCAGATGACGTGAGAACGTCAAATCCATGGATTAAAGGAGGTATTGAGGATTTCCTATTGTTGAGCACTCGTTTACAAATCCTCCAATAGTCCTTGGAGCCGAACTTGCGGTCAGCTATGTGCTGTCGCATTCTCTCCGCAAACAACTGTTTGGCGTCATTTAGAGTTCTCTTGCACTCACTGCGAGCGGATGTGAACAGGCGCCTATTGTGATCAGTTGGCTGTCTCTGGAATAGATGGAAGTAATGGTTCCTGTGGGCAATGGCGGCTGAGCAGGCTGGAGAGAACCACGGAGGGGAATGAGGTTTTAAGCAATACTTCCTGGTGGGTATGAAGGCATCAATGCCAGCTTTCACCCATGACGAGACCTCAGAGGCACAGTCATCAACTGATAGGTCAAACACTTTTCCCCAAGGGACGTCGCAGAGGAAATCGCGAAAGGCTTCCCAGTCAGCTTTTTGGTAGAGGTAGGAGGTTCTATGAGTAGGGGGATCCTGGGGGGAGTGAGATTGGAAAGAAATACTGAGGGAGACTACAGCGTGGTCGGAGTTGCCGAGAGGGCAAAGCTGCGAGACTTGACAGGCGTCGGGCGCAGAGGTGAAACATATATCTAGCAGTGAGGAATGACCCGAGGGTGTGCTTGGGAAGCGAGTGGGGAAGTCCACCACTTGCGTAAGGGATTGGGAAATAGCAAAGTTCATGGCGTGAGTGCCCGCCGAATCAGTAACAGCGTTTTCAAGCCACTCAGAGTGATGGGCATTGAGGTCTCCAAATACAAATATGTGGGCAAATGGGTGATAGGTAATAGCCTTATCTATGTCGTCGGCAATGCTATCTAGTAGGGAGCAGTCAGGAGAGGAGGGAGAACGGTAAAGGAAGAATAGGTAGCTAACCGAACTGAGGAGAGACAAGCGGAGACATATGTATTGGTGGTCAGTAGATTCGAGTGAAGTCACCCTAGTTATGGGGAGGTGTTCGCTGACATAAACACCCAGCCCATGCATGTGGACAGTAGAATCCTTCCTTAAAAGGGGAAGATAACCAGGGATGAAGAGGTCAGAGGAGGGAATAGTTGAGTTGAGGTTAGTTTCGCAGAGCGCGAGGATGTCAGGGGACTTTTCATGCAGGAACGCTTCTACACTAGCAAAGTTAGTACGAATGCCTCGGATATTAGTGAAGGAGAGGTTAATGGGCTTAGGTGGTTTGGATTTAGCTGGTTTAGGGTCATTTCTGTTTTGTCTTGTCATGTTTTTGGTTTATAGAAAGGGACCTAGGGTAGAGGATACAGGCGGTCATTACCCACGATCTGAGCTGGGAGGGGGACTGGCTAGGGCTGCAACAAGGTGTGGCCTCGGGGTTGCCCACCGAAAGCGCTTGCAGGGACACCTATCCATGCGCGACATGGCACTACAAGAACCCCGATATTATACAACTGTTGATCAGAGCAGCCGCTCTTGACGCTACGCAAGAGTTAGGGCTCCTAACTACCAGTCGGAAGCAGCAACCAGGAAACTGCCAACCCGGTACCCTCACAGTGATGAGCCATTGCCACCAACCGGCCAGATCGCAGGAAACTCACGGAAGCACCAGTACCAAGGTCTGAAGAGAGAGAAGTGAAAACCGGAAACCACATCCTAAACAGGAAACAAGGAACGAGCCTCTACTCCAGTTCAATAGACGTGGGAGGAGTATAGACCGGGCGATAGTGTGACCTATCTACTCCTATTAAAAAAAAAAAAAAAAAAAAAAAAAAAAAAAAAAATCGAACACGAACAATCCTTTGAAAAAAAAAAAAAAAAAAACACAAACTTACAAAAGTGGAGTTTAACTAAGTTTTAACTTAGTTAAAGTCCAAATGAACTCCAAAAAAAGGGGGGGGGGGGAGAACAAAAACATAGATATATATAAAAACAAAAAAAAAAAAAAAAAAACAAACGGAAAATACCTCACAGTTTAACACAGGAAATTTGAATTAAGATTCATTCTTCAATTCTTGCTTTTCCCAAATATCAAAGCGAGTCGGCCTGCTAGGTAAATTCCCATTCAAAGAACAACACGTGGCATGGAGCTGTAATGGCTGCTGATAACTTGGCCAAAGTAGCTTCGCATAACAGAATAAATATAAATTTCAAACTTTTTTTTTTCCTCCTAAATGAAGCATGAACTCCAAAAAGGGGGGGGGAGAACAAAAACATAGATATATAAAAACAAAAAAAAAAAAAAACAAAAAAAAAAAAAAAAAACAAACGGAAAATACCTCACAGTTTAACACAGGAAATTTGAATTAAGATTCATTCTTCAATTCTTGCTTTTCCCAAATATCAAAGCGAGTCGGCCTGCTAGGTAAATTCCCATTCAAAGAACAACACGTGGCATGGAGCTGTAATGGCTGCTGATAACTTGGCCAAAGTAGCTTCGCATAACAGAATAAATATAAATTTCAAACTTTTTTTTTTTTTTTCCTCCTAAATGAAGCATGAACTCCAAAAAGGGGGGGGAGAACAAAAACATAGATATATATAAAAACAAAAAAAAAAAAAAAACAAACGGAAAATACCTCACAGTTTAACACAGGAAATTTGAATTAAGATTCATTCTTCAATTCTTGCTTTTCCCAAATATCAAAGCGAGTCGGCCTGCTAGGTAAATTCCCATTCAAAGAACAACACGTGGCATGGAGCTGTAATGGCTGCTGATAACTTGGCCAAAGTAGCTTCGCATAACAGAATAAATATAAATTTCAAACTTTTTTTTTTTCCTCCTAAATGAAGCATGAACTCCAAAAAGGGGGGGGAGAACAAAAACATAGATATATATAAAAACAAAAAAAAAAAAAAAACAAACGGAAAATACCTCACAGTTTAACACAGGAAATTTGAATTAAGATTCATTCTTCAATTCTTGCTTTTCCCAAATATCAAAGCGAGTCGGCCTGCTAGGTAAATTCCCATTCAAAGAACAACACGTGGCATGGAGCTGTAATGGCTGCTGATAACTTGGCCAAAGTAGCTTCGCATAACAGAATAAATATAAATTTCAAACTTTTTTTTTTCCTCCTAAATGAAGCATGAACTCCAAAAAGGGGGGGGGAGAACAAAAACATAGATATATATAAAAACAAAAAAAAAAAAAAAAAACAAACGGAAAATACCTCACAGTTTAACACAGGAAATTTGAATTAAGATTCATTCTTCAATTCTTGCTTTTCCCAAATATCAAAGCGAGTCGGCCTGCTAGGTAAATTCCCATTCAAAGAACAACACGTGGCATGGAGCTGTAATAGCAAAACATACTAGTGCTTTTTTAACCGAAATTATATTGATTGAAATCTAAAATTTTGACATTTTAACAAATTGTTAAAAATATACCGCCATTTTTGATTGATTGACACATTACGTAAACAGTAGCCAAATTACTGTTTTAAAAATCTTGCAAAAAGAAAAAATATCTCGCTGACACGTTATTTAAGTCAATTTTTAAAATTAAAACTAACTTTTATCTGTTTTCAATCAATTAATAATAGCTTACTGCCAGAAATTTACATTAAAAAAGAATTTAATTACCGTCGCCCTGTTTTATATCACTCATTCGCGGCGATGATAGATTTGACTAACGGGTGTTATGAAGATTGCAGTGTATATGGTGACTAATCGTGCCAAAATTTGCATACCTTTTTTTTAATTATCATAAATTAGTTAATGCACCTACGGTCACAATTAATTAAAAAATTGAGGAATTGAAAAACAAAATACTTGCTTTAAATGTTGAAGGAATTACTTGCAAAACAGGCTGTTAAATTTTAGAAACGTAGAGAATAAAATATCGTAAGAATGAAAAGGTGTTTTTCCATGGGTTCCAATGTAAGACGGAATAACCCAGAATTTATAAAATCAATTTGACCCATATGGAACATCGTACTTTATAAATTTGAACATATTTACACAAAAATTTTTAAAAGATTTTTATTTTTATTTTTTGATAGATAGTATAATCATTAATTCTTAACTAATAAAAAAAAAACATATAATTCCTTAAAAGATTTGAAAAATATTTTAAAAAATTTATGAATTATTATAATAAAAAATGAACACAATTCTTTTAAAATTTTATTAGTAATCGAAATTTTTGTCGCCAGAGTATAATGCCCTTAATTATTATTATTTATTCCAGCAATTAAAAGCTTATCAAATTAAATTATATTTATTGTATTTTTTTATATTTCTCTTCGGAGCAGATTTTCAGATAGTGCTGGATAATTTTAAATAGATGATTTATATTTCCCGATGAGTTCTGCATTTAACTAATAAAAAAGTAAATCGCAAAAAATTAAAATTTATTAAAATTTCATGAGTTTACGTGGTGGGGAAGTAACAGAATTAAAAAAATTTTCATAGAAAAAAATAATAATTTCAACAATAATTTTATTTATTTGTGAAGGAGTATTGAAAGTTTCATTAAAATCCGACAATTATTTGATTTTTACCAGAATTTCCAAATTAATGTGTTTGTCACCGAAAAAGTGAGTTACGTAAAAACAAAAGAGAGTTACGTAATCGATTGTAAACAATCTTAAGATTTTCTTCGATTTTCTGGAACGGTAACTCAAAAGAAAATAAAGTTTTCTGCCAAAATTTCGAACAGGTTAAAAGAGATTAAAAAAATTTATAAAATAATTAAAAATTACTTTGATTTTTCCTCTTAACAATATTATAAACATTTTGATAGAAAAAGTTCGTTTTATTAAGTTTGGAACATTTTTAAATCATACGATGCTGATTTTTTTGTGATGTAATGGAGGTACCTAAATTTAATCCATAGCTAGAAGCAGCAGAGGAGGATTAATACCTTTTCCAAGGGTATTTGTGCCTAAGTGAATGCAACGTATTCAAGTAGAATTCGAATTTGGTTTTCCGATTTCTCGATCCAAGCTGATATCCACAACGCGCATCCATAGTACTCTTGCATAATTTAAACATATACACATAAACACACACATATTAACAAACTCAGACACACACATACACATACACAATACGCACACACACACACACACACACACACACACACACACACATATATATATATATATATATATATATATATATATATATATACATAATTACATTTATTCTTTTATTCAAATTATTTTATTAAAAAATACATTTAATTATGTTATGCTCGGCGTTGTATTGAGAGATTTTTTAAGAAAGTAAATACCAAAGTACTCTGGATTCTAAAGCTGTTGGTTCTCTTCATTTAGAGATACAAACCCACACACATGCACACGCTCACAGACACACACACACACACACACACACACATATATATATATATATATATATATATATATATATAGACAATAGTAAAATGATAGGAAACGTGAAAGAATAACAGAAACAATTTGAACTTTATAACTGAAGAGTAACACCAAGAAAAACAGTAACACAAAGAAAAATCAACTAAAAATATTTTTTAAAATATCGAAAGAAAGAATGAAAAGATTGAAAAGACAAATAATTAATAAAGAAAGAAGGAATGAAATAAAAGAAAAAATTATTGAAAAATAAAACAATGAGATATCTATAAAATAAAAATACAAATAAAAGAAAGAAATTTGGACAAAAGAAAGAATTAAAAATAAAGGATTATAAAAGTAATAAATATGAAAGAAAATGGAGGAAAACTAAGGAAAAAACCTGGAAAAAACAAAGGAGTAAAAAGATTAAAGAAAAAATTGTATAAAAATAAAACAATGTAAGCGATAAAAATAAAAGGAAACAAGGCAAATAAAAGAAAGAAAATAAACTAACAAATAAAAATGCAGAAAGATTGAAAAAAGAAAGAAAGAAATCAAGAAAGAAGAAAAGAGTGTAAAACAAAAAAGATAGAAATAAAGTTTTTACAAAAACTGTTTTATTGTTCTTCCAGAAGCGTTTGCCCATGACCAGATTTTAATTCCTTTGCATAGATGATGTTATTTGATATCCCCTTTCCATTGAAGAAGTCAGAAGAACAATAAATCGATTTCTATATTCATTTCTTCCCTAACACGACAAGAGAAGGTAAACAACGCTTTTTTCTTTAACTAGGCAAAAAATCTTCCTAAAACTGAAATGATGGTAAACAGAAAAAAACAAGAAATAGTGTATGGGGTTAATAAATTTTGTACCATGCTTACAGAAGAGGATATAACAATTACAACGAAAAAGTATCATTGCATTTGGCGGGACAGTTACCAACGATCAGAAAAAAAGAGTCGTCTTCCGGCCAAGGCAAATGTGTTCTCTTTGTTCTAATAACATTAGAAAAAGCTCATTCAGCTATGGATAAAGTAGATAGGTACATTAGGCTCTTAAGGCTTGATAGTTAAACGACTGGAAATCAACGGTGATTAAAAAACAATAAAAAAGTCAACGGGATTGATTGATTGATTCATTGATTGATTCATTGATTGATTTCTTCTTATCTACTCTTTGGGTGTTATTACAGATCAAAACATATTTGTATTGTCAGAAAAATCTTTATTTGCCAGTGAATATTACATGAAGAACTTCATAGTGATAACAATGATTAACGATACTTGAAACGGATCCACTAAATGGGTATCACCAAAAAATATAAACCAAATTTGTTCGATATATACGAGGTAAAGTCAAAAATTATCCACACTCGTCTTTATTTTTGACCCAGCCTATGATTTTAATAATTCCATTAACGCTCTATCGATATCTTGATAACAAGCAAACTATTTCAGAAATATCTGTCCGCCTAAAATTTCTACGTGTAACCTACTGAATAATTTGCAATTTTGGCAGGAAGCAACATTACAATTTAACTTTCTCATTATATATATATATTTATATATATATATATATATATATATACACGATATATTTATATATATATATATATATATATATACACGAAATTTCACGAAATATGTAACTAAATAGATTATTATTATTATTCTATGTGCCCTGTCCCTTCAGGACGTAGGCGATCATGGTGTTCTACGTCTCCCTATCCGTTGTGGCTCTTCGTATGTTTGCAACTGTTACTCCTGGCAATCCCCGTTCCGTCATCTACCTGATCAGACCTTGCAAATATGTTATCCGCTGTCTTCCTCTGTCTCTCTTTCCTTCTATCTGGCCAGTCAGTATCAGGTTCTCCAAGCTGTCCTTTCTCATTGCGTGTACCAGGAACTTCACTTGTCTCTTCTTGTTGCTCAGTTTTAATTTCCTTTTTCTTGCCATTCTTTCAAACACATCATCGTTGCTTGCATGCTCAGTCCACAATATTCGCATCATCCTTCTGTAGAACCACATTTCCGCTGCTTCCAGTTTTGTCCTCATTTTCGATGATATTGTCCAGCATTCACAGCCGTATTGAAGAACTGACATCACATAACAATCCAGCACTCTTTTCTTTGTTTCTAGTGAAATTTTCCTGTGTGTTAGTACTTTACTCAGCTTCTGGAACGCGTCATTTTCCATGCCAACTCGCCTTTGGATCTCTGTGTCGCACTTTCCAACTCCCGTTAGAACACTTCCTAGGTATTTAAAATTTTGTACTTGCTTGATTCTGGTATCCCCCACCTGTATTTGACATTTTGGGTTGCACCATTTGCTGATGACCATCCATTCAGTTTTCTTAAATTTTATTTGTAGCCCTTTTTTGTCACTCTAAACCGCTAACTTATGTAGGAGGTCTTGTAGTTTCCTTTCCGTGTCTGCAATCAGCGCTGTATCATATGTATACATTATGTTGTTCAAGTTGTGGCCTCCAATAACAAATCCTGGCGTGTCATCTAGGGTCCTCACAATATTCTCGTTGTAAAAGTTGAACAGATCCGGTGAAAAGGCACATCCTTGCCTTACGCCTCTTTCTATCTTTGTAAATCTACTGAAATTGTTACCTGTCCGTATGCAGGCCGTTTGCTGCCAGTAAAGATTCTAGATTACTCTGAGGTCTTTTTCCAAAAATGTCGCGGCTGCCGAGCATCTCCATCATTTTTTTGTGTCGTATCTTGTCGAATGCCTTGGCATAGTCAATAAAACCTAGGCACAAGTCTTTCTTCATTTGTATTGCCCTTTCAGAGAGCATCCTAATTATAAATATGGCGTTCCTTGTTCCACTGTCTTTGACGAACCCGCACTGTTCCTGTCCTATCTCTGGTCTGATTCTGCTTCTCGCTCTATTCCTCAGGATTCTGACAATCAGTTTTGTAATGTGACTCATTAAGCTGATAATTCTGTGTAGTTCACACTCGTTTGCACCTGGTCTTTTCGGCAGTGCTATAGATATCGACTTTCATAGGTCGTCTGGTATTATCCCACTGCTATAAATTTCGTTTATTATGTCGGCAATTTTTTCTATGCCATATTCTTCCAAGGCTATCAGCAGCTCTATCACTACGCTGTCTGGACCAGCTTTGTTTCTGTTCAGTTTGGCCATTACAGCTTCCACTTCCGATTTTAGTATTTCCGGTCCTTGTGTATTCTCGGTTGTTCTCTCCTGTCGCAAAAAAATATCCTTTATATACTCTACCCATCGCTGGAGTATTTCCTCTTTCTCCAATATGATAGTTCCATCCTTGGATTTTATGCATCCGCAGGTTTTTTTGTCCTGTCAGTTCTCTTATCTCTTTATGCATCTCTGCTTTATTGGTCCTGCTAAGTCTCTCTACTTCTGCGCATTTGTTGTTGAGCCATTCCTGTCTGCATTTGTTTCTTATCTCCCTGTGAAGATAACCACTCCAAATGATAAACTGCTAGATACAATATATATCTGCCTCCCTACATGAAACAAAATGTGGCACAAGACCTTTCTAATATGGGTAATGCGAGCCATATTGAATGTCTATTTTCCCCAGTGGAGACTCTACCCTTCTGTGGAGCCTCGTTTGGGTTACTTTCTGGCCGAAGGCATAGATTCCGAAAATATCAGAATTGCGCCTGAATGACGTTAATTGCTAGACAGCAATATAACACATCTCACAATAGAGTCCAATGTATTTACGAGGATTGGGACATACCCAGTCATAGGTACGTATATGACACATTACAAATAAATTTATTATTAAAGAAAAACTAAAACCGTTGACGGAACCAACGGATAACTTGTCAAAAGACCAACATCACCATAAACAAGATAAAATCTCGAACAAGGACAGCAATAAAAAAAAAAGAAAAAGTAAAAGATCTTAAGGCGAATAACAATCTACAGAGTAAATCTCTTGACAACGTTAATTTCTATGAAAGGATGGCTCTCATCGAAACCTGAGTTTTACACGTGTGTGCGCGTGTGTGTGTGTATGTGTGTGCACGTGTTTGTGATCGTTTGTTTGTGTGTAAATCCCAAATATGAATGAAACAGTTGCAACAAAATAAAATCAACTACACAGAAATAAATAATACAACGAGAATAAAATATCCCAATATTTACTGAGTTTCTTTTATTAAACAATAAATTACGTCACGTATTGCATTGCATGAATGTGTGCTGTGGTGTAGTGTATATTGACTCTGAACGAGAATTCTAGTTTAACTCATTACATTCTCAACGGTATTAATCCGTTGCTTTTCACTTCAGCTATGGGATAAATAGCAGGGCAGATTGGCTTTTATGTCATCAGTTGGTATCCATTTTACCCAAAAAGTAATGGCCACCTACTTCTGGAAAATCTTCTGGCTAATCAGTTATTTCATTCTTAAGACATAATCGCCCGAGCGTCTATCACGTACGGCATTGAGTGGATAGTTAGGAAGTAATGCATCCTCTGACAACCTTAGAACCTTCGACCTCGGAGAAGCCATCAGTTTCTATACACAGCAAGCTTTAAGAATATTTTAGGGAGTTGTCAATTAAAGAATTTAAAACTTAACTTTATTTTTTACCCACATTACTTCTGTATCTATAGACAATCACGAAACATAATCTTCACATGTAATCTTTTTTATCATATTATTTATGATAATAGTGTGTATGTATGTATGTAATCATGTGTGTGGGTTTAGGCAGCATGTCTTTATCTAAGCATGTTTGAATAAATAATTCAGACATATTACTATTTTGATTTTGTATAACATTATCCGTTTTCTTATAAGGAAACATGCGTCATGCTTTGATCAGTTAGCCAATACTACTAATTGTTTAAATTTATAAAATAAAGTTTGTTACCGCTATTGGTAGGGGTTTCCTTCCTAAACTTTTGTCTGAAGTAGTGTGGAGTGTCAACATCTTGATCATGTCATATCTTCTTCAAGTGATAACCATTTCAGCTGTTCCTCTTGTAGTACTCAAGGGATGTGGTTTCTGTTATTTGATACAGTTGTGACTTTGAGATTCTGTAGTGCCAGTCTAATATATTAAACTTACTAATTATTAAATGCAGAGTGGGTCTTAACAATTCTTCACCTATATATTTATTTATTCACAAACACAAAGCAAAATCTTCACATTGAAGATGATAAAATTCCCCAGGGAATGATAAGCTTTGACATATATATTTTAACCTTTTGTAATTTTTTATCTATGTATATGCATATCTGTGTGCGTGTCTGTGTGTATGTGTAAGATCTATAATAGTATCCGAAACAAAAATGAAGTTAATGAATCCGAGTAGAAAATCTGTAAAGGACACGTTTTACCGAGAACGTCTGCTCCCTCTCTCTATATAAAAAACAATTAAAAAAACACTGTATATCGGAAAAAAGATTTCAGATTTTTGCTTTTCAGTTAATTTTAATTTTCAAAAATATACATAAACTTTATGAAGTTACGCGCAGTTTTAGACTGACGGTGAGTTATCATCCATATACAGTTCAGATGGCTAGATGTAGGCGCAGGTTCTATGCTAACAATTTCTTTTCTTATACTTTTAGCTTGTAAAACTTTCTTCTAGCTTCTAGCTTTCCATTTAACTTTTATTTAAAAAAACACTTAAATGCAATATCATTCGTTATTTTTTGTCATTTTAATTCCTGTTTTCGCTCATTACTAGTAAAACAGGAAAAAGTCCCACAAGCAAAAGTGCGAGAGAAGAAAGAGTTAGCATAGTTCTAGTTCTTTCAGCTGTAAAATGATGAGATTTTGCCGACAATTTAGTACTGTGCTTAAATTTATAAGAGCTAGGTACTGCATTTATTAATACTGACAAATTGGCACAAAGCGACATGTACAGAGATTAGTGATTAAAATTGAGAAAGTTAATATTTTAGCCAAAACAAGACAAGACCTTTACTAGGTCACATTGGGTTAAAGTGAGAAAAAACATTGGGTACAAAGGGTATTGAGGAAATGTTAAAAATGACAAGAAGATAGACAATGACATTGACGTCGTATATAATTTGTTGGATATTGTAGCTATCAGAGAACCAAGTTAACAGAAGCGAGATTCACCGGCCGGAAATGCGAGAAAAGAAACTATTAGAGTAGAAGTGGTTGTTACATTTAACTATATCAACTGTAAAAGGGTGTGACCTAGAGGCCGTTCTAGTAGAATGCTAAAATTCATGTTGTCGGAGTGTCACGGTAAAATGCAAAAGCTCTAAGTAATCCCCTTTGACCCAGAGGTCAAAAACCTCAGCCTTGAAAAATGTTCTACCTAATAATATTAATTTAACTTTTAAGATTTTACTTTTCAACTTCATGTTTAAGTTTCACTCCAATTAAAATTAAATTATACAATAAAAAAAACAGCATCCTATTATTAAAATATATAAGTACAATGAACAACGCCAAAACCAATATCCAAATCCCGGAACAGTCAGGTCATAATAAGCACCTGACGATTGCATAGAGCATCAACCTCCGAGTCGTGTGCTATAGTCGTAGGTTAATGTGTATATTTATTAACACACACACATACACACACATATGCGTGTTATGAATAAGTTTGTGTATCTGTAAGGTTTGAAATAATGGCATTATTCGCAAACGGAAAGAAAGAAACGCGGCTAACAAAAAAAAAAAAAAAAAAAAAAAGGAAATAATTTCAACCGAGCAGACATTGACGCACTTCCTTTTCTTTCGTCCGAACATATCGGAAAACGATCAACAGACAAAGCAACCTTTAATAGCATTTAAATTGGCCGATCCGCCCTTTTTTTTATTTGGGTGGGTGGGGGGCACCGTTGTCGATTCACCTTGTATTTTACTCCGATCACAATGTAGCCGAATATTTAAAGATATTGCTTGACTTTGTAGCAAGCATTTTTTGCTTCCTCTGCATACACGCCCTCAGACACACACACACACACACACACACAAAAAAAAAAACCTTGAATTTACTCAGAAATACCAATACACAGAAAACCGATATTTCTTATTTATCTCAAATCAATATACGGCAAAATATAAAACTATAATAAAATTTTCATTTTGTAACATCGTGATAACAGAACCTCAAGTTTGATTTTTTTTCAGAACATTTATATGCAATAGTGGGCCAAGAAAATAAACGATTTTACATACTTCTAAAACAATAAAATATTTGATAGGCTACGTCATAAAGAGCATTGTAAAATATTCATTTTGAAGGAAAGATATTCTAGTTATCTGCAGGGATTATCGATGTATCACGTACAAACAGCGGCTCTTGTGCAATCACCAACGTTAGTCAACATTGAGAATGATCAGTACCGAGTCGACCCCTTGTAAATACAATGTGCTGTAAGCCTGGATGTGCGTGTGGTGTAATTAATTAATGAATCGGCATTGGAGATCGGAGAGCCAAATTCCAATTCCTGTCGGGTTCGTGATATTCACTTATGCGTAAATATCTTTGGATATCCACCTTTTTCTCCCTATGAGTTAATTAGTAGTACATGTATCGGTAAATCGTTATTATCTCACCGAAATTCTGACATTATAAACCATTTTATGGCTTTAAATAACCTCTTAAAGGTTAACAAGCTTTAAAAAGCACGTCCGTTAATTAATCAATCGAGTTACTTTTAAGCTTGAATAAAAAAAAATAACCCAAAAAGAATTCGCTGAATACTCTTTAATTTCTTCTGAGGTGAACTTGGCCACATCTTCCCCACACCAGGTAATGCTGCGGTAGTTTTCTGTGCAAATAGTTCTCAGCGAAAAATTGCAAATCCTAGGTTTAAACTTTTCCTCTTGAATACTCCAACGGCCCAGAGATTGGGAGAAAGTTTTGGTTCAAAGCCTTTAAAAAAGTATTTGCTAAAAATTGAACGCTCTGAACTCGGTTGAAATTCAAACACGGCACATCTTTTTCCTTTTCCTAATCGCTAACCTTATACAACAAACACTGTCTAAAAGCACCTCCGTGACCTTGTGTTCGATTGATTATTCTCCTCTGTAAAACCACTTTCCCATTAACGTTGCACGTCTCTCGCTCTTCCATCGCGATTTCATTGCATATATTCAGACCCATTACATTCCTTAGTTCCACTAGTGCTGACCTTCATGAGTAAGTCTAAACATGCCACACACTTTGTAGGACACCGCTTCCATTCCGTTCGTACTCTATTGGGATGATGTAAGTTCCACTTAAACAGCTTCTTTTTATGATCTGCTACTATGTGAGAGTGACTCCTATGGGAATGCTTCCTCGATCACAACAGTTTTAGTCTGTTCATATCAAGGTTTAACTGTTGTCTTTTCCTTTTTAGCACACTACCTAGAATGGCTCTTGAGCCTTGATCAGAATGATCCTTTTTGTCAAAAAACGCATTAATTTTCTTTTCAGACATTATAGTAGAAGAGGAAGATATAATAATATTACTAGTATTAATAACAATCAATTTTAATCAATTTTAATTTTCTTAAATGCGGCATAAGGCCACAAGTTTGGGGTACCCAGTGCGGATCAAACTCACTACACATTTGTAACAGGTTCTAGCAATATAACCATATAATTATCAATATCTATCTATCTATCTATCTACCTTGTTTTTTCCTCGGCGTATTTAATTTTTTTACAATTTAACTCTCTCTTTCCACACACACACACACACACACACAGACACACACATGTATGCATGTATAAAGTGTATTTATGGAGAAATCACTATTTTATGCAAGTTTCATTACAAATGACAGAGAAGTTGTTATGGTTGTGTTTTAATATAGTTTTCCATGGCCCTATATTCTTTTCTTTCTACGAGCGCATCAGCCACATGTAAAACAAAACAACAAAAAAAATGGAAGCATTATTAATAAAATAAAATTCCAACATTTAATAATATCAATTTTTATTTTTACATTTGTTTTAATATCAATGAACACGATAACAAGCTGCTTAATATGTGCGCAATGTAAATCATACCTATGTCTCTAAATGTATACACATACATCTTATATTTTCAGCTAAATGTAAAATAAAATTAATCACTGGCTATGACTAAAAATAACAACCGAACGCGTATGAGAAATTAAAACATTCGGACAATAATATTGTGTAAAATTTATGTTATGAAAAAGAAAAATTATAAGATCACATGAAAAATTACATGAAAAACTTATACATAATACCTTGTTTGTTAAATTTTGTACAACCTGAATTCAATTATTTGAATTTTTGTATTCATATTCGTATTCTTTGCATTGTAGATATTTTTTTTAGAATAAGCATTTTCCAAGCTCAGTTCAGGAGATCATCAACAATATTTTTCTTCCTTAAAAAAATATTTTTTAAAAATTGGTAAATATATATTAGCTAATAACTTTAGATTAATAAATTTACTAGTTTATTATAAATATGAACCAATTTTATTTGCTAATTCGTCTTTCAGTGCAGCTTTGACAAGGGGGTTTGAGCGTTTGTTATACATACAAATGTGAAATTCTCACGCTTAATTAATTACTCACATTTTTTGCATATTTATTCGACTACACAACAGTATAAAGATAATGCTTAGCGAGAGTTTGTTTACATGTGTCAACAGTCGCAATTAATTTCCTGTCATTTTTCATATGGTCGACTACAACAACACATACACAGAGTAAAAACAATGTAGGCTCGCGTCGCATACATATGCACATATATAGATGCATTTTCAGTTTATCCTATACTAACGCAATTCATCCTGTTTTAATGTAAAAAACGATACACCAAATATTTTGTACAAAGGTTTTCGCAAAGTATCTTTGTAATTCATTTCTTTCAATTTGAATGAAAGATATTACATGAAGATGATTAAAATTTATAGATCCATGTTTAAAAATTCGTAATCCTTCGTATATACATATACCTCTCTATCTCTCTCTCTCTCTCTCTCTCTCTATATATATATATATATATATATATATATATATATATATATATATATATACTGAATGAACATACTTTTACAGTATTTACACTTAATAGTCTATCTATTATTAAGTTTTGTTCTTTTAGGTGATCCCACAGATAGAAATCTAAAGGATTGAGTTCGGAGAGGAAGGAATTCATAGAATCGCTCTTCTCTAATTTATCCATCTTTTGTGGTAGATGTCACCCTGTGCATAGCTAACAATGAGACTAATATGAGCTGCACCTCCATCATGCATGAACGACACGCGACTTCGTATTAGCAGGAGTACATCCTCTAACAGGGCTGGAATTGTGTTCGAAATAAATTCCTTCTAGACGTTCTAGGAGAACATATGGTCCTACCAGACAGTCGGCTACAATTCTAGCCTACACATTAGTCATAAACTCCTGCTGGTGTCTAGCCTTTATTGAAGCCATGGGGATTCCGATCCGATCACAGATGTTGGTTTTGTAAATTTTGGTATTTGGTATCTCTCCCAAATAGTTTCTCAAGACTGAAGAAACAAACACCGGTTCGTGCATTTTGTGCAATGAACGATCGGCAAAAGTTCTCCCGTGGTGATGGATCTTGCGGGCAAAAGACCATCTAGACGTTACAAATGTTACGAATACAGGAGCTGCTCTGTGTGAGGGCCACGTGATGTGCTGATATCTGATTCGCCTACGACAGCCTGTAAAACGTGTTCTTCGTAATCAAGCGTACGCGTGGTTCTCGGTTTTCATCGATCTCTAGTTTGTGCTGTCTAAGCAACGATGACGATAAACAGCAGCTAAGATTGGATAACCCGGTTGATATAACGGTGCAATTTCAAATCGATTATCATTCTCGCGGCCGTATGTAAAAATATCATCTGCTTGCTCACAGTATAAATAACTTGCCATTGTAAAACGGAACACTTCTCAGTTGATTCGGGGCATGACGGTAAACTGCATCCTGGAGTAAGGACTCTGACTGAGAGGTTGGGAGGAGCATAGAACCACCTATTAATTACTATTGTTCCCAGGTTCACCCTGACCCGGAGTGGTAGCACTTGTTAGGGTCCCAGCTATGGGCAAATAAGTATCCTCCAAACTGGGGTGAAAACACTATGAAAGTATAAAAATAGACTTTTATAGAAATACAAAAAATAAACTTTTATAGAAAAGTATACATTTTTGAAAGAAAAATATTACCAACAATACATTTCTAAAAAAAAATTTATAACCATAACACATTTTCGAAGGAAAATTATTCTCAGCTAAACATTTTTGAATACAAAACTAGAAGAGATGTTCAGTTTTCTAAAATTAAAAATTAATAAAAGCAAAAAAAACATAAAAGTCTGACTAAATCAACCTTCCCACTATAATCGAACATTAAAAAATACCTTTAAACCCCACCTTTTTGGTATTAAACATATAGAGGTTGATATGCCGTTAAACAAAACTCAAACTCAAAACTCAAACTCAGATCAATTTACACAAAATAGACCTTTATAGAAATATATCCATAAAAATAGACTTTTATAAAAAATATACATTTTTGAAAGAAAAATATTACCAAAAATACATTTTCGTAGACAAGAAAAAAGAAAAATTATTGCCATAATGAATTTTTGAAGAAAAAGTTTATTACCAGCAATACATTTTTGAATACAAAAAGGCACTTTCAGTTTTCTAAATTTAAAAAAAAGATCATTAAAATCTGACTAAATCAACTCAATATATCTGAACATTAAAAAGTAACTTAAAATGCCACCTTTTTGGCATTAAATAACCTATAGTTTATAACCGAAAACTCTCCTTAAATATAATGACTTAAAAATGAAGAAATTGAGGACATATAATTATATGAACTGTTGTCCTTATTTTCATATGAAGAAAAACTTTTGATTTAATGTAGATGTCCTCCAATATCTTAAGGTTCTTTTTACTGTGTGTATGAGTGAGTAGTATTGTGTAATATTGGAGGCCATTTACATTAAATCAAAACAGCCCACACTTATATAAAATTACATTTCAATCTGGTAACAACACATTACTTTTAGAGATATTATCATTTCAGTCTCTCATGCAGTGTGACGTCATAGAACCGCATTACAGATTTACGAGCTGCGTCTGCTAATTGGTGACTGTTATCGTTGAATAGCAATGTTATATATCAACACAAGATAAAATCATCTTTGATGGTAGATGAATTTATGTCAACGTCCTTGTAACCTCTCTGAAAAAGACTCATGTCAGTCGAAAGCTTAGAAGTAGTATAACAAAAAAAATTATACAAATGTTCGACAATGTTTGTCTTTATTTTCACCTGAAATTAAAGCCAAAATACAATGTTTAGAATGGTTCATGATTAAACATAATAGACATTCATTGTCTGTTATATTTAACAGTATATATTTAGAAAATTATCTGCTGCCTCGATTCTATATATATATATATATATATATATATATAGGTATATAGGTGCATCATTTGCTAGAAAAGTGGAGTCTTTGTGTTGGGACAGAAAGTTTTTTTTTCGTTAGAATCCATCTTGCACGTTTATAAATCTACCCTTCGTTCATGTATTGAATACAGTTGCTATAATTGGTCTGGTGCACTAGTTGTACATCTCTAGTTTCTCAACAAAATCCAAAGGAAATTCTGCAATGTATTCGGTACTGACTTGGCATCTCGACTTAAGTCACATTCTCTACGACTTGGCGTGGCTTCCCTCTGGTTTTATGCAAACATTTTCATCGTAATAGCTCAAATTAGCTTTCTTAACTTGGTTCCCTGACTATGTATATTTAAACATGCTACTAGATTGGCGTCTAGGTTTCGCCTTTTTAACGCTGACATAGGTAAATATAACCGCCAGATCTACTCGAATAATTTCTGTTCTCACATTTCCAGCCTGTGGGATTCTTGTTTAATTGCTTCCCTGATAGCTATAGACTCCAAAAATTTAAATACAACCTTAGTTGTTCTATCCTCTTTTATCCCATTCATCTTTTATATTTTCTTCATTACCCCTGTATCCAGACTTTTCTCTCAGTGTAACACCCCTATATATATATATATATATATATATATATATATATATCATGATTTTCTTTCTGTTAGATTTGCGCTGCTCTCTCTTCCTCTCGCAAGTATTCTCTGCTCCAATTACTGTCTTCTATCTCATCAGTTCACCTCGCACCCCCTAGCTTGTTCTTTTATTGCACCCCAGCCTTTTTGTGATATTGATGAATATATTTGTCAGATAACTTCCCGCCATTCCTGTATCTGATGTCTTCCTTTTTGCTCTCATTCAAATCTTGTCGTTTCGGGAGAAACTTTTATTAAATGCAAAAAGCAACGTTAAACAGGAACGTTTAACGTTGTTTTGTGCATTTAATAAGACGTTCCTGTTTCCTAATACTTTACTCAACTTCTGGTATGCTACTTGGCCATGCAAATACACCTTCGGATATCCGTTTCACACTTTTTGTTTTCAGTTATTACACTTCTCAGGTATTTCAATTTCTGAACCTGTTCGATTTCATATTCCCAACTTGCAATTGGAAAGTGAAATAGGAATATATTCTGGGGAAAATATTAGCAACAAAACGGTGACTACAGGCTCTACCAAGCAGAAGCAAGACGATCCTTTTATAAATAAAGGTATCTAGGTGCCTCGACTCAAAGATTTGAACAAATAAGACTGCAATCTGAAAATGTATAAATAAAGGTGTTGCAACCCTAAAATTTTACTGCATGAGTGATCACCAAAACGGAGCTTGAGAACAATTGTATATAAAAAAGTATATGAACCGCACGCAGTATGATTTAGATACACTGCTAGTGAAATGCTAGTCAGTATTATCACTGTCTCGGTATTTACCACCTCGCCATTAAATCGGATTCCCAAGGCGGCTGCAATGCAAGGTCAATTAAAATGGACATTCCGAGTCCTTAAGCAAAGCTAAAAATAGTCTTTAAACCCTACTTAAAACCGGAACGGACTCTTGTCTATTCACCTCAGGCAAGACACTACTATTAGGCGGATCCTCGTCTAGGTTCCTCTCGGCTCGGAAGCAGAGAGTTGACCAAGAGAGAGTTTGGATCAAGTATAATCACTCTCCCGGGATTTAAAACCTTCCCACCAAGGCGGATCCGACAGAAGGTCAAGTAAAGTGGAGTTTCCGAGCCCTTAAGCACAGCCAAAACTATCCCGTAGACCCAGCTTAAGACTGATTGGACTCTTGTCTATTCACCCCAGACGAGAAACCACCCTTCGGTGGAGTCTCGTCTAGGTTCCTCTCTGCTCGAAAGGAAAGAACTGACAAAAAAGAGTTTAGATAAAATATAATCACTCTCTATACTCTACTCTAATATTGTTCACGTATTTAAGAGGATAGGAACATCCCATTCCTGTATATAGGTAGGTATAAAACAAAAAGAAATGATTATGTAAATGGCTCATTTTAATCGGAAACTAAATTTCTCTAAATACATGTAAAGTATTTTATTTCTATAGATTTAAACGATTAGGGAAGTAATCAGTCATACATTTATTAACTTCAGTTGATGTATCTCCCTAATTATATAAATAAATGCACATTAATATTTTTATATGGTTTGATTGCTTATTTAACACTTAATGAAATGATTAATTCACAGCAAAAGAAGAATATCATTTGTTTAATAAATAAAGAAAAATTCAAGGAAAGTAATATTGTCAGCAAGGGAGACAAATATAGTCATGAAGAGTAACGTCGTATTTTTTAATGTCTTGAATATATATCCGTGAATAAAACACAAAGAAAATCGAAACTTCAAGTTAAATAAATATTTGAGGATATGAAACGAAAGAAGTATACAAATAAAAAGAATAACAGAAAAATAAGAAAATAAACAAATTAAATAGTAATGATTTAGCTCTTCTGCTTGTGTGACATGATACAGAGTTCTGTTGCCAAACATACTCTCTGTCAGAAGCCACCATCTTGACTCAGGGCAGCACTACCTCCTCACGTCACTTGATATAGGATTTCGTGTTGTGACTGAGGGCCTTTGTAAATAGAAATAGAGGCATACCGTCGCCATCACTATTAACCATTTAAACACATTCATTATCACTATTAAACTCATTTAATTCTTTTCGAACCGTCGGCATTGTTCCAAGATAGACACCCAACACTCTGAAATGTTCGTTCGTATTAGAGTTTCCGACACGAATACCAAGCAGTACAGCTTGTCGTTTCCAAATTTCTGCCAAAGTGAATTTTGTCATGGTGATCTTTTACTTCAAAACGGTGCCCAACTGACCCTACTATGCAGTATAGTTGATAGCACCGAAAACCAACAACGCACATGCTCTAAATTAAAAATAAAACATGGCGAACATTTACCCATTGCACACTGTGTTTGTGTGTATAAATAGATACATAGATAGAAGCAACCAGATAGATTAATAGATAGATATCAAATATCAGATAGATATATAGATAAATATCAAATGAGATAAATATCAAGTCAGATAGCTAGCTAGCTAGCTAGCTAGATAGATAGATAGATACATACATACATACATACATACATAGAAAATTCCAGATATTTAAATAAATATCAAGTCAGACAGATGATAACATAAAATCCGAAAGATAGTGATACAAGGAATACAAATTATAAAGTAAAATGAATGAGCGAAGAAATTAAGAAATAATAAAAAATAGAGAATATTTTAAGAAGCTAAAAGAAGAAGTGAAAAATGATGAAAAATGAAATATGAAATAAATGAAAGAATAAAGCAACAACAACAAAAAAAGAATGAATATGAAAAACATAGAAAGAAGAAAAAACTGAAATAAATGAATGATGGAAAAACAAAAATATATATATATAAACTACACAAATGAACGCGAGAAGTAATTAGAGAAAGAACAACAAAAAAAAATACGCAATGAATCCCCCCCCCCAAAAAAAGAAGGAAAGAATGAAAAAGAAATTTAAAAGAAAATAATATTAAAAGAAATTGACATTAACAAAAGAAAACATAAAATAAAAGGAAGTAGTTTAAGACTATAAAAGCGGACAACAATTTGGTAAGGGAATAAAGAAAGACGAGTAAAAAAAATAAAATGAACGTTAGAGAAAAATAGGGAGAACAAGAATAATGGAACGAAACATGGCGAAATAAAAAAAGGAATTGTTTGAAGAAAATATTCGTTGAAAATTTCAAAAATGGCTGAAAAAATTCTAAACCTGAAGACAAAACGAAAGAAAAATTTAAAAGAAAAACGAAGGATTTTACGAAAAAAAATTGAGGAAACCTTTTAATGCGCTGAAGGGAAAAGAAACATTGAGAAAAAGAGATGTAAAAAAAAAAAAAGAATGACTTTAAGCAATCGAAATGAAGCTGTTTGGTTTGGATCGATAACTAAAGCACCACAGCTGACCGACTTAAATTTCAAACAGAGCTAGCCTAATTCAACCAGGTCACGTTTCGTACCGATGGGCCGAACGGACAAGCACTAATGCAGAAAGACTGGAATCCTTAGAGGATACAATCAATCCAATAAAACTCCACAAATTTCTAGAAATAAATAAAACAGAATAAAACAAAATAAGAAATACGTAATTTACAAGAATTGACAGAACAAAGAACAAAATTCTAAAAATCTGAACTAAAAATAAATTTTAAAATCCCTTTTTTTTACTTTTTTTAGAAACTAACATATAAAAATAAAATGATAAAATAATTTCAAGTGATTCTTAGAGATGATGCTTCGAATGGAGGGAAAAATGCGGCGACGTATTTGTAAGTGAGAATTCATAATGGAAAATAGAGAGGGGAGTGTGGAAGTAATCGTTTCGAAGAAAGAGAAAAAAAGAGAGATTGCAAAAGGAAATGGAATTCAGAAATAATTTTTAAGTGATGGCGGAAAATCACTGATAAGATGATATGGTAAATACAGATTGCAAGGACAAAGTGAAAGCATGAAGATCTAGCGAAAGATCGATAAAGCGACATATGTTAAAGTGACTGAGAAAGAATTAATTAAAGAATAGTGATAAGGGAGAAAAAAGAAAGGTCATCGACTGAAAAGAGTTTTCTATTTGCCGGTTTTCATCAGGAGGTTGGCGATCATGTCTTTCCACAATTTCCTATCCTTTGTAAATCTCAGAATAGTGTGTCGTTTTACTATATCTCATAATCATTGTTCTGCTATCTATTTACAAAAGCCCGTGAGGTAGGGTATGCGCTTTGCCTGTATTGCTTTCAAGATGTCATTTGTATATCAAATTTTCTAAGCCCGCTTTCCTTATTATACATCCTAGAAATTCAAACACTCACTTTCTGAGGTTAAGCTTGGTTTGGTTCATGTCTTTTTTCTTTTTAGTTTTCATTTGCCCTAAAACGTCATCGTTGCTCACTGGTTCAGTCTATGGTGATCGCAGCATCCTTCTGTAGAACTATATTTCTATTGCCTCTAATGTTTTCTTTGTCTGCGAAGAGATTGTCCAACATTCAATGCCATATAAGCGGACTGTTACTGCATAAGAGTTCACTAATCTATTCTTTGTTTTCAACCATTTACAAAAGCTTGTGAATTAGGGTCTGTTCGTCTTGCTTTCAAGATGTCATTTGTGCATTAAATTTTCCAACTCGCTTTCCTCATTATACATCCTAGAAATTCCAACACTCCTCTTAAGCTTGGATGGGTTCGTGTCTTTATTGTTTCTCACTTGCTCAGTCCAAGGTATTCTCAGCATCCTTCTGTAGAAACGCATTTCTGTTGCCTCATGTGCTTTCTTTATTTGTGAGGAGATTGCTCAGTACTAAGTGCCATATAGGAAGAATGATAATACATAAAGGTTCACCAATCTTTTCTTTGTTTCTAATGAAATTTTCCTGTTTCTTTATATTTTGATTAATTGTTGGTTGTTGTTTGATTTTGTTTAGCAGCATAACAACTTCTCTGCCTTCTTTAATACCGAAATTTTAATATATTGAACGCAACAGGCATTTAACTGTAAGTAGTTTTTGCATAATTTCATATGTTCATGGTAAACGTACTTTTCTTACATATATAGTTTGTAGATGATAAAGTGTATTGTTAGTAAATTTTAAAAATATATTGTTGATAATTTCACTAAAAATATGTATTTTTTTAAATATTTTTTATAGAAAAAACATATTACAATAATAATACATTTTTATACCTGTTTTAGTGTTGTAACGATTGTCATTTTGTTATAAAAATGTATTAGGAATTTTACGATTGATTGAATTGATAGCTGAATTCGTTGCATTCACTTCGCAGATACCATTGGGAAAGGTATTAATTTGTCTTTTCTCTCTCCATTTATGGGTTAAATAGAAAAACAGATTGGGCTCCGTAGCCTTGGTTGGTAACTAGTCTACCGCAGAAAGTAATGGCAACTGCTGCAGGAAAATCTGTTATACAAGTTATGTCTATTTTGAGACATGATTAACCAAGCGTGTATCACGTATGGCATTTAACTGACGGAATACAATATCGTAATATTATATTACAATATTATTTTACTATGAAAATATAATGTTTAGGAATTTACTGTTTACCCATTGCTCGGATTCTGATAGGTGTAACATCACAGCTATGAGAAAATAGTGAATTGAGCTGGAAACAACAGCAATCAAAAGATGGTTCCACGCTCCTCAAAACCTCCAGTCTCCCAAAACAGAGGTCTTGCTGTCAGAATAGGGTTTAGCACCATATCCAGGACAGGTTAGGAAGGCATCTTTTATAGAACCAGAAAAGATTTAAAAACAACAAGCATGAGAGTTGACTCAGGTTGTATGTGTGTCAGATGGCATAATAAAATATGATATGAAAAATCCACTTAGAGAGTTTATAGAAATAAACAGAAAGAAAACAAGCAAGAAATTAAAAAGAAGCAAATGGGAATAAGATCAGTAATAAAACAAGAGAAAAATACATTTTTCTTTAATTGTTAAATGCACAGGGACGCTCAGCATCAAATTGAAATCTTTGATGTCCGACGTAAGTAGGTATCCAGTTTATTGCATTTTTAAATTTACATCTTATATCGCTATTTCGCTTACAGTACAATTTCTCGCACTATTTCATACTTACACTAAAACACCAGTTATCGTACGATCAGCAAAGTTAAGCAATTTCGAGCCTGGTTAACAGCTACACAGGTGATCTCTTGAGAATACCAGGTAGTGTAATCTTAGAAGCACGGCTGGTGTAATGGAGAATGACGCTGAATGAAAAATCATATAACCGAGTTCCAATTTTAGTTGGATTCATTACATTCACTTACGCGCAAATGTTATTAGGAAATGCATGAGTCCACATTTTTACACCAACTATGAGTTAATTAGTTGGACTAATAATTAGTAAATTATTACTATTTCTATATCTGGTCGGACGCTCCTGCTATTCATCCGGATGTTGTCCAAAAATCCAAACGAGAATCTGCATTTTCGTTTATTCTGACTTTACATCTCGTCTTCATTCACCAACTTGAATTTGCTCGTGCTACTACATTAGCACCAAATTCCCACTATTTTACTGTCAAAATAGTCAAATACAACCGGCACTTCTACTCCAACAGTTTATTTTATCGCACTTCCTTCCGTATATTTCCGTTTCGATAGCTACAATTGTTAAAAGTTTAAGTGCAACGTCAATTGCCAGCTTCTATCTCCCTAAACCCCATCCACCTTTCCAAATTCCACCCAACTTATTTCTTCGGCATCCCCTGTAACCTGTATGTCTCAGTGTGTAACTCCCTGTAGAGCAGCAGCAGCCCTGCTTCGCTTATGGTGAAATAATTATTAAGAAAAAAATACAGTTCATAAATTTAAAAAAAAATGCTTTAAATAAAAAGGGTTGAAAAACAAATAAAAATAATTACTCCCTGAATTCTCACCATTTTCAGGATTCAGTGTTCAAAATAATTGTTGATTTTCAAGGAAATTTATCTTTACTTGCAAAATTACACTCACAAAAACTTTAAATTCACACCGTTGTCTAAACTACTGCTGGCTCGTTTGATTAGGTATTACTACTGAGAAATGATTTTGAAATTTGCTATCATATCCCCACAAAATAGACATTAAATAGCACAATAACGTTGACGTGTGGATGATGTACCTTTATTATCTGGAAAAATAGAAGAAAATTGTGAGCCGAGTTCTAATCCCAACCATATTAATTACATTCACCTTCGCAAATATACACATTAGAATAAACAGAATTTATCTCCTGCCAGCTAAAAGGACTGGGCTCTCTGGTATTTTGTTGGCATCTAGTTTGGTTACACGATAAAAACACCCATTCCTCAACAGTGTGAGCCATTCTTGGGGATGTGTCAGTTCGAAAAAAATGCATAATGAATGAAAATCTGCTACAGGCGGAGACTGCATCAGCATTTTAACTCAGCAGGTTATGGCATGAAGTAAAATCAATTGGTTTAAGCTAATTTCTCGCTTGACGTAGAAAGCTGAGGAAAGATTTAAAGCAAGCGATTCTACAAAAATATGAAAAACTGAGTGAAAGTGAGAATGAGAGTGAGTTTGAAAGTGAGAGTGTGAGTGAGCGTGAGAGTTGGAGTGAGAGTTGAAGAGATGGAGTGAGAGTTAGAGAGTTGGAGTGTGAATGAGAGTGGGAGTATGACTGAGAGTGAGAGTGGGAGTCAGAGTGAGAGTGGAAGTGAATGTAAGAGTGAGGGGTATGAAAATATTAGGAACATTCAAGAGAATAATACAAGGACAAATGAAAAATATACAGATAAAAATATCATAAGTAAGGAAGAAATTAGAAAATGAAGAAAAGAAAGAAAGTGTAAAACGGAGAAATAGATATAAAGAAAGAACGAAAGAAAAGAAGACGACAGATGGAAAGAAACAATAAAAAGAAAACGAGAACATTTATATAAAAAGTCAATCGAGCAGAAAGAAAGAAAGAAGCAAAAATATTCATATAATGTAAGAGAAAAGGAATAATACAAATGATAGAAAGGAAAAACAGCAATGAGAACAAAGAAAGGTTTAAATAAACAATGGTAGAAGACAAGAAAAATAAAATATAAAAAGAAAGAAAGGAAAATATACAAAAAATAAAGTGACAAAATTCATATAAGAAAGAAAAAACGAAAGAAGAAAGAAATAAGAAAAGAAGTAAAGAAAGATGAAAATTAAAATTAGTAAATTCAAATAATGAAAGAAAGATCAATCAACAGAAAAGAAAGAAAAGGAAGAAAATAAATAAATAAATCATAAAATATATGAAAAATTAATATGATGTAAGAAACGCTAATCAAGGAGAAAGAAAGAAAGAAAGACATAAAGAAAGAAAGACATAAAGAAAAAAAGAAAGAATGAAAGAAAGTAAGAAATGAAAAATGAAGCGATAAAATTAATATAACGTAAGAAACGGCAATCAAGGAAAAAGAAAGAAAAAAAAGAAAGAAAAAATTAAGCGATAATATTCGTGTAATGTAAGAAAAACGGAATAGATAAAATCAGAAAAAGGGAGATCAACAACGAGAAAAAAATAAAAGAAATGAAAAATGAAGCGATAAAATTAATATAGCGTAAGAAACGGCAATCAAAAAAAAAGAAAGAAAAAAAAGAAATGAAAAATGAAGCGATAATATTCGTGTAATGTAAGAAAAACGGAATAGATAAAATTAGAAAAATGGAGACCAAAAACGAGAAAAGATAAAAGTCTAAATATAATATGAGAGAAAGAACGAAACATAAAAAAGAAAAAAAAGAAAATTTGTATAAAATAGGGTAAGAGAAATAAAAAAAAGAAAGAAAAGAGAATGAACAGACATAATTAGAAAGGCATAAAACTAAGCAAGGAAAAATAAGGCCAAAATTATGAACGACATTGAAGAAAACTCAATGGAAAGAATGGAAAGTAATAAAATGAGCAAATAAATATTAAAAAATAAAGAAATAAAGATGTGTTGCATCAAAATTGTTAGAAGAAAGAAACTCCACATCACTTAACGTTAGAGAAATAAAAAATCTAACTGTACAAATCTAATGAAAGATAAACGATAGGATTGAATGAGTAGGAAAATAAAGAGAAGGCAGAGAAAATAAATCAGCAGAAAGATGAAAATTGATATTAAGTTATATTTTTCATTAAACTTCTACTATTTTCATGTTAGCAAGCTGACCTTGTTTGTGAGAAATCTTTATACATTTAGTGTGGCTTAAGGCTCTTTTCTCTCCACCTTTTTTTCAAACTTTATCTTGTTTTTTTGCATCGAAGAAATGCATTTTCTTTCTTTTTTATTAAATTCGCATAGGTTTCAGTATTTCTTTTTAACATTTGTTCATTTCTTTATGATTTATGTCTATCAGCGATATCATTTTTTTCTGTATTTTCATTTTATTTGTTGTTTTACATTTCCAATTTTCAATGGCCGGACAGTCGGCCATAACTGCCCTTCTTTGAAAGATTATTTTTCATATTTTCATTATGACAATGTTCCTTCCAATCTGTATCAATGTTTCATTAATTTTCTCTCACTCTTTCGATTTATCTCTCCCTCTCTTTCTTTCTCACTCTCTCTCTCTCTCTCTCTATATATATATATATATATATATATACAATTATACATGTACATTTTGACCAAATTGTAGCACCAAGGTTTTCACAAGTTTAAACGTTATTTGAACGAAAACTCACATCTGAGTAATTGCACTGTCTCTATTATTAAAAAGTATACTTATTTATACTTGTTTCGTTACATTTACCGATCTGAATATTGGAGAAGTCTTAGTAGAAAAATAAGCGTCTTCCGAAAGAATTCGAACCTGCTTTCCCTAGAGAAACCTTTTTTATAACTGGCGTGTATTGATTTCTCGGCCACGTAAGACCCTCGATCAAACAAATCTCGAATAGTGCATTTGAACACACACTTATCTCAAAACACGAATATGTTGGATTCAGAGACGTTTTCGATTTGTTCGGTTTCTCTGTTTTCTTTATTCTATCGTATATGTATACACCTCGAACAAAACTAAACAAATATAAGGAAAGAGGATTTCCATTACTTTTCACACCGCCTGATGAGACATTGAAGTTTCAATGTCGAAACAAACGTACCTTTCTCGTGGATATATATAGAAAAATTATGTACATGTTCTAAAATATAATTTATAATAAATATTCACAGCTCTATATATCGAGCACTGTTTTAAATTAATATTTTGGACGTTGTAAGAATTCTTTCTTCGTTCTGTATTCACTCGGATATATATATATATATATATATATATATATATATGACAAGAAACGCAGTCTTGTACTAGAAACTGAAATTCATACTATATATATATATGTGTGTGTGTGTGTGTGTGTGTGTGTGTGTGTGTGTATTGAAAATGTCAGAGAAGATATTATCATTAAGTATTTTATATGATCTTTTATGTGTTCGGATAATTTTTTCTTTTCGAAATTCAAATTATATAAAAATTGTCCAAAGCTTTTGTACTTTCGAGCGCTTTCGGCTATACTTTTAGCCATTATCAAGAATCAATTTTGTTTTAATTATAATAAATATTTTATTTCCACATGTCTATTTATAATTGAAATAAAATTAATTCTTGATAATGGTTAAAAGTATAGCTGAAAGTGCTCGAAAATACAAAAGCTTTGGACAATTCTATTATAATGTGAGTCCCGAAAAAATAAAATTATACGAACACATGAAAAATTATATAAAAAATTAACAATAATACTATGCCTGTCATTTTCAATGAAACCCGTATAAAAAGAGATTGTTGTCTAAATACACAATATATATATATATATATATATATATATATATATATATATATATATTATTTCCCTCCACAAGTTCGTGATATAAGGTTTAAAATAAATCTTTAAAAATGAAAAGTATTTCTTGAAACTTCTATTTTAGTTTCAATTTCATTTTAATAGGTTAAATTTACAAATTCGTATAAGGGAAATAATTTGTTGTATGTGAAAACTAATTTAAAATGATTGGGAGAATTGTTTTTAATAACTTATTTCAACGCCATTTTTTACCATCATTCATCACAATGTGATTCTCTCTGTAAAAAATATCTTACAAAAATAAAATATATTTTTTCTGAAAACTCAGTTAAAAAATATTAGCAGATTTAAAGTTTAATTAATCTGATTTGAAATAAATATTACTTATTTAAGTTTAAGTTTAAGTTTAAAATATCGCAGAAATGCATTTTTAACACGGCAGTGTGTGTTTATTTAAGAGGTTGACAGCTTGAATGCTAGATGGATGTTTCTTTCGGGTTATAATATAAGGTAATCACCCTTTTATACAATTTTAAGTACTCCGTAATGTTTTAGATTTTGAAGATATTCTCCGTAATCTAAAGTTGCATTAAATTTTAAATATTTTGGCTTTAAATTTACTATAGCCATTAGTGTATGATAATCTCGTGTATGAACAACCAATCTACAAAAAACAACTAAATTTTCCAATGTGACAAAAAGAAAAAAAAAGGTGATTTAAATTCTCCAATGACCTCTGCTTTTAACGAATATAAAGATTAAGCTTTTTTCTTCTTCATATGCCGTGTTTGTTTAGGACGTAGGCGGTCATTGCTCGCCACAAGTTCTTGTTCTGTTTGTGTTTTTTTTATTTCTTTCAAACTGCATTTCGCATCGGTTTACTAAATATATTATGCGTTGTTTTCATCTATTCTTCCCGTCTTCAATCTGTCCCGTGAATATCAGATTTTCTAAGCACTCTTTTCTCATTATGTACCCTAGAAATTTCAGCTGTCTCTTCCTGTCTTTAAGCCTGGAACACTAACCATCAATTAAAGTTAAACCACTATTAACCACGGGAATATCATACACGATTTTGAAAATATCAAAAAAATATTAAATATAAATCATTATTTAAAATAATTTACATTCAGGCATTTCAAGATTTGTACTCTGAGTTAACAAAAGGAACTGACAAACAAAATATTTAGGTAATAAAATCAGGTACTGAAAATTTAATTAAATTGTAATTAAAATGGCGTCATTTGCGCTGGGTAATATGTACCCATCGTTAGTGTTCTCGGGTTAAATATAAGTTTAATTTTTGTTTCCAATTTCACTAGACTTTTGTCATTACTCACATATTCGGTTCATTTTATCCTAAGTATCCTTCGGTAAAACTAGATTTACATCGCTTCCCTCCTTCATTTTTGAAAATATTCCAGCATTTACTGCTATAGAAGTGTACATATATCACGTAACTTTTTTTTCTTATTTATAAAAAAATTTTCCTGTGATTTAAATTTTTGCTTAGCTTTCATAAAACAATTTTGGCTATCTCCATGAGCCTTTGAATTTCAATGTCACACTTTCCCTTTTCTGTTAAAACAATTCAAAGTTATTAATTTTTTTTTTTAGTTTTTGGATTTTGGTATCTCCTGTTTGTAACTTGCATTTTGAACTCATCCTTCTCCTAACAGTCATGCATTCTCTCTTCTTGCAGTTGGTATTCAATTCCTTTCTCTTTGTTTCCATCACTACCTTCTGTAAAATTTTGTAGGTTCCTGTGTCTGCTATCAACATTATGTCAACTGAATACCTTATGTTGTTAAGCTTGTGGCCGCCAATAAATAATCCTATTAGGATTTTGCATTTAATTGACGTTATATTTAAACCTCTGAAGATTGTAGCTATCAAGGAATCAAGTATACAGAAGTGAGTTCCACACCTGGAAAGTGCAGGAAAACAAACTTATAGAATAAAAGTGGCGGTTACATTTGAGTATTTTGACGGTAAAAGAGTGGGGCCTTGATGCCATTCTAGTAACACGAGTAAATTCCTCTGGTTTAGGCACCAGAGAAGAAAGCTCGTCAAAGTAGAAATCGTAAATATATTTGTAGAAAAGCCAGAGGGAAACTACACCCCGTCGGTTGACTAAAGGTGAGCTGTCAAATCAGGATAAGCTACGTGGTAGATCCTCGTTTGGATTTTGTGGAGAACCTCAAGATGAATAACAGGAGTACCTGATCTGTTATGGCACGGGCAAATGCATATCTTATGATGTTAAAATATTGGCCGCCAGTAACGAATCCTTGTATGGCTTATATATCAGAGTCATCAACGTCGAGGTGGTTCAGCATCTCACAGCACACAAGCTCCTCTTGGACAAGCAGCATGGCTTCCGCTTCAACAGGTCTACTGCTGACATGCTAACGACCATCACTGAGTATATATACCACGCTCTCGACAAGAATGGCGAAGCCTGAACCGTTGCCTTGGATATCTCTAAAGCGTTCAACAGAGTTTGGCATGCTGGCCTTCTATGCAAACTGCGGAGCTATGGTATAACTGAACATTTGTTTGACCTAATCCAGTCTTTCCTCTCTAACCGCACATTGAAGGTGGTATTAAACGGACATGCCTCCCAGAACTACCATACAAACGCGGGTGTCCCTCAAGGCTCTATCCTAGGTCCTACGCTTTTCTGATCCACATTAATGATCTCTCTGATACTATAAGATACCAAGTAGGTATGTACGCCGATGACACCACAATTTACTCTCGCCTTGATCAAAAATCTGGTTTGGGCGACAAAGCTAACCTTGCAGCCGAGCTTGAAAAGGACCTCAAATCCGTAGTGGACTGGGGTAAGAAATGGCTAGTAAATTTTAATGCTTCTAAAACGAAGCTGTTATCAATTAACCATTATAGACAATCGCACCTACCTCCCATTATCATGGACGAGGCTTGCCTCCCAGAGAGTAAAACACTACGCCTCCTTGGTCTCAAGTAGAATGACTATATCGAATCCATTGCTAAATCCGCTGCTATGAAATTCGGTTCTCTGTGCAGAGCCCGGAAGTTTTTCCCGTCTGAATCTATCCTGCACATATATAAATCTACCATCCACCCGTGCATTGAATACTGCTGCCACATCTGGTCGAGTGCCCCTTCTATTCTCGTCGGGGTTTGTGATAAAACACAACGGAGAGTCTGTAATGTGATCGATACCGACATAGCAGACTGGCTGCAGTCTCTCTCTCACCGGCACGACGTGGCTTCCCTGTGTCTCTTCTATAAATAATTTCACTGCTTCTGCTCCGATGAAATTAGATCACTGGTGCCATCTAGGTACGAATTTGCACGAGATACTAGATTAGCAACTAGATCTCACCCTTTTACAGTAAAACCGATAAAATATAACCGCAATTTCTACTCCAACAGTTTCTTTTCTCGCACTTTCCGACTGTGGAATTCCCTCCCACATGATTGCTTCCCCGACGGCTACAATCTCCAGGAGTTTAAATGTAAGATCAATAGGCACCTCCTAACATACTAACTCGCATCCATTCTTTCAAACACTCTTCCCATCTACCCAACCCTCAGCCTCGGCATCCTTACCCATCTATCACCCTCCTTCTGACATTTCCAGTATCTACCCACTCTTTCTCTTTACCTTCCCTTATATAACCCCTTGCGCAATAGTGGCAGTGGAATGCCTTGCTTGGGGTGAAATTATTAAAAAAAATTTCACTGTATAGGTTACATAAGTAAGATAATGTCTAACACCCCTTTCTACATTTGTATATTTACTGAAACCTTTTTATATATGTATGCAGGCAGTTTGCTTCCAGCAGTAATTCTTGATTATTCTAAATAATTTCACTCATTTATGAATAATTCCTAAAAGTTTCATTACAGTCCGACAATTATTTGATGTTTGTAAGAATTTTCAAATCAATGTGATTTTCATAGCAAACATGCCGCCAATATTTGCTATAGTCCGACCGCTGAAGCAAGAAAAACAAGATTTTTAACCAAAATTTCGAACTTAATAAAAAATGATTAAAAATATAATTCAGTAATCAAAAAATACTTTGGTCTTTCCTCTTGAGATTTTGACGATAAAACTTTATTTTAATTAATTTTTTGGCATTTTTAAAAATTTATTGTAGGCTTTTTTCAGCAAATTAGTAGACACACACACACACACACACACACACACACACACACACACACATATATATATATATATATATATATATATATCTCAGTGAAAATATATTATTATGTCGGGTGTGCTGGAAGACCTCTCAGGTATCATCCGCCACATCATGCATAGCCATATGCAAGTTGAAAAAAAACTTACAAAATATGCGTAGCCTTTTACTCAACAACTTAGTGTGCTACATCTGTCATAATCTTTGGTGGTCTCTTTAAGGGCAATTGTCACTTCCACACGAACAAAATTATTGATCAAACTTGTTAGATGTTTAAAATTTATTTAAGACTTCTCGAATACGCAGCCTGTAGATGTAATATACACAGTTTAAAGTAAAAAGAAAAAGTTGGGCGTCTGTTTCAAATACGAATATCCACTGGAATGACATTTCCTCCAATAAAAATGTAGGATTGAAAATAAATCCATTAATTCTTTGTGTGTGTTTATGTGTGTGTGTGTATGTGTGTGTTTTATATTCAGGAGAGATGCAATAATCTGGAAGTCTAATCCAAATTTAAAAGCTGAATTTTATTTTGAATTTTCCCTATGTAACCATTGAATTATTTGACTTTGTTTATAACTGAATCCTTTAAAAAATTACCAGTTTAAAATAAATATTTGCTGCAGAAAATATACGCTTTATTCACTATTAGGCCACTGACTTAACGATTAAACTATGTATAAATTCTATTAATATAGATATATTAATAGTTACTAAGTAGTAAGATTTATTGTTTTTCATTGTTTTTCTGTGATTGGAGGAGACAGATATAAAGTCTCTCTTTTCCGAAATCTCACTTTCTCTCTCTCTCCTTCTCTCTCCTCACCTGTCCATGTATCGCAGCTTCAGAAATATATACATACACTTGAATATTGCCACCACGAATAACAACGAAAAGAAATATGCAGAAACAAACAAGCAAAGAAAATAGCATAAACATTCCAAATAATCTCTGGCCTACGAATGAAAACTTTGATACCTTACACAGGGGACAAAAAAATCGTCCATCTACAAATGCAATCAGAGGTCTATCTTGTTTTGCGCATTTGCCCACTGTTTTTGCTCTAGCTTCAAGCAACTTTTTTGTTTCTCATTGTCGTTTGCCTACTCCCTTATTTTGCCAGCAACCTTCTACTTTCTCTCATAATTCTTCTTTTTGATAGATATTAATTTTGGTTTTGGATTTCTTTTTTAGATTATCTTGCTTTGTCCTTTTGTACGGACTTGCCAAGGCCAGATATTTCCTATCTTTTTTCCGTCTGTAACCTCACATCTTCCCACGGGGATGGACAGAACAGGCAGGGAACAAAAGCAAGGAAGTTCACTCACGCATATAATATCTTAATGCATATAGCTTAGTGAGTGTTTATATCAACGGCCAATTGGCAAATGTGTGTGGAAGGTGGAAAGGACAAAGGAGGAAAAGAAAAAACAAAAGAAGAAAAGAAACAGAAGGAAAAGAAAAGAAGGAAAAGAAGAAGAAAAATAAAGACAAAAAGAAGAAAATGAAAAGAAAAAGAAGAAATGAAGAAAACAAAAAAGAAAGAAAAAAGAAAAAGACGAAGAAGAAAAGGAAAGGAATGAAGCGAAAAATAGAAGGAAATGAAGAAGAAGAAAAAATAAGGAAAAGAAGAAGAAAACGAAGAATGTAAAGAAGAAGATGAAAAACAAGGAATAGAAGAAGCAAAAAGAAGGAGGAAAAGAAAAAGAAGGAAAAGAAGATGAAAAGAAGAAAAAGAACACAGAAAATATGAAGTAGAAAAAGAAAAAAGAAATAATTGATGAAAATAGAAGAGAAAGAAAGAGAAGGAGGAAAATAAAAAGAATAAGAAGGTAAAGGGAAAGAATGGAAGGAAGAAGAAGGAAAGAAAAATAAAAAAGGTAAAGGAAAAAGAAAAAGAAAAAAGCAGAACATGTAGGAAAAGTAGGTAGATGAACAAAGAAAGAGATAAAAAAAGACATCAAGAAAAAGAGACTAAAATAGAAATGAAAAAATGTGAGAAACAACGAAAGAAAGTAAAGCCAGGAATTAATGTATAAAATAAAATTGAAGGCTAAATTAAAAAAAAATATCCAAGACGGGAATAAAGAATGAAAATAAGAATGGTTATCAAAAACAAGGTAAAAATAGCAAAAGCTAATTTAGAAAAATTTAAATAAAAGAGTAAAAATAAAAACAAAAAATGACAAAGATTTCAACAAAAAAAAAAAACAAAAACAGAAAGTAAGAAAGAAAAGTCTAAAAAACAATTATGGATGAAAGAAAGCGAAAAGAGAAATAAAGAAGAAAGAAATTAGGAAAAACAAAAAAACAAAACAAAAACAACAAAAAATAACCAGAAAAAAATAATAGTTAAAAATTATATAAAAAATAAGAAAAAAAGTCTAAAATAGAAAAAGGAAAAATAATTAAAAGAATATCGCAAACAAAAGAAAAATGGAATCTGAAAGAAAGAAAACCAGAAAGACAGACAAAATAGAAAAAAAAAAGAAGAAAGAAATGTAGTTCAAGCTAGAAAGAAAAGAGAACTTAAGAAAGAAAAATATAATTAAAAGAATGATTGACCAAGGTTGAAAATAAAAGAATAAAAAAAGCAGGTTAAAATAGAATGGATGAATTAAAGAAAGAAAGAAAGAAAGAAAGAAAGAAAAAGAAAGAATGATGAAATAAAACAAAGTAAAAGAAAGAAATGCTAGAAATTAAAATAAACAATAAAAAGCAAAATATAAACAATAAAAGAAAACGGCAGAAGTGCGGGCATTATTGAGAATAGCCACATCAGGGGAAAAAAACAAAGCTTATCCCCCAAGATGTTTGTCTGTATGCGTAATTAGATGTTAATATTCTGACCTACGCCGATAGAGATTGAAGGGAAATGGAGAAAAAGAAAGAGAAATTATTAGTTTGATTACTTGTTTGTATTTAGAAATTAATATGAAAAATGGTGAACGGAATACATATTTCTAACAAGTCATACACAAGGACACACAAGCACACACATAGGGATAAAAAGCAGAGATCATTATATATCTATGTAATATCTGCAGAGGAAAACGTTGCAATATATATATATATATATATATATATATATACTCTAAAACTTGTTAGATATTCTACAATCATATATAGATATATCAACGTTTTCAAATATATATATATATGAATAAAAAGTATAAACAGATTAAAAAAGTGTCTTTAATCTAACATGTTTCACTTTAACAAGCTTCTTCAGAGATTTTTTTAAAAACGAATGATTTCAATTTATTTTTTTTTAATTTTAAAAAAATCCAAAGAGACAATATGCTGATTGAGGTTTGATATCATCTGTCAGAGACGTGTCACGTGGAATAAAGCAATAGACGAACATTTTTTTAATGTAGAAAAATTATGCCTGTTTATTTGTGTGTAATACGTGTAATAAAATGAATAGATGTTTATTAGAAATATAGGTATATCTACGGAAAAATAACGCATGTGTTAAGCGTACGTAAAGCATAGACGAATTTAGAGTATTATATGTTGTGACATAAAACTCCGCTTGGCACGGCATTAATTGCCAAAAATAATAAACGCAGTTCTTAAATTTGCGATGCGGTTTTATGACCTGATAGCGCGAAATGAAAACAAAAAATAAAATCGTCGGTGATGGTGGATGTTATAATATTTCAGTCTAAACAACCTCTCTGAAGATGGCTCATGTGAGCCGAAAGCTTAGAAGCAAATCAATAAATAATTATCCAAATGCTGGAGAATTTTTGTCTTTATTTTCAGCTGAAATTAAAGCAAAAATAGGACGTTTAGCACGGCTCATGATTAAACAAAATAGACATTCATTGTCTCTTATATTTAACAGCATATGTTTAGAAAATTACTTGCTGCCTCGATACACTATATATATATATAAAGACAGAAATCTAAGTAAGAGCCAACAACCGACCACGGTTTTCGCCTAACGACTCGTCAGGGAAATTGGAAATTGGAGTCAATTTACCTGACGAGCCGTTAGGCGAAACCGTGGTCGGGTGTTGACTCTTAGATTTCCGTCTTTGTTTGCTCTACTTTGGTATTGGGCGCTTTAATGTTAGGGTTTTCGTCTTCTTTTTTTTTTTCTTTCTTACGAGTGCTTGACTTTTTGTTCACGTACTTCGTTTGTTTCTTTTTTTGCTTCCCCTTTTTTCCCTCCGAGTTTGTTCTCGGTGGGTTATACAAGACGATTTAAATTATAAGTTGATTAATACTAGTTTTACTATTGGTATTGTTGTTGCTATAGTTATTATTATTATTATTATTATTATTATTATTATTATTATATATTCATTGATTATATATATGTCTATATATAATCCTCTCAAATATTTTGCCGGCATTTGTGATGGAAGGGCACACACACACACACACACACACACACACACACACACACACACACACACACACACACACACACACACACACACACGTCGTCGTCGTCTTGCGGCCTTTGGTCGAAATAGAACCTACTACACCCCTCCAGTATTCCCTGTGCATTCGGAACCCTGGTGCAATTTGTAGCGAAATTCATAATCTTGTCAAATAGTTGAATACTTGATGTTTCGCCACGGCTACCAAGGGTGTTTTTTATTGGGTGTTTTTTATTGTGACACCAACACTAGATGGGTTGCCTCCCGGCTCCATCCCGTTATTTAACCCATAACTGGTGGGAAGTGACAGATTAATAGCTTTCCCAAGTGTACTAGTGCTTAAGTGAATATAGGGTACTCAACTGGAATTCGAACTCGGCTTACCGATTTCTCCTTCCAAGCCGACATTCACTGCACCACAACCAATGCACATCCGTCACTGAACGCTTACAGCGCCTGGTATTCCTCCCCATATATATATATATATATATATATAGTCAGATCTATGAATTGTCATTTAGTATACACAATTAAATTAACCAGATATATTTACCAAAATTAAACAAAAATATCTTGAAATACAAAAAGAAAGTTTATTCAATAAAGTTTCAATAGCCTTAAACCACCACCTCCAGACTCTTTTAGACGGTCTCCTTGATTAAGTAAATGAATACTGACATAATTCTTGCTTTCCGTTTCTCTTCGCTGCTACAAAGTTTTTGTTGGATTCTTGCTCAACTAATAACCATAGTGGTTTCAGTTTGAGGAATCAGGCGGCTAGATATAAGGGTTATTGTGGTCTCAGAAATTGCCTGATAGCCATATTAGTTGCCCTGCTTGTGTGGCATGTTGGTGAATCCTGTTGTTACATATACATTTTTCCAGCAGCCACCTTCTTGACGCAGGGTAGCACTACCTCCTCAAAGCACTTCATGTAGGCTATCGTGTTGAATCTAAGGCTCTGTGGGAAGATAAACAGAGGCATTACGTCCCCATCACTAGTGAAACTACCAAACATCTTCGTAATCACCATTAGAGTCATTCATCTCTTTCCAGATCCTCTACACTGTCTTCAGATTGACACCCAAACACTCGGAAATGGCGTGTTAGAGCTGCCGGGGCAATTACCAAGCAGTTTCCAAATTTATGGTGATTTGAAATGCGTAAGAGTGGCCTACTTTCTCACAAACGGTGCCAAACTGACCGCTGTGCAGCCGATAAAACCAGAAACACATAATACGCATGTGCAAAATTAAAAATATATAATAAAGACATTTTATCCAACACATTATATATATATATATATATATATATATATATATATATATATATATATACATATATATATATATATATATATATATATATATTTGTGTGTGTGTGTGCGCGGCGTGTGTTTGTTCCGCAGAAGCATTTTCCACTATAATCAAAACAGGTTTTCGGGTAATATAGCTGTAATATTCTAAAACCTGAAATAGGTGAGTTCAATATATATATATATATATATATATATATATATGTGTGTGTGTGTGTGTGTGTGTGTGTGTGTGTGATGCACTGTTAGATATGGGGGCCGCGAAACTATTTCCCATCGAAGGATAAACTGTCAAGTGATTTTACTATTATATTAAGAGAATATTTCGTGTGTAGGACGAAGGATGACAAACGGAAGTATTCTTTATGAAATCGATGGCAACGACGAAGACGTACAAACATGGAAGAAAAACTCTAAGCTGATTACTTCTGAATAATGCTTTAATATCTTGATGATACAGCTTTCGGACCTACTATTATGCGTCCGGTCTCATCAACTAAATGACGTTATCCATAGATACATAAGTTGATGCAAGCACACACACGTATATATATATATATATATATATATATATATAGATAGATAGATATGAAAAACTAATGTAGATCAAATATGGATCGGAATCCGACTAGAATGATAAGATGAAGAACAAATCGGAAACGTTTATCAATCTAACATGTTTCGCTAATATTAAGAGATAGAGAGAAAACAAACAAAGAAACATATAGAATTATCAACATTTTAATACACATAAAACATGACTGACCAATGTGAATGTAACCAAACAAAATTGAAGATAAAAAATTTCTATCTTAATATTTGTTATCTTTCAATCTCTGACGAAGTTTTAATAAAAGTGAAAGACATAAGATTGACAAGCGTTTCCGATTTCTTATTTATCCTATTGTTAATATTGGTCAGTTAATATATATATATATATATATATATATATATAAATTCGTCGGTCAATATATATATATATATATATATATATATATATATATATATATATGTACATATATACACACACACACATACACAGACACACACACACACACATATATATATATATATATATATATATATATATATATACAAAAATACATATATATAAATAAATAAATATATATATTAACATACATATATATATTTTCTATTTGCAAACCATATATTACGCGACATAGGTTTCTACCATGACTGGTGTCTTTTCAATAAGTTATTGAAAATCGCATGAAGAAACCTACGTCGCGTAATAACTCAAATATTCAAAAGATCTACAATATAATTGTATTGAACACTTTTTAATACAAATGTGCACTAGTCTAATCTTATTATGACCAGAAACTAAGTAAGTAAACAATTAATATATATATATATATATATATATATATATAATTGGTCATAAATCCGATTTAGTTTTAAATTCTGAAGAATTCTATTAATATTAAATATTAACACTAATCTAATCAGAAGTATCACTGTAAGTAATTTTAATTATTTACAAAACGAATATTTATTTCACATAAAAAAATTTAAATTTTATTATATCGGCTGGCCATTTCATCAAGTAAATTTAAAACCTGTCTCATCAACGAGAACAAAACATTATATGAAAATATATTATTTTCGTTTGTATAGAAATTTCTTCTTATTATCCTTATAATTTAATTATATGATAACTTACCGTTCTTAAATCGATTTTCCTTTTCAATTTAATTTTTAATTTACGTTAAGTCTAATTGGTTTATTTTGATATTAACAATATACGTGGCCCTTATACTCTGCTCATGTAAAGCCGTTATTTGTCTTACATACTTTTTATTTTAATTTTTAATATTTTTTGTATCTGTTTTCATTTCTGTCACTAAAATTGCAGACCTACAGGTTCCAATTTCAAGGAACTTCCCTGGTTTTCCTTTTTCTTATTCCTTTTTTTCCTTGTCGCTTACGTCTGTTTTTACATACACACAATCAAATTTATTTTCTATAAAGTTTTGTTCTGCTGAAGTGATGAGTGTCAAGTTTACTCGTCGATATATATATATATATATATATATATATATATATATATATATATATATATATATATATATATATATTAAGGAAATTAACGACGATTAACGAAATGTTCTTTAAACAACCGACAATTTGAAATGATTTGTTTGAACATTATTTTTGATTGATACTCGTATTTAAATAGATATTCTGTTTTATAATCAATCATTATATATATTTTGTTTGCAGCTAATCGAAAATTGTGTTACATAGGATTGATTTAACTTCGTATATTCCGTTGGTCATTCGTGGTCGTGAGGTCTAAGACGCACCAGATCAATTTGTCGCTTACCCTATTTGGATAGGTGTTGCAGGTTCAATCATTATACGAAAATATGTGCCATTTTAGAGTGGTGACTCTTCTCTTACCTATTCTAATACATCCTCTGTGACCTGTTTGTTCCTCCTTTTTTCTTCACTCTCCTTTTTTGTCACCCTATGCACACCAGTAACAGTAATGCCTTGCTTGCCGTGAAACGTTAAAAAAAAGACAGAAATAAACGCAAACTGATCCTGTCTATTCTTAAAAAAATCCATTTGGATAATGATAAACATACTTTATATATATATATATATATATATATATATACGTGTGTGTGTGTGTGTGCATGATTTTGATTGTGTGTGATTATGTGTGGGTTGTGTGTGAATGTGTGTTAATTAATTATTCGAATATTCAAATCCGCTTTCGTTGTTTCAAAACGAATGTTTAAAAATCTCATAAGTTAATTTTTCAAGTCACTTATATATCATGAGTGGCTGGTCATTTGTATTCAAGGATGCCCATCTACCAAGGCGTCTTGCTAATCCCCATAACAGACACCTGTTCAGGCACATTTGTGTTTATTTATTTATTCCACACATACAAAACCTATATTTGGTTTATACTGCATATAGCGTATAGAACAGTCTTGTTCAGACAGTTGTATACTCTCAAACTCTCAGTCAATATGACTTATGAGTTAGCACAACAATTTATGAGCTAGCACAACAATCAACGGCCCTTCAAAGAGAGCAATCTGTCTAATTTCACTCATAACGCTTTGGTGGTATGATTTTCAGACACTTACCGAATATGTGACACGGTGGGATCGCCTCTTCCAGACCGATGACATCAAGAAGTCACCTTCCTGACAAATCGATCAAAGTGAGATTTGAACCCGAGTTTTATGGTCAAAAAACTAACGTTTTACCATTCGATCACGCTCCCATAATATATATATATATATATATATATATATATATATATATATATATATATATATATATATTAGGGGATAACGATATTTTGAATTTTTAAAAGTTTTCCATGCATCATTGTTTTGGATATTGCTTCCACATCTGGTGTTGTACTTCTGCTATATCTTTTGAAATTCTCGGTAAAATTCAGTAAAGAATCTGCATTGTTATTGGTTTTGACCTGGAGTCTCGGATTCAGTGCCTACCCCACTACCGTAAAGTTCCTTCCATTTACCTTTTCTATTAATACTTTCATCGTTACTGCTCCGATGAACACTTCTGTTTGTTACCAAGAATTTATAAATATAAGCGCAGTGTATATTGGCGGCAATGTATCGGCAATTCATAATTGAATTAGCAAGATGAAGACCTAACTTTTATCCTAAGAGTTTCTATTCTCGCACTTCTCGCTTGTAGAACTTTTTAGTAACCAACTATTCGAAAATTCTAAATGTAATTTGAATCGTTGTCTACTGTCTTCCTGATTATTCTTTTTATTCTCTCTCCTTAATAATTTAATGTTTCTCTTTTTTCTTTTTTTCACACTCACTGTGTTCTGTCTCAGTGGCTTTACTGCCTTGCATGGGGTGATATGATTATATATACACATATATATATATATATATATATATATATATATATAACGATCACTAACATAATATATAAATTTCAGTACCCAGCACAAGATTTCGTTTTTTTTTTATGAATTAATTACATATCTAAGACATAGTCACTATTCTTTGAGAGGAAGTCTAACATGTCACATATGAAACCAAAGTGCAAAGAAAATAAGCATTTATTAAGTGATATTAAAAAATATTACCCCATAATTTACAGTTACCCTTACGGAAAATTTATATATATACATATATGGGATAACCATATATAAATTATGATAAATAAAGAACGGTTTTGGAGGAAAAATGTATGAAAATGTGGAATAAGACTTCGTGTGACTTCGGGTTCATTTACGTTGGTGTGACTACAAATTGCCAAGAACGAGAGATGCTGGCTATATTATATATAGCATATTTTTGTGTTTTTGCTATATAATCTAGCAAATTTAATTTAAATTCTTCTTTTTCTTTTGTTTCCATCACATTTTTCCTTAAACATTGAATATTGCGATAAAAAAAGACCTGCCTAGAATAGTGAAAAGTTGTAAAAACGTGGACGCAGGTTTACTATGGATAATACATTTCGTTTCAGTGAATAATTTATCTTTTAATTACAGTAGAATTTTTAAATTGTGTCTGTCTTTACTCTGGGCATCCAATATGTTTATTGTGTAGTTTTCTTTCAATTATTTCTTTTGTGTTCATAAACTATTTTATTTAAACTTCATGAGGTTTCTCCAATATATTTTCCTGGCAATCCTTTTTTTCCTGGTAATCGAGTAAATTTCTGCATGAGTGTAAAATGTAGAGTACCATCCACTACTGACCCTTACTTATCATTCACGAATAGAGACTCTTGCATAACAGGCTTGTTTGTAAGTGACGAATATAGTATGCTCTCATTATGACTGAGTTCTCTAGAGAGGAAAATTTAAAAAGAAAATTTACCACTTCCGCAATTTATGTATTACTCTTTAGCAATGAATTGAGTTATTTCGGTATACACCGCTTATACAATACCAACCATAAGTTTGGGACCACCCGAATTTTTAGCAGAATCAAATTCGCCGAGTTTGTATTTTTTGTTATTCTTATGCAGGTGTCAAGTAAAAAAGTATTCTTTTCAACTTTAAAGTAACCATATTACTACGGTATAAATGGCAAGGAAGAAATGGATTAGCCTTGAAAAAAGAGCTCAGGTTGAAATTCTTTCAAAAGAAGTATATTCTGAATGTGTCATCGCTAAAAAATTAAGCCTATCAAAAAATGGCGTGGATTATTGCCTTCAACGACTTCGTGAAACTGAGTTAAATATTGACAGAAAAAGATCAGGTAGGCCCAGAGTAACATCTATTGTAGAGGATAGGCACTTGATCATATCTAGCACGAGAAATAGAAGAAAAACCGTTCCGGAATTAAGAATTGAAATGAATTCTACTCGGCAACATCCAGTATCTCTTACTACTGTTAAGAGGCGACTTCATTCTGCTGCGCTTAAAGGCTGTGTAGCAGTTAAGAAACCACTATTAAAGAAGGAGAATAAAGGATGAAATTGATCGTACTGTTCAAAATGAACTTCCTAAAAATGAACAATTGTTGTTTAAATGCTTGCAGTATTCTTGGAAATCACTTTCACCAACTTATTTTTATAAGTTATTTGAAAGAATGCCAAGGATTTGCTCTGCAGTAATAAAGGCTAGTGGTGGTTTCTTTGATGAAAAGAGAATATGAATTGACTTAAATTAAATTTGAAACTACACTGTGTTAATTTTGGTTTTAATTATTGTAAAAATGTGTGAAACAATGAAATATCTCTATATTGGTTCTTCTAAGAGATAAAATTTGTTATTTCTTTCTCTTAGAGAATAAATCTAAGTGGTCTCAAACTTATGGTCAGTAGTGTATATACAACTGGCTAAAATCTCCCTTCTCTGATTCCATAAGCCTATGATTTAGGGGTTAGCGACTACGACCGACACTCCAAATCGATAGAGTTTCCAAGCCGGTTAGAAGCAAGTGCATGCGCGAGCTACATTGATGAGCTGTGATACAAAGAAACAAGCTTGTGTATGGATGACGAATATATATATATATATATTTGTGCTTTAGCAATCATGAAGTAGAATTTTATTCGATCGAGTTAGCTCGGACATTTATAAGTCTATTTCGATAACTATCACGGTTCTGCTTCAAAGTCGGAGGGTCATTACAGTGTCAGTCTGTGTAATAATATAGGGAATCAATGTCAGTGTTTACTAGGCGACCAGCCTATCTTGTTCCATGGCAGAGCTGTTCCGAGCAGTAGATCACTCGCCAGTTCTTATTTTGCTAGTTAGTAGAGTTCCGCTAAGCGTATTCTCCATTTACATAAGATTACAGTGACAGAGATGGATCTAGAGAGCTGTGATTTAGTCTCACCTAATCTGAGAAATATAGGCATATGTTAAAGGTAAACATGGCAATAAATATGAAGACAACATTCTAAACAATATAAATAATTACCATAAATCATCATCTAAATTGAGACAGATGTTAAGGTTGAATATAGTAATAAAGACGAGGATAAAAGTCTGAACAATTTAAATAATAATCATACCTCATCACAGAAATATAGACAGGTATTGAAGAGAAGACAATAGTCCAAACATTGTAAATAACGATAGTAATTACAATACATCATCTCAGAAATATTGACAGACTTGAAGGTGAATATAGCAACAAAGATGAGGACAGCAGTCTTAACAATATGAATAATGTAAACAATTCCAGTAACTCATCTCAGAAATACAGACAAATATTAATTATTATTTATTTTTAAGTATCATTTCGAATACATACATTATTTATATATTTATTTTCAATATTAGGACATCACTTGACCATTTTCTCTTTAATTTTTTAAAATAGTTCTTGCCATATATTTTGCCTTGTGGAAGAAATATGTCTTTATACACATAGACACAATTACACACGCACACACACACACACACACACACACACACAAACACGTATATATATATATATATATATATATATATATATATATATATAATATTTTAGTATATTCAATCATTCTCCTGTAATTTTTTCTCATATTTTTGTTTCTTTGCCAATTAACTCATTGAATATCCCTTTTCACATGCAGCCACTTCCTTCCGATTTTATTCTTGTCTTTCAGATTATTTCATTTTTCTAAGCCAAATTATACACGTTTTAAAAGTTAAACTAATAAAAAGAAAGAAGCCAATATATGGTAAAGAAGAAAAAGAAAAAAACAAATTAATACAAAAATTGAAGGAAATATTCGTCCGGCATTAGCCGAGATGCAATTGGCAAAGATATTTCCGGCCATTCCAATTCATTGCGCCAGTCTCTGGCCAGAAAGCACGAAACTGAATGAAATGATTTTGAATGTAAAAGCAACAGAGAGAACGGCATGAAAAATGGCGGAAGGGAAAGAGGAATAGTTTGAGGAGTGGGAAGGCGGAAATCGGCGCAAGAAGCGAAAGGAGAGAAACGTAAGGAATTACGAGAGAAAAATGGTAGTCTATGTCATATTCGGCTGGAATGGAAGTTTCTGCAAAGAGGAATCGAAGAAGAACGCTGCGTATCCGAAAATGTCGAGAGTAATTAGGCAAAATTTTCTTTTCTTTTTCTTATTGTCATTTTTTTTCAATTTCCTTTTTCCTCTTTATACAATTTTTAAAAAAAATCATTTATTGTACAATACTTTGCATATTTATTTTTCTTTAGTTGCGTTTATATTTCTTTCTTTTGATGGAGCTGTACAACAGACATTGAAACCAGAACTATATTATATTTTACAATTTCTTTCACAGTACTATAAAGTAAGCTATCTTGATCATAAATATCTGAAAATTAAAATGTATTAAATGTTATAAAATTTAATAGTGGGTCCCGTTTGCTATGTAAATTTATTTTAAACTGGTACCCCTACGGAGACCAAAACAATTATGCTCAAAAACATTTATTCTGGAAATGTAATTTTTTAAAAATTCGTAATTTGGAGTGGTTAATCGATAATAATATATGAGAAAAAATAACAATTTTGAATTTAAATTTTTCTTTTTTCCGTTTAAAAAACATCTCGTAACAAGACAAATCTCAAAAGCACAGGGTGCAAAATCTCAGTCCCAGGCTGCAAAATCTCAGTCCCTAATCACAAATGTGGTTAAAATCCCAGTCCTTTATCCCAAAAGTGGGAAAATCTCAGTCCCTTATCACAAAAAGGGGAAAATTCCAGTTCCTTATACCAAAAGTAGGCAATATCCAAATCTTTCATATCATAAGTGTGCAAAACTTCAGATTTTATTTCAAAATTGGGCAAAATCATAATCTCATGAACAAAAGTTTCGTATATTTAAATAGAAAGAAATTTAATATTGAAAATCCAAAGAAACTTTTGACTAAAATCCTAATAAAATATTTAGTCAATAAACATAATCTTTAATATATACACTCATATGTAAAATCTCCAATAAATACACTTCAATGTCAAATTGAATCAATAAAAGTAATCTCCAATATAAACACTCATATGTAAAATATCACTAAATAAATAAGTACACTACACTCATATGTAAAATCTCCAATAAATACACTTCAATGTCAAATTGAATCAATAAAAGTAATCTCCAATATAAACACTCATATGTAAAATATCACTAAATAAATAAGTACACTACAATGTCAAATTGTGGCAATAAACATATTCTACTAATATATACAATCATATTTTTAATAGATACCCATATTTGAAGTTAGTCTGTATTTTATATAATTAAAGAATACATTTTAATTATCCAGCAACCTTGATGCTCGAGAAATTTTGTTTGGGAAATATAAATCTTCCGACAGGCTTCGAAATTGCATACTCCGATATACCGGGGATATAATGTCATTAGATATGTTTCGTTTTATCACTAAACCATAGAAGATATCATGGTATCCAAAGTTCGAATTATGCTATTTAGATATATATTCCCCAGATTTCTTTTAGTTCATCCCTCCTAACTCAGGATCGTATGCCAATGTAAACCAACGAAGACAATATGACGAAATTTTACGAAACTTTACGGAATTAAACAAAATATTTATTTAAATTTATTTGCTTGAAACTTACTTTTAATGGGTATTAGCATTCCATCCTGAACAGAGATTGGTTCTAAAGCAAATCTGGAGAATATATATCTAAATTCGAACTTTGGTTACCATTCTATCTTCTGTAGTTAAGTAGTAAAACACACCAGATCTAATAGTGGCATCTCCCATATACATGGGAATATGCAGATTCGAATCCTACCGAAAGATAGATATTTTCTAAACAAGATTTCTCGAACATTTGCGCCGGTGGAAATTAAAATATATTGTTTTATTATAGAAAAAAAAACTATCCACTCAAATAAAATTATCGATTAAAAATAATGTTCAAATAAATCACAACATCTATCAAAGGAAATACGAAAAAAAATAAATGAAGAAATCCCCAAATCTTATAAAAATGTCCCGGATTCCTATATTGAAAACATTAAGAAGGAAGCTAAAATTATTAAAAATAAGTTAAATTTAAGCCAAAAAATACAAATTTTAACAAGCAGACACGTTTTCTTAACAATCAAAGACCATAGATAAGATTTTCCCAGCAACCCATCATACAGACTTGTAAATCCTAAGAAAACATAAGTGGGCAAAATAAGCCATCAAATATTAAAAAATATTTGTGACTTGCTAAGAACAGTCACTCAAGTTAACCAGTGGAAGAACACAAGTAATTGAATTTCCTAGTTCCAAAAAAATCCAATGCAAAAATACGTTCATTAAATATGACATCAAAAAGTATTATCCATCAATTTCTGAAAAATGTTTAATGGAAGCGTCGAATTTTGCTAAAAGGTACATAAACATACCATCTGAACATATTGATATTGTTATGGACCAGGTTAAGGCCCGAAAAGAACAACACGACCACAAGGGTAGAAATAACAAATATATATTAACAAGAAATAACAATACAAAATGTGAAAGGTGTTATGACTATGACTCTCTCTCTCTCTCTCTCTCTCTCTCTCTCTCTCTCTCTCTCTTAAGAAGTGTCGTATTTATATTGTTAGGAAGATTTAATTCTGGAGGTACAGGTAAGGACCCATGACAGATATAATCTTAAACTGCCGCAAATCAATACTTTTCCACAAAGGTAAAGCATGGGTTACAACGGTGGCAAAATATGTAGACTGTGCCAAGAAGAAAAGTTAGTTATTATGCAATTCTCAAACAAAAATGAACTATTAAATGAAAGAACAAAAATTATGATTAAGTGTAACCATACTGAAAAAAATACCTATTAGTTTCCTACAACCATGGATGAAAACGTTATAATTTCTTGTAACTTTAAAAATTGCGAGTTCAAAAATTCCCCGTCACGTGAGCGTTAAAAAAAACACACAGTTACGTGAGCGTTCTTAAAGAAAATGGTAAACGGTAAAATCAATTATTGAAAATCTCAATGGTCACCACTCATGGTAGAAACCTAGGTCGCTTAATAGCTCGTTTACAAATGAAGTATATTCAAAAGTTCAACAATATAATTGCATTGGACACTTTTTAATACAAATATGTACTGGTTTAATTTTATTATAACCAAAAACTAAGTAATTCAACACACACACACACACACACACACACACACACACACACACACACACACACACACACACACACACACATATTGAGACAATAAACACAGTTCTCAGTATGTACACTTCTTTGTACAATATACAAAATACTCCGATATCAAATTGAAAAATAGGCACAATCTCCAGTATATACACATATATGTACAACTAGCAGTTGCTCGAGTGTAATGAAACCTTTAAAACTAATCCATGGTCCTGGAGCTCAGACTCTTTTGGACGTTGGCACGAAAGACTAAAAAGCAATAGTTGTTTCCAGTTAAAGCAAAACCATAGACTGAAAGAAATATGAATGGATGTAAGTCAAATTTTGATTTTCTGGTATCGATATCAAGTAAGTTTTTCGTCGTAAACTGAATTTTGAAGGCTAAATAAGTCCTCTGAGTAAATAGTATCATGTCTAAGACTAAGAACAACAATTATACCTACTTAGAGCCAAACCCGAAGCAAAAACTAAAATAAAAAGGCTGAAAAAATACAGACATACAGGCAGTTAAACAGGCACACACACACACACAAACATCTTGCCTTTTATATATACATATTATCGATTTTCTGCACTATTGTAAGAACTGCAACCTTGAAACTTCTGAATATCGTTTCTTATGTCTATGAGTGTATCAAATTTGATTAAAATCGGACCACTCTTTCTATAACCCGATTTTTTCGATTATCGATTTTCGGTATTTATCTGGGGTACCTCGACACAAAACCTAGCTAAGAACACTCGCAGACGTTTATAGTACAACAGTGTACATTTTCAAGAAAATAGGTTTAGCCGTTTTGGAGTCTATAGGTAAAGGATAAACACACACACTGAGGCACACACACACACATACACACACAGACAAAGTTCCATTTATAAATAAGTTTAGATATACAATCTGCTCCAATATCAAACTCAGACATTAAACACAATACCCAATATATACACTTATGTGTACAATATAAACTATAATTTATATGAAATTGAGACAATAAACACAATATCCAATATAAACACTTATATTATAAAAAATACTCCAATATGAAATTGAGTAAATACACACAAAACCCAATATATACACTTTAATGTTCAAAATACAATATACTCCAATATGAAATTGAGTAAATAAACGCAATACCCAATATATACACTTATATGTACAATATACAATATACTCCATTATCAAACTGAAACAATAAACACAATATTCAAGAAACACAGTAATTACATGCTCACAATTTGATGCAGTATTTCTGAATGATCATTTGAAACGTATGCATCACAACTAATATAAGTGTATAAGTGTATGGATTAATCAATGTATATGTTTATACCATATGATAACAGGTGAATGACTTTTAAATCTAATCTTGTGAAATAATCCTATATGATAATGGAATTTTGTACACTTTTAGGATAAGAGGCTGTAAAAAGTTCCATGGGATTTTGTTCAATGGGGCTTTGTCCATTGAGTTTCTCTCAGATGAGACATAATCCACTGTGTTTTGTATGATGGGATTGTGTACACTGGGTTTTGTTATAGATTTCGTATAATCATAGGCACTTTGACGGACTGTAATGGTTAGCCAGAATAGTGAGTTCGATCATCACTGGGTGCTCTATATTTGCAGCTTTGTACTGCATTTTATCTGCGCTTAGTAAATCTCTAGGACATTTCGACATAGGGTAATTATTAGCAAACTTATCTCATTGAGACCGAATAAGTGAATTCGATTTACATTGAGTGCTCCAAAATTTTGATTTTGTGCTACATGTAAGCTACGGTTTGTTAATCTGCACGGCACTTCAACTTAGCTTAATTGTTATCAAGCTTGTCTCATGAGATCAATTACGATAATTTTATGAGTTCAATCCTCACTGAGTGTTCTATACTTTCAGTCATTTACCGGACTAATCATTAACTGCAAAAAACAGAAAGCGCAGTAATTAGCAAAAGGTGGAAACCAGACTGCAAATTACAAATCGGTGATAACAAAATCAAAATAAAGGAACAATTTAAATTATCTGGGAATTTTTTAAAAGAGGACAGAAAGTATAACATTAAAATCTGAAAGCGCATTGAGATAGCTAAAAATGATTTTCCAAAAGCTAGGCAGAAATTTACGAGGCAAAAACACTTCATTAGAAATAGATAAGAGATATTAATTAATGGACAGTCTCTTCAGAGATGTAGAAGAAACTTTCAGCAACAGAAATCTCACTTTATCAAAGGATTGAAAAACTAGCAAAATATAGATGATTCTAGAGAAAATAGAAATCAAAAAGAAACATTTAGATAAAATAAAAAACAAAATGGCCATTTGAGAGAAAAGGGGGAAAAAGATGATTGTAGAGAATATAGTAAAGCAAAAAAACGATTTCAGCGAAAATAAGAAACAAAAAGCGATTTTACATACAAAGAAAAAAAGATGATTTTAGATAAAATAGAAAACAAAAAGACGATTGTAAAGAACAAGAAAAATAAAAAGACGAATTTTAGATAAAACAGAAAACAAAAGAACATTTCAAGTAAAACGGAAAACCAAATTAGGATTTTAGAGAAAATGTAAAAAAAGACGATTTTAGATAAAATGGAAAAACAATTAGAAAAAATGAAAAGCAAAAATCCAATTTTAGATAAAATTGAAAAAAAAACGATTTTAGAGAAAGAAGAAAACAAAAAAAGAATTTCAGAGAAAATAGAAAACAAAAGAAGAGTTTACATAACATGGGATTCAAAAAGGAATTTGCAGATAAAACAGAAAACAGGAAACCGATTTCAGATAAAATGGAGAAGAAGAAGGCGCTTCTAGAGAAAATGGAAAACAAATACAGGATTTTGGAGAAAAAGTAAAACAAAAATTCAATTTCAAATGAAGTGGTAAAAAATAAGATAGAAATAGAAGACAAAAGAACGATTTTAGCAAAAATAGAAAACAAAAAACGATTATAGATAAAATGGTAAACTAAAAAATAATTTTAGAAAAAACAGAAAAGACAATTTTCGATAACATCGAAAACAAAAAACGATTTTAGAGAAAAAGTTAATCAAAAAAATGATTTCAGAGAAAATGCAAAACAAATTTTATTTTAGATAAAATGTAAAGAAAAATTACAATTTTAAATAAAATGCAAAACAGAAAAAAAAATTTATTTAAAATGGAAAAAAAAACGATTTTAGAGAAAATGAGAAAAAATGACGATTTAATAGAAAAAGAAAACAAAAGGACGACCTTAAAGAAAATGAAAAACAAAAATACGTATTTACAGACAATAAAAACAAAAAGACGATTTTCGATAAAATGGAAAATAAAAAAAAACAATGTTAGATGAAATGGGGCACCAAAAAAGAATTTTAGATAAAATGGGAAACAAAAACAAGATTTCCGATAAAATGGAAAACAAAAAGAAAATATTAAATGAAAAGGAAAGAAAAAAAAACGATTTTAGGTAAAATGAAAAACAAACAGTCAATTTTTAAAAATGGAAAACAAACAGAAAATTTTAGAGAAAATGGAAAACAAAAAGTATATTAAGGATAAAATTGAATACAAAATGAATATTTAAGAAAAAAGGGAAACAAAAAAGTGATTTTAGAAAAATGGAAAAATATGATTTTAAATAAAATTGAAAAAAGCAGATTTTTAAAGAAAAAAAACAAAAAAGAGATTTCAAATAAAATGGAAAACAAAAACACGATTTTATAGAAAATGGAAAACAAAAACAGGATTTTATAGAAAATGGAAAAAATGTCGATTAAAGAAAAATTGAAAACAGTAGGTCAATGTTAGATAAAACCAAAAAATCGATTTAGATAAAATGGAAAAGTACAAGTTGTTAGACAAAACAGAAAACAAAATAAAATTATGGAGAAAAATGTAAACAAAGTGATGAATTACAGAAAAAGGAAAACAAATAGAAGATTTTAGAGAAAATTGAAAACAAAATGACGACTTAAGATAAATTGGAAAACAAAAGTACAATTTTAGATAAAACGAGAAGAAAATATGATTTCAGTCAAAATGGCAAACAAAAAGACAAGTTTAGAGAAAAAAGAAAAAGACGATGTTAGATACTTACAAAAAAAAAACAATTAAGTAAAATTGAAGACAATAAAACGGTTTTAGAGAAAATGGAAAACCAAAAACAAATTATATATAATGGAAAACAAAAAACTGATTTTAGAAAAAAGCAATTTTTAGAGAAATTGGCAAACATATATTTCAGTCAAAAATAGAATACAAAATACGATTTAAAAAGAATGATTTTAAATAAAATAAGAAAAAGGCGATTTTAAATAAAATAAGAAAAAAGGCGATTTTAAAGAAAATATAAAACAAAGAAAATGACATAAAACGGTACACAATAAATGGATTTTATTTGAAATTGAAAAGAAAAAGAAACGTTTAATTAAAATAGAAAACAAAAAGACAATTTTTGAAAAAATGGAATAAAGGGTAATTTTAGCGATTTTAGCGAAAATAGACAACAAAAATCCGATTTTAGTAAAAAGAGAAAAAGAAATTTAGATGAAAAGAAAAACAAAAAGGCGATTTTATGAGAAAGTGGAAAACAAAAAGACGATTTTACAGAAAATCTAAAACTATAAAAGCAACTTTAGATAAAATAGAAACTAAAAAGACGATTTTAGCGAAAATGAAAATATAGACGATTTTAGCGAAAAAAGAAAACAAAAAAAACAAAGTAGGGAGATTGGAAAACATGCAGACGATTTTAGAGAAAATGAAAATATAAACAATTTTAGCGAAAAAAGAAAACAATAAAAACAAAGTAGGGAGATTGGAAAACATGCAGACGATTTTAGAGAAAATGAAAATATAGACACTTTTAGCGAAAAAAGAAAACAAAAAATACAAAATAGGGAGATTGAAAACCTTGCAGACGATTTTAGAGAAGATGGAAATCATAAAGACGATTTTAGGTTCATCGGTAAACAAACAGATTATAAATAAATTGTAAAATAGGCTATTTTAAAAAAATGGAAAGCCAAAAAATCTTAGAGAAAATAGAAAACAAAAAACGATTTTAGATAAAATATAAAACAAAAAGTTGATTTTAGAGAAAATGGAAAGAAAAGGGCAATTTCTAAAAAAAATTGAAAACAAGAAAAAATCTTAAGGTAGCTGGAAAACAATATACAATTTTACAGAAAATTGGATACAAAGTATTTTGCATAAAATGGAAAGCAAAAAGATGTTTTTAAATAGAACAGAAAACAAAAATACTACTTTAAATGAGATGAAAACAAAAATCCGATTGTAGACAAAATTAATGTTTTATGGACTGTCCAAGTTTTATCAAATTTTTCAAATTTACAAATGTTTTAATATAAATATTGCAAGACTGAACTTGTCCATCTTATTTCGGAAAATATATATATATATATGATAAAGCTCTACTCTACAACTTTGTAAACCAACTCTATCATAATCGTTCGGTCCATTCGTCAAGAGATATCACCTGAAGATTTTCTCATTTTACTTAATGTTATAGTAGTTTGATAATTTATGTGCTTTTCACAGGCATAACATGTGCGTGTTTATGTATATATGTGTATATCATACTGTGTGTATACAGGTGTGTATGCCTGTACACGTATGTTTGTGCACATACGTAAAATATAGTGGTTATTTTCAACTTTTCGAAACATTCTTGTCTTTTTAGACTCTTTTGCTATTCCGGTTCTTTCTTTATATTTTGGACCTGAGTGTCAAAGATTATGTAGCAATGTTATTTCTGCTTTCGCAAACAAGTCTTGATGTTAGCCTTATTTTCATGAATATTCTGATATTTTCTTAATTTTGAAAATAGTGATGCATTTCGCTTTTTATTCATTTCTTTAATATGTGTCTATATTTCTGAGATAATCTACTGTAATTTTTTACACTATTTAAATTGTTAGGTCTGTTGTTTAATCTTTGTAGCTATATCCACGATATTTTCGATGTAAAACGCATCGACATACTGGATTTTTTAAAATAAACATTTTATTTTATTCACTGGGTTAAATTGTTCTCTCTCCATGTGTTATGGTTCTTCCAGATGTCTCAGTATCAGTGATCTCTCTTTAACGCAACATGTTTTTTCTAGCCAGGAATTAAACTCACAACTCTTTACGTCAAATCAATGGTTGCAACAAACACTTTTTCTATCTATCTATCTATCTATTATCCTACGCCTTTAGCACGACTCAGAGTTTTATGCATTATGTGATCATCAGGTGCTTATAAGATTAATAGAATGCAAGATATGATGATTGCATAGTGCATGAAACTCCTACTCATGCTATATACAGAAGATAATATATATATATATATATATATATATATATATATATATAAAGCGACAAACTCTTTGTACCTATCAACACGCTATATACATCCCGACGTCACGCACTGTTCGATAAAAAACCTGCTATCCAGAAAATATTTAAAATATTTTTTCAGCAATAACCGCTGATAAATAATAACTTGGCGCTAAATACTATCATAATTAAACACTATATATATATATATATATATATATATATATATATATATATATATATATATATTATTCGACGTCTATGGCAAGACTCGGAGTCTCATGCGTTATGAAATCATCAGGTGCATATTTCAAACTGACAGTATAATAGATTTGAATTTAAGTTCACTCGATGTTCATGGGAATTAATTTAATCTTATAAAGCTAAGTTATTGCATTTTTAATAATTTTTAACTTTTTATTTAAAAACAGAGATTTTTTTCTTACAGGCCGATAGACGTAATACACATTGTTTAAAAGGAATTTGTAACGTGTATTTCAAACAGTACAACAAATGTACCTTTTTTAAATTTTTAATCCATGCTTCACCATTGTGGAATAGTATGGATTTACGACAATTTAAAATTATATGCATGTGTTCCAATGGCGAGTTTATGAATTCCTTAGCTGAATTCAAAGCTTCTATCAACTTTTTTCAGATATTGATGATTAGAAGTTTTTGATATCATAATTTACGAAATTATTTTTTCTTTATTTTCAATGTTTTGGAACAAATAAATACACTCAATTATGTCCTTCCATTTATTGGCTTGTGTAGCAATTTAATAAAATGCACAAATATTTTTAAAGATTTCTTGGCTCATTTTACCTAATTTACTTTTTGTTGGGTTGATAAGTTGGTACAAGCAGTTATTGGAATACTATTCTTATCGTCTTTTATAGATAGAAATGCTTGATTGCCGGTAAATATGTTGATCCTGTCACTTACGCAGTTTGGCTATGATATTTTTCACCTCGTCATTTTTATTTTCAATGTAGAAGTCTGGTGCCTTTTTGTAAATTTTTGTTTTTCCTTCAGTCTTATTGCATAATTATTACTTAATTTGTCGCCTTTAATAAGGCACACGCACACATATATATATATATATGAACATAAAAATGTAAAGTTTTGTTTTTACAATTACTACGATCGAATTAAATTAATAGATCGAACGAGATATCGTGAAATGGCAGATTTTCAGACAATATCGATAGCAACAAACTAAAACTGATTAAGGCAAAGAAATTTGTGGAATCAAATTCGAGGCAAATGTCAGTCTGTAACGTCAATGAATGTTGTTAGTGATACACCAGTAAAGGTTGAATTGTTCACTCAATTTATTTTTTCTTGGAGATGGAAGTCTGATACAATGAGTACTGCATACATGTAAGGGGTGAAGTTCTTTCAGAAATTGTCTAAAAGCCATCTCCTATTAGTTCGGAATGTTACAGTGTATTATTGATAAACACAGTTTTTTTCCAGCTGCCACCCTCTTGCTCTTAAGTCTAAGTCATTCAGCAAATATATTCGGGAGTTTTCTTCTTATCAGAACGACAATAGTAAGTTTTCCAAGCTACCGTATACTCTTAATTATCTTTAGACTCATCAAACTCCCTCCTAATTCTCTGCACTGTCCTCAGATTGACAGCCAAACATTCTGACATGTTTGTATTGTGGTTTCTGGCGCGAATGTCATTTAGTATATCATGCCGTTTCCAAATTATGGAAAAATTAATTCCGCCATAGTGCACTTCCTCGCATAGAGTGTGACCAACTGAGTCTAGTATAGTTTGCAGTTAATAGAGATAAATTTGTCTTCAGCAAAAAGGAAGTTTTTTTTTTTTAATCATCTCACCCCAAGCAAGGCATTCCACTATAGGGGAAGGTAAAGAGAATGAGTGGTTAGACATGTCAGGAAGAAGGTGACAGATGAGTAAGGATACCGAGGATGAGGGTTTGGCAGATGGGAAGAATGTTTGATAGAATGGGAGCAGGTTAGTGTGTTAGGAGGTGTCTATTTATCTTACATTTAAACTCCTGGAGATTGTATCCGTCGGGAAAGCAATCCTGTGGAAGAGAATTCCACAGTCGGGAAGTGCGAGGAAAGAAACTGTTGGAATAGAAGTTGCGGTTGCATTTTATCAGTTTCAAAAGGGTGGTATCTAGTTGCTAATCTAGTATCTCCTGCAAATTCGTATTTAGGGGGAACCAGTGATCTAAGTTCATCGGAGCAGAAGCCGTGAAAGTATTTATAGAAGTGACACAGGGAAGCCACGTCGCGCCGGTGGGAGAGAGACTGCAGGCGGTCTGCCAAGTCGGCATCTATCACATTACAGACCCTCCTCTGAACCTTATCGAGAAGCCCGAGGAGAATAGCAGGGGAATCCGACCAGATATGGCAGCAGTATTCAATGCACGGGCGGATGGTAGATTTATATATGTGCAGGATAGATTTAGACGGGAAAAACTTCCGGGCCCTACACAGAGAGCCGACTTTCATAGCAGCGGATTTAGCAATGGATTCGATATAGTCATTCGATTTGAGGTCCGCTGAAAGTGTGAGACCAAGGAGGCGTAGTGTTTTACTCTCTGGGAAACAAGCCTGGTCCATGCTAATGGGAGGTAGGTGAGATTGTCGATGATGGTTAATTGAGAGTAGCTTCGTTTTAGAAGCATTAAAATTTACTAGCCATTTCTTACGCCAGTCCAATATGGATTGGAGATCTTTTTTCAATCTCGGCTGCGAGGTTAGCTTTGACGCCTACACCAGATTTTTGTAGGAGGTGAGAGTAAACTGTGGTGTCATCGGCGTACAAACCTACTTGGGATCTTATGGAATCAGGGAGATCATTAATGTATATCAGGAAGAGTGTAGGACCTAAGATGGAGCCTTGGCGGGCACGTGCGTTTGTATGGTAGTTCGGGGAGACATGTCCGTTTAATACCACCTTCATTGTGCGGTTAGAGAGGAATGACTGGATTAGTTCAAACAAATGTCCAGTTATACCATAGCTCCGCAGTTTACATAGACGGCCAGCATGCCAAACTCTGTCGAACGCCTTAGATATATCCAATGCAACGGTTCGGGCTTCGCCATTCCTGTCGAGTGCCTGGTATATGTACTCGGTGATGGTCGTTAGCATACCAGCAGTAGACCTGGTGAAGCGGAAACCATATTGCTTGTCCGAGAGGAGCCTGTGTGCTGTGAGATGCTGAACCACCTCGGCGTTGATAATGGCTTCGAACACTTTGCCAAAGATCGGAAGAAGGCTGATAGGGCGGTATTTTGCAGGGTCAGAGGGTTCTCCAGTGTTTTTAAATATAGGAACTACAGAGGAAATTTTCCAACAGGCAGGAAAGCAGGAAGCAGATAGGCAGAGGTTGTAGAGCTTTTGTGAGGGTTAAGTTTTAAGATTATCTTAGAGACAAGCGAAGGTGTAATGTGGACATCATTCAGTTGTGCCTCGGTTCTAGGTGAGAAGTCTGGTGTAAAAACTCCAGATGAGTCCAGACTCGAATTGTTCGAGAACCTGAGGGCAAAGCATTCAGCCTTATCTGCTGGGGAGGTGAGGACCTCAAATTTGTTGATTAGCGGGGGTATTGTGGACCTGCTCTTGTTAAGTACTCTTTTACAGAGTCGTCAGTAGTCTTTAGAGCCGAATTTAGAGTATGCTATGCGTTGCTTCATTCTGGCAACAAACAACATCTTAGCTTCGTTAATTATCCTTCTACACTTATTACGAGCTGAAGTGAAAAGGCGCCTATTTTGGTCCGACACGTAGTTACGATAGAGTCGGAAGAAATGTTTCCGGTGGGCAATGGCAGCCGAGCAAGCGGGTGAGAACCATGGAGACGAATGAGATTTAAGCTGGAATTTCCTAGCAGGGATGAAGGCATCGATGCCAGCCTTAACCCAGGAGGAGACCTCGGATGCACATGGGATGCACATGGGAAGACTAAAAACGCTGTTCCAAGGGATGTCACAGAGGAAGTCTCGGAACGAATCCCAGTCTGCTCTTTGATAGCAGTAGGATATTCTACTTGTCTGGGTATCATGGGTCGAGCGGGAGTAGAGTGAAATATTGACGGAGACTACAGTGTGGTCAGAGTTTCCGAGAGAGCAGAGTTGTCTGGTAATGCAAGAGTCTGGGATGGAAGTGAAGCAGAGGTCTAGAAGTGAGTCCCTTCCGTTAGGGTTGTCGGAGAAACGCGTGGGGAAGTCCACCACTTGCGTAAGGGATTGGGTGATTGAAAAGTTCAGGGAGTGGACACCAGCAGGGTCGGTGACAGCGTTCTTCAGCCACTTGGTGTGGTGGGTGTTAAAATCACCAAACACGAATACATGGGCAGAGGGATGGGAAGAAATGGCCTTGTCGATATTGTCAGAAATGATGTCAAGTAACGAACAGTCAGGGGAGGAAGGAGAGCGGTAGAGAAAGAAGAGATAGCTAATCGAGCCGAGAAGTGAGAGGCGGAAGCACATGAAATAATGATTTGGGGATTCAAAAGATGACACCCTAGCTAAGGGAAGGTTTTCGCTTATATAGACACCAAGCCCATGCATATGAACATTGGAGTCCTTCCTGAAGAGGGGAAGAACTCAGATGAGGGGATAGAAGGTTTAAGATTAGTTTCACATAGGGATAATATATCAAGTGAGTTATTATGGAGGAATGAATCTACGCTGAGGAAGTTGGTGCGGATGCCGCGTATGTTAGTGAAAGAGATGCAGACAGGTTTGGGCGTTTTCAAATGAGCTGGTTTAGTTTTGCTATTATGTTTGCTTTTTTCCATAGTGATTCAGTTAAGGAGAGGTCTTAGAATAGAATCATTCGGTCAATCGTTTGCAACTTGTGAAGGATGGACACTGGCGCGGCCTAAAACAAAATGTGGCCTCGGGGTTGCCCACCAAACGTTCATGCAGGGACGCCCGTCCATGCGCGATATGGCACTACGAGAACCCCGGTATTATTCAACTGTTGATCAGAGCAGCCTCTCAAGACGCTACGCAAGAGTTCTGGCGCCTAACTACCAGTCGGAAGCAGCAACCAGGAAACTGCCAACCCGGTACCCTCAGAATGTAAAGACGTTGCCACCAAACTCCATAACTGCAAAGAACTTCCAGCTGAACTAACACTAAGACCGGAGAAGGGGGATGAACCGAGAACCCCTTCCTAAACAAGAAACAAGGTGATCACCTTTAAACTCATTCAAAAGAAGAGGGTGGAGTGTGAGACCGGGCGATTTCAGGAACTATCTACTCCAATTAAAAAAAAGGAAGAAAAAAATTTACTGAGGTTTACAAAGTTTTAACTTTGTATAAGTCCAAAATAACCTTGAATTGCAAAATAATTTACACAAACTAAGTGACAAAAAAAAAAAAATCAAAGACGAAAAAAAACGAAAAAAAAAATTTCCAAAAATTACAGAAAAACAGACTGAAAAATGAACTGAATCCCGGTTGTCTTACCACAAGCAGCTAACACTGAAAAGTTGATTTAATTAAATTTCTGAAGACAAAAGTAGAAATTAAACCATTTTTTACAGAATATAGTCGAGTTAAGCGGCATGCGTTCGCTGGCCAACCGTTACGAATTGAATGTCTCGAAGACAGAAATTTAACTCTTCTACAAGACAAAACTAAATGTAAGAATACTGGGATAAAAGTGTCTCTCGTTCATGAGGATGTGTTATATATATATATATATATATATATATATATATATATGTGTGTGTGTGTGTGTGTGTGTGTGTGTATAAAATCAGCAGTTCATCAGAAAGAACTAAAAGAGACTGGTGAAAGAAGCGCCAAGTTTAAAAGTAGGAAGTAAAATATAGTCGTATACAGTCTTTGATGACTCGGCGTTTGGGTTTAACAAATAGGAAGAAGTAAGAAAATTCATTTTCTTTGACCACTTCACTATGTCCCTTTTAGTTCATTCTCTTTTTCTCCCGTTTTCATCTTTTTGTTTTTTATTCCCTCAATATCTTTTTTGTACCCCTCCTTTCTTTGTTTCTCATTTTTCCTACCTCCTTTACCTCACACACAAAAAATTACCAATATAAGGAAACGAATTTTCCATCTCCCTTCAAAAATAGTTTACTACCTGATGTGACATTGTTCCTTCAATGTCAAACAAAATGTACACTTTGTAGTATACTGTAATTTAAATATGTTAAAATTATACTTTATAATATATATATATATATATATATATATATATATATATAACTTAAGGAGATCAGCCGTTTACATTACCATGATTTCGACCTATTTGTTTTCGTCAAATTAAATGTCTACATGTTAAAGCTTCTTTTCTGTTCAAACATGTATTGAGCTCTTTCTAATGCAACGATTTACTGGTCTGATCTAAATCTAATTTAAATCTGACTAGTAACTATTTAGTATATATATATATATATATATATATATATATATATGTGTGTGTGTGTGTGTGTGTGTGTGTGTGTTTGCGTGTGTGCGTGTGTGTGAATAGAATGAGTAAAAAACAGGTTTTTTACACGTGACTCTTATCTTACCATTGAAATTAGGCATCATTCAACTTACTGTCTCTTCCGATTTTTTGAAATAATATCGAATATTTTCAATTTTTTTTAGTCATTCGTGTTTTAAAAAATATCTGAAGAAGCTTGTTAAATTCAGACATGTTAGATTAAAGATACTTTTTGCTACTTGTTCTTATTCTATTTATCTTGTTGGATTTCAATCTACAGGGAATCAACTTTACGACATTTGGAAAGTGACTAAAGCCAAGACACACTAGGTCAGAACCGTCGTTTGCCTCCCCGTATTAAGAATGCTTTCCGTTCTTCGATATGGTAGCTAAAATTTATGAATTTAAGCGCTGTACCAGCCTGGCGACGAGATCTCATCAATTCAGTGTCGAGTTGACTAGATTTAATGGTAAGTTATGTGCTAAACATTTCTTTTCACGCATTTCTCGCTTGTGGAAATCTCTTCCGGTTCCATGTTTTCCAACCAAATTTAATCTTTAAAAATTTAAATTCAATGTATCTCGCTTATGTACTAGTTTCCTGATTACTCTTTTTTTTAAATTTTTTTTTTGTTCCGATCTCTCTAACCGTGTCTGGGTGGCGGTTAGTAATTGGCAGTTTCTATTCAGTAAAAATTTTCAGTGCACATATTGACCCACCGTATTATGCCGGTGTAATGGTTATCAAGCCTGTCTTAATAGTACCTAGTACAACTGAGTAGTGAATTCGATCCTCACTGGATACTTTTAGCCTTGTGCCACATCTAAGAAGTACTTAGAAAATCAACTGTATTATGCCGAGTTATATATTATCTCTTTGATTTCTATTGTATACAATTTTCTTTACTTTACTGATCATTTAAAATAAAATAAAACCTAAGATCTTATATATTTTACATAGATAAAGCTCATCGTAATACCATAGACGGAGCATACGAGCAATGACGAGGTTTTGCAGATGTGTGGGCACGAAAAGGAAACTGATACTTAACATCAGGGAAAACACTGGAAAATTTTATGAAATTTAATGAGGAAGAAGGGCTTAGAGAAAGATAGAAGAAAAGAGGGACAAGGGAGGCAGCGCACGACATATCGGATGGAATTGAACAGATGGATGGTGGAGAGGGGATTGATTGTTATAGCAGGAGAAGGGATATTAAAAGCATAAGAGCAACCAGGTATAAGGAAAGAGGAGGGTCATGATCGCCTACGTTCAGAAGGGACAAAGCGCATAGAAGAAGAAGAAGAAGAAGAAGAAGAAGAAGAAGAAGAAGAAGAATGCGTGTGTTGTACTTGTGAGTACAGAAACTTATATTTTTTTACGGTATGATCTACCAGGAATCCCTTCAGTGAGTCTATCTATCTGGGGCTCGAACTTCAACTAGAGGTATCAATGACATCATGAGCCACATATCTTAAATTTCAACTTCAAGATCCTTTTATTTTGATAGGTTTTCGAAGATCTTCAAACATACATTATTATTTGCAGGGACGGCTATGGCAGTAAGAAAGTCCATTCTGTTTTTGTGGTCTTTTATCACAGTGTTTTTTCGATTATTATTATTATTATTATTATTATTATTATTATTATTATTATTATTATTATTACCTAAAGATTTAATGTTGTAAAAGTTCTCAAGCACTGACAGAAATGTTTTAAAAGCGGTGAATTTGGAAGAATTGGTTAAAAATGGACTTGAAACCGAAGCAGCTTTCCTCAAAGAAGAAAGATTTTCCTGTTAGAAAGAAAATCGGTAATATTCGGAAATTAATAATAAACATTCTTCCTCAAATTCCAAAAAATCGGTGGATCAATAAAATAAACTAGATCAATAAATAAAAGCACGAAAGTCTTGAAAAAAATCTAAACTTGATTTACCTAAAAATATTCTCATCAGATTACACATTATGACGGACTGCAATATAGTTTAATTACTAATGACGTACTGTACTCAACCAAAAATGATTCGTATTAATAACATTAGTTGTTTCTTTATAAGGAAACATTCGATATTGACTGAGCAACCACTACTGCTGTCGAAGTTTATAAAATATTTCACTAAAAACAATTTTTCAAGAAAATAGCTTCTTCGAGACAAGAAGATGTTATCGATCATTCCACTACTGATAAAGGTTCTCTTCCTAACCTTTTATTGGAAAGAGGGTAGAATGATATCTTGATTATGTCATCATTTTCTCTTCAAGTAGAATGCGCTATCCATTTTAATTGTTGCTTCTGTTGAATGTCTTCAACTTTTAAAAGCCTTTTTAGCCACTAATCGATAGCTACACAATTTGTTAATGAATATATATATATATATATATATATATATATATATATCTTTTCTAGAGTGCTCAATCGTAATGAGAGCATAATATATTAGTCATCCACATACAAGCCTATTTCGCTGTTTCACATCTCATCAGTGTTGATAGACACAGCCATTTGCTTCTGATCAGGATTAAAACTCGACCGATTTGGTGTCAGTCGGAGTCGCTACCCCCTAAGCCATAGGCTCATGGAATCAGAGAAGGGAAATTTTAACGTGTTGTATATAAGCAGTGTATACGCACGGCAGTCGCCGAAAGAACTGAAATCATTTCTGAAGAATCACGCATATATCGCAGGTGGAAACTTTTTTTTTAAATTTTCTTCTCTAGAGCGCTCAATCGTAATGATTGCTGAGCTGTGGTACAGCGAAACAGGCTTGTATGTGGATGACTAATACATATATATATATATATATATATATATATATATTATTTGTTAACGGGTTATTACGCAACTCATATTTCTACCTTTTGGTGTCTTCAGGCGATTTATAACAACTGATTTTAGCGTTTTTTTTTAAATGTTCACGTAACAGGCATCTTTTATAAATACGCAATTTTCAAAATTAGGTCAAATTATAACATTTTTATCCTTGATTGTATGATCCTTATAAATATTGTTGGTATGGTTACACTTGGTCATAATTTCTTTTTTTCACTTAGTATTTTCAAACAAAAATGTATTACTAAATAAAAGAACAAAAAATATGATCGTATATAACGAAAACAGAGCTCCAAAGCTGAAGAAAAGCGGAGCGTATAACGGCCAAAACGTCGTGAGTAAGACAACAAATATTAGGATAATAGTCCGAACAAGAGACTATACGAGAAATAAAGGAACATATAAAAATAAAAAAGCGAAGTTGACAAATTCTTTCATTGAATGATCGTTGTCATAGCGCTCTTTGCCTTTGCACAATATTTTTTTTATTTCTTTTATTTCTTTTTTCTTTTTACTTTCCATCTTTCTGTTTTTCCTTTTTTATTTCTTTATTTTTATTCATTTTCTTTCTTTTTAATTTCCTTCTTTTTAACCTTTTTCTTTCTTTTATTTGTATTCGTTTTTCATACTTTCAATTATTCCATTTCTTTCTTTATTTTTATACCTTTTCCTTCTGTTTTTCCTTGGAGTATCCCATTTTTTTCTTTTTTCGTTCTTTTTACTCCTTTTCCTTTCTTTTTATTACTTTTCTTTCTTTTTTATTACTTTCCATCCTTTGTTCGTATTTCTATTATTTCTTTTGTTCTTTGTTATCTTTTAATTTTCTTTCTTAATATTCCTTTTCTTCCTTTCTATTTTTTCATTTATTTTTTAAAAAATTTCCTTCTTTTCATTTCTTTTCTTTATTTATTTCTTTTTATTTCTTGTCGTTCTTTATTTTTTCATTAACTTTTATATCCTCATTTATTACTTTTCTAAATGACTTATTCCCTAATTTCTCCAAATCATAAGATATCAACTCATCCTTGAAATGTAACATTTCGACTGAAAAATCTTTCCTTCTTCCTTTCATAATGCCTCCTTAATTTTTTCTTTACCCCTTCCGCTATTCTTTCGTTGTTTATCTTTCCAACTCATTCTTGTTCATCCGCTCCTTTCCACCCAATCGTTTCCCTTCCTGCCTAACTTTCCCAATCCGTAGAATATGATCTTTTTCCCAATTTCATTGCAATTATACTCACTGCCATTACTTCCAACGAAGCAACCTCTTAATTTATCCTTTCAAGGGCCATTTTCCCCTTGCCTTTTTCCTTCAAATCCTACAGCTAATTGGTCAAAGATGATCGCACATAGTCATATCCAGCCTCCATCAAACCCAAGTGCTTCAGCAAGAATCTTGGGAAAAACTCTTCAAATTCCAGGCCACCTGTCAAATGTGATGATCTGAACACGTATTCTCTGCTAGTGCCTACTTTTTTTTTCAAGGGACGGGATGTTACAAGAAAATAATTTAACACCAATATTTTAAAAATATTTTTGTCAATTTTACGTTTCTTTTCTCTTTATATTTAATTCCTAGCAAATGTATATTTCGTCTTCACTTTTTCAAAATTGTCATCTTAATTTATGAACATATTCTTTCTTTCTATTTCGTTCTTTATACCCTTTTAAATTTTGGTTTTGCTTTTAGTTTAAAGTTTCATTGCTTTGGTTTTCAGTTATATTTGCGCCAAGATCAACCATTTGTTTAAAATGGTCTGATATATAGCAAACTTAGTAAAAAGGCGAGTTGGTTGTCTAGTGATCAGGACCTTAACGAGTCTGCGCATTTATGTATTATATGAAGCTAATAGTAGCCTTGGAGATGATTATATGTATCGTTTCCAAACAGGCAACATTTGACATTCAATAATCTGTATTTTAATATTGTTTTTCAGGAAACTAGTTTTATGAAATTTCCTTTCTAACCTTTTGGTTAATGTAGTGCGGAAAGTCAACAAATTTATTATATCATTATATTCTCTTCTGTTTGCATATGGTGGAATTCTTTAATTGATATACTTTTATTTGGTAAAGCTTTTTGTTTGCGTTTGTGCAGCATTTTCTCTAAGGGTTAAATCTGGTGTTTACAAACCGGAAGTACTTCTCCACCCAGTGGAATTTTAAGTGGAATAAGAAACCTTTTTAATATTCTTGTTCTTATTTGACGATTTTGGAGCCCATCATGAGAACAGAAAATTTTTTCTATAAAAATAACCCATGTAAATGTATACGTAATAATATGAAAGAAAAATGATTATATATATTCAATAATATACGCATATTATTTTGAATATATCTTTTGTGTCGGGTAGAGAGTGGGAATGACATTCAGATATATGAAGAAAAGGGTGTATCAGGCAAAATTTTGCGAACAATTAACTTGTCTATCGCTACTTCCATGGAAAGTGCTCAGACGAACTACATTCCTTAGTTCCATCAGTTCTAACCAGCACGGCTGAAACCCGCACATTGTAGTGAATTGCTCCCCTTCTTTTCATCTGTTCAAATCCTGGGTTGACCGTTATGCACCAATCCATATAAGCTGTGCCATTTACTCTGTGACTCCCTGCCTCGAGTAATACCTGGCCCTTATGCAGGGTATAACTTGTTGTAAGAAAAAAAATGAATTGATTCATTTAAAAGGTTTTAATCATTGATATTACTGCAAATGTTGTAAACGGAGTGAGGTATTTGAGGGCAGGATAAAAACAAAAATGAATATAATGATGCTATGTGAGAAAGTGAATTAGCGACGCGTTTCACCTATTATATTAGGCTTCCCAAGGTTGGAATGAGATAAAAACCTGTATTTAAGAAAAAACTGTTTGAATATTCAGTAAGTCAATTACCATACGTGACACACGCTTGGGTGATCATGTCCCGAAGAAACATGACTGACTGGACAGAATATTTTCCCACAGTAGTTTGCCTACGGTACACTGGTTGTCAACCAAGGCTATAGAACCCAATCTATTCTGCTATTTAAACTATAGATGGAGGGTGAAATAGTGAATTAATATCTTTCCCATAATTTCGCGCAAGTGAATGCAAGGAATTCAATTTGAATTCGAACTCGGCTCTCCTATTCCTCGTTCCGAACCGATATCTGCGGCACCACAACGCACATCCTTTGGAACATTAAAAAGCGATAATAAGGATCATTATCTGATCTTGCGGCTAAAGTGTCGAGAATTTATCTGCTGAATCAACTCACATCACATGAATTGAAATTTATCCTGTTCCGAGGGAATCTTTGTGTTTTTCTCTATTAGTTTTTTTGTTTCTTTGCGCTTTACGGAGGTTTGCTCTCGAAATGGTAATAATAAATCTCACTACTAAATCCCAACGATTAAACTTAATTTACAAAAAACAGCCATCATCCTTAAAAGATTTGAAGATCAAAGTTGACTGGGAAGTAATAAGCTGAAATAGAATTTAATATTCGAAGAGATATACGAACTTAGGGTCACAGCATAGCCATTTCAACTATAAAACGATGAGACCTTGCCACCAATTTGGAACTTTGCTTAAATGAATAAAGTATAGGTACCATATACGAAAGTGATATTTATTTTGTGTTATTACAAAAAAAGACACAACGATCATAAAAAGAATGCCGAAGACTGGTTTTTATTTGTCTTATATTTAAATTTAACTAATCGCAATCACTGACCCAAACGAACTACAATTTTTCTTACACTCAAACAACACATTCATACTTACGATTCTCACTACAAACACCACATCAGAGTCTCAATGCAATTCCTAATAGTACTTATATGCACAATTAACCCAATAAAGGCAATAAAGCCTCTTGGACGCAAGGGGTTAATGATCGTTACAGAAAAAGAACACTGTTAAGGAAAGAGAACAATAAAAAAATACAGGAGTTAACTATTGATATTACATTTACATTTTTGGAGATCAAAAAAGTAAGAAGCCGGAAGAGAAATTCATAATCGAGAATTGTGCTGGAAGAAACTATTTACAGAGAACTTACGGTTACATCTGCCTATTTCAGTTGCAAAATGATAAGACTTTGCTATCAATCTAATAAAACGCTCAAATTCATAAAGTCTAGTGTGTTTCTTGGGTTAGTGAGTGTAAGAGAATACGAGAAAAACTCTAATTAAGAAGAGAAAACAATAAAAGAACAAGAATTAAGGAGACAAAAAGATAGCGATTGATATTGCCTTTACCTTTTTGAAAATCATAAGAGAGAAGTGCGACAAAAGAAACTGATAGCAAAAAGATTACGGTTACTGTGACACTTAGTCGAAAGATGAGAATAAAAGAACAAAAATTAAGAAGAGAGAAGATAACGATAGACATAGCATTTCAATATTTGAACACCAAAATTTACTGGGAAGCCAGAAGCCGGAAGAGAGGCGAGAAGTGCAAGAAAAAAAAAACTTATAGCAGAGATATTACGGAACGATGAGACGTAGTTTTGAGAGGACAATAAAAGAACAATGAATCAGAAGACAAAAGATAATGACTGAGACTGCATTTATATTTTTGAATAGCAATGTTGACTGGAAAAAAAGAAGCCAGAAGAGAGTTTCACGAGCAAGAATGCTACAGAAGAAGCTGTTAGCATGGAACTTGTACTTACATCTTGTCATTTCAACAAAAAAATGATGAGACATTGATACCAATCTAGTTCTGCGCTTAAAATCATAAAGTCTCGATACAAAAGAAGATTTCTCATCAGAACAATAACCATGAGAGTTTTTATAGAAAAGGCAGAGGTAGGTTACATTTCGATGGTTGGAATGTGACTTAAAATGAGATGTCAGGTCTAAATATTGCTGTTTATTACTTTTATATTATCAAGAGTTCAGAAATATATAACAGAAGTCCCAGACTAAATATGGCAACAATATTCAAAGCATGAACTGAACACGTCTATTGAACAGGTTAAGAGGCTCATCCCTTGTTCCCTGTTTCGGATGTGGTATCCGGCTTTCTCTTTTCAAATCTTCTCACTTTGTTTTTTTTTCAATTGAAGTAGATCGATCTATCACCCGGTTCACACTCCACCCACGTCTGTTGAACAGGTTAAGAGGCTTGTTCCCTGTTTCGGATTTGGTTTCCGGCTTTCTCTTTTCAAATCTTCTCACTTTATTTTTATTTTTTTTTCAATTAGAGTAGATAGATCTATCTATCGCCCGGTTCACACTCCACCCACGTCTGTTGAACAGGTTAAGAGGCTCATCCCTTGTTCCCTGTTTAGGATGTGGTTTCCGGCTTTTTCTTTTCCAATCTATTCACTATTATGTAGCCCCCTGAACATCAGTGGAGTTATCGACTTGCTCGGGGTGATACGATTATAAAAAAAAAGAAAAAAAAACACTATATTTTAGTAAATTGTTTTCGTTTCTTGTTTCATGTCTTTTGAACGCTCACTGACGATATCCAAAAATTTCATAGGATTTCTCTATTTTTCAACGATAAACTGACAATACACACATGTGGAGTATTAATCTTGTTATGATCAAAACGAATAATTGTTCACCTTATTGTGAGTTCCGAGCAACGTGTAACTGAACTCAGTAGAAACGGGCAAAACCACAAATGAGCAAGGAATTCACGAGATATCCCGAGACATGGACAACGGGACAAAAATCGGCTACAACGTTTGATTAAATCAAGACTAGAGCGAATCAATAGCTGCATCTACTGCTAAGAAGATCCCTGTGTCGAGTTTGAGTCTTGTTTAACCGCATATCAACATCCGTGGGTTATATAATGCCAAAAAGGCAGGATTTTAAGGTATTTTTTAATGTAAGGCTATAGTGAGAATGTTGATTTTGTCAAATTTTAATGAAAATCTTTTTGTTTTTATTCTTTTTTATGTCTTCTACTTTTGTATTTAAAAATGTTTTGCTGAGAATAACTTTTTTCCTTCAAAAATATGTTATGGTAATAATTTTTTCTTCAAAAATGTACTGTTGGTAATATTTTTCTTCAAATATATATATATATATATATATATATATATATTTTATAACAGTTTATTTTTATGAATATATTTCTATAAAAGTGCATTTTTATATTTTCATAGTGTTTTGACCCAGATCTGGGATCCTAGCAGGTGCTACCACTCCGGGTCTGGATGGACCTGAGAACAACAGCGATTAATAGGTGGTTCTATGCTCCTCACAACCTCCAAATCAGAGGTCTTGCTGTCGGATGCAGTTTACTGTCATGCCCAGGTTAATCACTGTGTCGAGCCAGAAAGTTTTCCTAGTTAGAATCCATCTTTCACATTTATTAATTTACTATTCGTTCATACATTGAATACTGTCGCCATATCTGGTCAGGTGCTCCTGTTATTCATCTTGAGATTCTTGGCAGATATCTGCAATATAATCGATCCTGACTTGGCATCTCGAGTTCAGTCATTTTATCACCGATGAGAGATGGTTTTCCACTGTCTTTTCTACAAATATTGCTATGGCAGCTGCTCTGATGAACTTTTTTATCTGGTGAATTTAAGCGTGTAACTAGATTGGCGTATAGGTCTCACCACTTTTCCCGTTGAAAAAGTTAAATGTAACCCCCACTTTTAGTCCAAATATTTCTTTCCCCGCACTTCTTCTCCGTGGAACTTATTTCCGCTTACTTTCTTCCATAATTGCTACAATCCCCAAACATTTAAATACAAATTCATTTGGCCTTTTTTATTTTTTCAATCTCGTCCATCTGTCATCTTTTCAATGTCCTCTGTATCTAATCTTTTCTCTCACTGTAACCCCCTGTACAGAAAGTTCGCAAAATATCCCGAATGCAAATAATGATAACTACTCCCAGAAACTACGAGTGAAATTACCATTCACTGGCCGCAAAATCTGATACTTGTCAGTATTACTTCTTGCCCATATTCCAGTACCCTTCCTACACACACGGGTTTGTCTCTCGTTTCGGCCTGAAGTTGCCTAGTATAATGGATTATTTTCAAACAAGCTGTCATCAACGATTTCTGTGTCTAGAAATAAAAAGGACATTTTATCAGAACACATCCGTCAGAAACAAAGAAATATTACTGTAATATCAATTATCATATATGTCAGTGAATAATGGAGAATACCTTCGCAGATGAAGAAGAGATTTGAAGCAACAGAAATGTGGTTCTACAGAAAAATGATAAGAAAAACTTGGACTGAATATGTAAGCAACGAAAAAATTTATAGAGAAAATGAAAACAAGATATATACAGCAAAAAATAAGAAAAGAAAGCTTGGAAAATGTGATAATCAGAAGACAGACCGGAGGCGTCCTTGGCAGAGGAAAGAATTGAATTGATGGCGGTGCAGAGTTTGGGAGAGATGATGAAAAGACAACATTTAATGAGACCCACAAAGAACAAATAGTAACAGAGAGCCAAGATCACCAACTTTCTGAAAGGACAGGACATACAGGAGAAGAAATATCTTGTGAAGGAAACTAACCGAGAAATAATGTGTTAGCATCATTTCATAGATCAATTTATAGATCATTTTAAATGATAGCAATTTTAACAGACTATGTATACGAAATTCTACGAAAAATATCAACAATATTTCTGCTTTCTTTCTTTCTTTCTTTCTCGTTTAATTTATATCCATGTCATTTATTATCTCCATATCGATCTCATTATGCTCACATCTCTTTCACTCTCTGTAACTATGTCATTTAGTTCATTATCTATCTATCTATCTATGTGTGTGTGTGTGTGTGTGTCATTTTCTTATATGTGGAATTTCTCTCTTTTATTCTTCATATATATATATATATATATATATATATATATGTATGTCATTTAGTTAACATCTATCATATTCTTTTCGCATCATATCTATCTATCTATAGATAGGTAATCTTTGAGAGTTTACACAATTGTTGAGGTAATTATCAATGCTTAATCTATTTTTATGCTTGAGGTTATTCATTCTTGCAAATACATTTGTCATTCTTTCTATCTAGTTATCGTTCTTTATTCATTTGTTCTAATTCTACTATTCGTTTCCTTATTTTTCTTTTTATTCATTCATACTGTATTTTGTGTTCCTTAAATTCGTTACTGAATAGCTGCAGACCATTAATATATCACTAATGTGGAATCACAAAATAATACACTTGCGTGCTTGAGCAGATCCATATAAACGTGGGTCAATAGGTTCACCATACTTGGAAACAGTTATGACGTTAATTCTCATATGAACATTTTATTTTCGAACAATATGATGCATATAGAAACGCTTGAAGTTGTGTTTATTTAATTACTTATAACCTACAGATTTAGGTTGAAAAATAGATATTTATCGTAAAAATGTTTTATTCTGTCGGAGGACACATTTTACAAACAAACTTTCTCCATTATTTAGGCCAGTAAATATAAATAATTGTACGGTTTGATTATATACATATATATATATATATATATATATATATATATATATATATATATATTTACGCTCTCATACCCTGATTGAGCACACTGGAAGAATGATAGAATTTGAAAAACACTAGCTACTCTGGCATCTACGCATCGTTCATTCAGCAATGAATTAGAACAATCTCAGCTATTGGGCTTGTATAATGATAATATACACCCTAAAAAGTCTGCCTCCTTCTACCGAGCACCCGTAACTCAGAGCTAGAATCGCTGACTGACGCCAGTTCGGTCGGGTTTCAATCCTGGGTAAAAAGCAATTGGCTGTCTAACTGTACTGATGAACTATGATACAGCGAAACAGATCTGTCTGCGGATGACTATATATTAATATATATATATATATATATATATATGAAAAAAATAAGAAAGAAACAAAACATTTACCAAAATACGAGTATCCATTAAAAATAAAGTTTAAACAATGAACTGAAATATGCTTAAGTTCATCAATGTGTTATTTTTTTTAAATAAATTGTTTTTGTTTAGAGTAGGATACTAAACCAGAGCAGATACGAATGTTCAGAAAAAAAGGGAAAAAGCATATATATATATATATATATATATATATATATATATATCGGGATCACTGACATGTGTATACACCGCATATATATAGCACGATAAAATTTCCCAACTCTAATTACATGCGGTTATGGCTTAAGGAATAGCAACTCCTCTTACACCAAATCGGTCGTGTTTCGATTCCCGCTGGAAGTAACTGAAAATCTAGTCACACTGATGAGCTGTGATACAGGAAACAGCTTTGTATGTGGATTATATATATATATATATATGTATATATATATATATATACTTTTAAACATACATGTTCCCAATTTTTTATATCTATATCTATGGTTAAATATAAATATATATATGTTATGAAATATTTTTGATTATTACAATGGTAATATATATTTCACCGGGTCCTGATGTTATTATGGCGGCTCGTCAGACCCAAATGTTACAAGAGTTGGTCCTCAAAACATGAAATATGTATTACCTATTGTATGTAATATGTATTACACATTTTAATTATATTATTAAATTATATTACTCTGTTAAATTAAATAAATGAATTTAGTTATCTTGAGATCGTCTCTATTGGAATTTACCTGGATTGTATACCAAGTGTGCTATGTTATATATATATATATATATATATATATATATATATATATATATTATGGTATATTTTATGTGCTCTTATGATATTTTCTTTTGAAAATAGCTAAAACTATAATTAAAAGTGTTTATTTAAACAAAGCATTTACACTCTTTTAATATAATCTATGTCCTGAAAAGAAAAAGTCATAATATCACAGAGAATTTAGATAAAAAACTTAATCATAATACTTTGTCTGTCATTTTAACGTAACCTGTTATATGTATATATAGTAAAAACGTTTTTTGACAAAATAAATATAAATATTCTCTTGTTAACAAAATCTCTTATTTTAAAAACCAAAAAAAACTCATTTTTAGGTATTTTTCAAGAAATGCAGGGCTTCACCAATCTTCTTGACCATAATTATTCGGCTCATTATTCACTATCTCTTCTTAAACCTGCTACACCCTTTTTTTACGTAAAGATCGTCTGGTGAGTTATGCACTGTTCTCTTCTCTCAGTCTTACCGTCAAAATGTCCTGTCAGTGTCAAATTTTCCAAGCCTTCTTTTGACATTATATATGCTATAAATTTCAACTATTTCTGGTGCTAAATATATGTTACCTTTTTGTGTCCAATTTAAGTAAAACATTATCTTTGCTTAAATTATCGGTCCACGGTGGTCACAGCAATTTCTATATTTCTATAGATTGTTCAGTCTTCACTGAAATATCTCGTCCCTCATCCATGAACTAAAAATTTGGGGATTATTCTGGAAAAGTGCGATATTCGATCGCCGAAAAAGGACTATTCATATATCTCACATTCTGTTCAGATACTATTCTATAGCCTACTAACACATGTACACTCACGCATATATATATATATA
>JBBBDQ010028790.1:0-14134 GCA_037127315.1 Ascarosepion bandense
CTATCTATCTATCTATCTATCTAAAGAAAGAAAACTCAGCACAACTAATTTATATGATGTGTTAAATCTATATATATATATATATATATATATATATATATAGAGAGAGAGAGAGAGAGAGAGAGAGAGAAAGAGAAAGATAGATGTTTCATCATCCGCATACAGTCCTGTTTTGCTGTATCACAGCTCATCAGAACGGCTAAATATCCGATTACTTCCAGCCGGTATTAAAACTCCGCAGATTTGACATCAGCGCACGGTTGAGCAAAGTAGATTTAACGTGTTAAATACACAATGTAAACAAACACCAGTAGCCTATTTATTGCTGGAGAACGATGCATAAATAGCAGTGAGTAGTTGCTAAGTTTAACATCTACCATTTCCCAAGAACACCATGACACAATTCATTCCGCTGGAAATTTGGAAACGGTAGGCTCTTCTTTTGAGTATTCATGCTGGAGGCTCCAATAAGACCATTTCTCTGTGTTTGGGTGTCGAATTTAAGTCGGTACAAAGGTTTCGGAAAGAGTTGGTTGAGTCTAAATTTGATTACAAAGTGTTTGGAGAGTTCAATACTGATGGCGACGTTATGACGTTATTTTTACTTCTATATAGTCTAAAACACAACACGGATACTTACATCAAGTCCCTTAAGGTTGTAGTGCTGCTATAGGTCAAGTGGGTGGCTACTGGAAAATACTGTGTCTGGCAACAGAACACTCCACTATTCCACACCGGCAAGAGAACGCAGTCATGACTCTCAACCAATCTGCGACTACATCACCTCTTACATCTAGCTACCAAACACACAAAACTGCAACTCCCTTGACTATGATGTGCGAGATGCAGATGAGTGAGAGACCAACAAGACTCTTTATAACAGTAAGATGAACTGAAAGGAAGGATTATGGCAGCATTCATCAACTTAAACAAGGAGATCGCCCTGAATAAATGCAGGAGATGCCGAAGACTTCTGGATGTCGTGGTTGAAGCAAATATTGATCATATTGAATAAATTTACACTTTAGTATTTCAAGATATTTTTGAGTAATTTTGGCAAATATAAAATATATAAGCTAAAATAAGATATTAGTGCTATTTTCATTTTTGCGTAATTTAGACGGCAATTTATCTGTCGCACGCTATATATATATATATATATATATATATATATATATATATATATATTAATGGGTACCATAATACGTAAGCTAGCAATGCCACTTAAACACAAGGAGTTACAAGGTTACAAAGTGTGGAAAAATTAAAAACAGAAACAATAATAATGATGAGCCAAAAGAGAAGATAATATATAGGTGGGGGGGCAGTAGATAGCGATTGACATTGCATTTAAATTTTTGCAGATTAAAGTTGCCTAGAAAGCCTGAAACCTGGAAAAAAATTTCGCAACATCGAAGTGCGAAAGAAGAAACTGTTTGCATAGAATCTAGCCAGTTGAATTCTAAACTGATGAGATCTAGGCGCCAGTTTAGTAATGTGCTTAAATTAAAAAAATCTTGTGCCACAGCGAAGTGTTAATCCAAAAATTATCATGAAAGTACTTATAGAAAATAAATAGAGAGGTAACCTAACGGTGGTGGGAAAGTCACTGACGCCAAGACGTTCCGAGCCGATATCCACTGCACCACAACGCACATCCATTATAAAACTCTACCGATCTTTAAATTTTCTATGTAATGTCAAGTATTATCTTCTTTCTCCTCAGTGTACCTTCTTTTATTGTTCTCTGTATTTAAAAATGTTTCTTTATCTTATATTCTCTCTGTCTCAATAACCATTTTCGTCGTAGAGTCTTTATTGCATTGCTTGGTCTACAATAATAAAAAAATAGCCCGTACTGTAAAACAGAATTTTTTTCAAGGATCTCTCGATATAAAGGAGGAAATCCGGACCACATGTGGCATCAATATACTAAGAAGGAACGAATGATATACATATAGATATGCAAGATAGTTTCTAAAAAGAAAAAAATTGTCTCACCGGATATCAGTCTGTCAGTTAAGTGCCATACGTGATACACGCTTGGGCGATCATGTCTCGAAAGAGACATGACTGGCTGGGCACAACATTATCCCGCAGTAGTTTGCCATTGCTTTCTGCGGTAGAGTGGCTGCCGACCAAGGCCATAGAACCCAATCTGTCCTGTTATTTAACCCATAACTGGAAGGAATAGGCGGATTATTAACGAAAGACGGAAGCACATGAAATAGTAGTCAGGGACATCAATAGAAAATTCTTTAATCATCGGAAGATTATCCTGGATGTAAACACCAAGGCTATGAATGCTGGAATTTTTTAGGCAAAGTGGAAGATAGCCTAGAGCTAATAATCAATTGATAGTAATGGAAGAATTTAAGTTAGTTTTACAGCAAGAAAATATATCAGGCGACCGTTCAAAAAATAAACATTCAAGGCTGCAAAAGTTGGAACAAATATTACAAATATTAGTGAAACAAAGGCTGATTGAAATAAATGTTTTGTTTTTTTTTACTGGTTGGATTATTTTATTGTGGTTTCCGTGAGATTCGATTTGAGGGAGAGAGAAAGCGTGAGAGAGAGAGAGAGAGAGAGAGAGAGAGAGAGAACTAACTAAATTATCACTGTCTATCATCAATGGTAATACAAACCAGAACAGAGCATAGTGTGGCCCCAGGAAACATATGCAGGGACTCATACCTATGCGGGATATGACACTACAAATATAAACATATGCAACTGTTGGTCAGAGCAGCCTCTATAAACGCTACCAAAGAGTTCAGATTCTTAACAACTAGTCGGAAGCAATAGCTAAGAAACTGCCAACCCGGTACCCTCGAAATGGAAAGTCACAACCACTGGCTAGTCCAGTCACCAAAAGAGAATTAAATTATTGTGACCCTTGTAGAAGTTAGAATATCAAAAACAACAACAACAAAAGAAATTAAATTAAAAATCTAAGAACAAAATGGCACGGACATAAGTAACTTACAATTATAGTAAGTAACTTACAATTTATAAGTAACTTATAAGTTACTTACAATTAAGTATAAGTAACTTACAATTTATGATTCAGTTGATTCTTTCCCATATTTAAACTGGGCATTTTTACGGACTAACCAGGCTGACTTAATTTCAATGGTGCTTTGGGAAAGCTAAAGAGACTTTGAAATGATTTTTGTTATTTCTACGGCGCGAGGCATAAAACTATTCCTTGGGAAGAATGGTAATTGAACGAAGAGGGTGAATGGCCTATTTTCTTAGCGGTCTACGTACTTTTTTTTTTATTTCCTTTTGATCAAAGGAATTCTAGATTGTCCCAAATACGAAAAACAACCGGTCAGCCACAAACAAATAGCAAGCTTGAAATAATATTTTTTATTCATTTCACCCAATGTAAGGCAGCATTGCCACTGGTGCACAGGGCTTACATAAGAGGTGAGAAGAGACAAAGGAACAAGTTACAGGGGAGTCAGAAAATGATAAGAACAGAATAAGAATACAGGTGTTAAGAATTCTGCATGAGAGTGGAGTGGAAAGAAAGAAGAAAATGATACAAGGGTTGTCATGGAATGGATGTGAGTCAAGAATATAAGAGATGGCAATTGACTTTGAATATAAATTTTTGGAGATTGTAGTTATCAGAGAAGCAAGTATACGGAAGGGATTTCCACAGGCGGGAAGTGTAATCAAATAAGCTGATAGAGTAGAAATTGTGGCTACATTTAATTGGTTTAACTGTAAAAGGGTGGGACCTAGCTGGTAGTCTAGTAGCTAGAGGAAATTCATGTAGAGGGGGCATCAGGGAGCTAATCTCGTCAGAGAAGAAGCCATGAAAGTATTTGTAGAAGAGACAGAGAGAAGCCACATTACGTCGGTGAGAAAGTGACTGGAGTTGGGCTACCAGGTCGGGATCAGTTACATTACAGATTCTTTGTTGGATTTTGTGAAGAAACCAGAAATGAATAGCAGGGGAACTCGAACAGATGTGACAAAAGTATTCAATGCACGGGCAGATGGTAAATTTATATATTTGTAAAAGAGATCAAGACGAGAAAAACTTCCTAGCCCTACAAATGGAACCAACCTTTCGAGCAGCAGATTAACTCTGGATTCAATCTGGTCATTTCACTTCAGGTCGGCTGATAGATTTAGACCTGGGAGGCGCAGTGCTTTGCTTTCGGGGAGACTAGGCTGATTCATTCTGATAGTGTGATAGGAGCGGTTGTCTATGGTGGTTAATGATAGCAGTTTTGTTTTGAAAGCATTAAAATTTACGAGACATTTCTTACCCAGTACGCCACAGATTGGAGGTCTTTTTCAAGCTCAGTAGCTAAAAATACTTTGTCAGTATCGGTAGATTTCTTATCGAGGCAGGAGTAAATTGTTGTGTTGCCAGCATAAATGCCTACTTGGGATCTGATTACATCAGGGAAATCGTTGATGAAGGTCAGGAAATTTGTAGGACCTAGAATAGAGCCCTGAGGGACACCCACGTTTGTATGATAGTATCTGCAAACATGCCCATTCAACACTACATTCAATACCTAAACTTTGCAGATATCTAGTGCAATAGCTCGTGCTTCGCTGTTCACATCGAGAGCCTGGTATAAATACTCTCTGATGGTCGTTAACACATCAGCAGTAGACATATCGAAGTGGAAAGTAGACTGTTTATCGGAGAAGAGGCCATAGGCTGTTAGATGTTGAACCACTTCAATATTAATAATAACCTCGAGTACTTTGCCAAAAATCGGTAGGAGGCTGATAGGGCGATAATTGGTGGGGTCTGAGGGTTCTTTAATGGTCTTAAATACAGGAACCACAGAGGTGACTTCTAATAAGCAGGTAAGCAAGAAGTAGCGAGGCAGTAATTCCAGAGTTTGGATAAAACAGAGGAGAGTTCAGGGACGCATTTTCTCAGGACAATGATTGGGATTCTGTCACCTCCACTCGCCTTATGCGGTCAATCTTTGAAATTGTTAGAGACTAGCAATGGAGAAACGTGAACGTCACTAAATTGAGCATCAGTTCTAGGTGGAAAATCGGGAGCGGATACCACAGAAGAATCAAATGTCGAGCTGGTGGAGAATGTGCTAGCAAAGCATTCAGCCTTGTCCGCTGAAGTTATGAGGACCTCAAATTCGTTAATTAAAGCAGGGATTGAGGGCTTGCTGTTATTTAACACCTTTTTACAGAGCCGCCAATAGTCTTTGAAGACGAACTTGTGCGATGCTATACGCTGTTTCATTCTTTCAGCAAACAACAGCCTATCACCATTCAGGATCCTCTTGCACTGATTACGAGCAGAGGCAAAAAAAGCGCCAATATGGTCAGACACATATATCCGATAAAGCCGGAAGAATTGATTCCTGTAGGCAATAGCAGCCGAGCAAGCAGGGAAGAATCAGGAGTACGAATGTGGTTTAAATCGTAACTTCCTGGCTGGGTTGAAAGCATTGGTGTCAGCTTTAACCCAAGAGGAGACCTCGGAGGCAAAGTCTTCAACAGAAAGACTAAATACTTTGTTCCATGAAACGTCACATAGGAAATCGCGGAATGACTCCCAGTCAGCTCTTTGGTAGCAGTAAGATATTCTCCTGGTCGGAGATTCCTAGTGGGGGTGGAAGGAGATATTAACAGAAACCACCGCATGATCGGAATTGCCAATAGGTCACAGATGATCTATTTTTATAATCGTGTCGCCCCAAGCAAGGCATTTTACTGCCACTGTCGTGCAGGGGTTACATAGGAGGAATGTTATGAAGAGTGAGAGGTTGCAGGGGGTGTCAGGAAGAGAGTAGAAGAGGGAAGAGATTATTTATGAGAGTGGGGTGGGCGAGGAGGAATGTTATGAGAAGTAAGAGGTTGCAGGGGTTGTTAGGAAGAGAGTAGGAGAGGGAAGAGTCTACTGATGAGAGTGGCGTGGATGTAGAAAAGCATGAGAGAGAGGTTAGTGAGACAGGAGATGACTATTGACTTTACATTTAAATTCTTGGAGATTGTAACTGTCAGAAAAGCAAGTAAACGGAATAGAATTCCACAGGCAGAAAGTGCGAGAAAAGAAGCTGATGGAGTAAAATTTGCGTTTACAATTTATTGATTTCACAGTAAAATGGTGAGACCTAGTTGTTAATCTTGTGGATCGAGGAATTTCGTATATAGGGGTACCAGTGAGCTAAGTTCATTGGAACAGAAGCCGTGAAAGTATTTGTAGAAGAGACACAGGTAAGCCACACTGCGTCGGTGACAAAGCGACTGTATCCTAGCTGCCAAGTCGAGATCGATCACATTACAGATTCTCCGCTGGATTAGGTCGAGGACATCTAAGTGAATGGCAGACTTTTATATGTGCAGGATTGTTTGGGACGGAAAACCTTCCTGGCCCTACACAGAGAACCAACTTTTTTAGCAGCGGATTTAACTATGGATTCTATATAGTTATTTAACTTGAGATCTGATGTGAAAGTTAACCAGAGAAGGCGGAGTGTTTCGCTTTCAGGAAGAGAAGCTTGATCCATGTTAATGGACGGAAGGAACGATTGTCTGTGGTGGTCATTAGATAGCAGCCTCGTTTTGGAAGCATTAAAATTTACGAGTCATTTCTCGCCCCAGTCCACCACGGATTGGAGGTCCTTTTCAAGCTCGGCAACGAGGTTTGCTTTTTCAGCCTCGGTAGATTTTTGATCGAGACGAGAGTCGCCAGCAAATATGCCCACTTGGGATCTTATTACATCAGAGAGATCGTTAATATAGATAAGGAAAAGCATACGACCTATAATAGAGCCTTCAGGGACACCCGCATTCATGTGATAGTATTGGGAAGTTAGTCCGTTCAATATCACCCTCATTGATCGGTTTGAAATGAAGGACTGGTTTCGGTCAAACAATTGTCCATTTATACCATAGCCTTGCAGCTTGCATAGAAGGCCAGCATGCCAGACTCTGTCAAACGCTTTGGAGATGTCAAGGGCCACAGTTCGGGCTTCACCGTTTTTGTCGAGGGCCTGGTGTATATACTCAGTGATGGTCGTGAGCATTTCAGCAGTAGATCTGGTGAAGTGGAAGCCATACTGTTTGTATGACATGGCAAGAATTGGAGATAGAAGTGAAACAGAGATCAAGCAGAGAGTCACTTCCATTAGAGTTAATAAAGAAATGTGTGGGAAATCCACCACTTGCGTAAAGGATTGAGTGATTGAAAAGTTTATGGTATGGACATCCGCAAAATCTGTGACAGAGTTTTCCAACCACTTGACGTGGTGGGCATTAAATTCTCTAAAAACAAATATATGAGTGAATGGAGAAGCGGAGATGGCCTTATCTATATTGTTCCAGATGCTGTCAAGTAAGGAACAGCCAGGAGATGAAGCGGGCGGTATGGAAAGCAATTATAGCTAACCGAGCTTAGTAGAGAGATACATAGACACATGTAGTAATGATCTGGAGATTTATGTGAAATCACCCTAGCTAGAGGGAGATGTTCGCTGACATAAATACCAATTCCATGCATGTGGATTTTGGAGTCCTTCCTAAAGAAGGGAAATAACCAGGGATATAGAAATCAGAGGAAGGAATAGAGGCGTCAACATTAGTTTCACAGAGGACTATGATGTTAGATGAGTTTACATTGATGAATGATTCAACGCTACAAAAGTTGGTACGGATGCCATGGACGTTCGAAAATGAGTTGTTAATAGGTTTAGATCATTTATGTTTAGTTCGCTTAGTTTTAGTTCTTATATTGTGCGATGTCATAATCAGTGATATTTTTCGGTAAAGAGAGGCCTCGAGTAGTATTATCAGTTTGTCGTCAATTACAACCTCTATAAGGAAAATGGTGCAGATTGAAGCATTATGTGGCCTTAGGGTTGCTCACCAGAAGCACTTGCAGGGAAAGAAATCCATGCGCGACATAGCACTACAAGATACCCCGATATTATTAAACTGTAGATCAGAGCAGCCTCTCAAGACGCTACACAACATTTCGGGCTCCTAACTACCCGTCAGAAGCAGCAACTAGAAAAATGCCAATCTCGTATCATCAGAACAAAGAGACGACGCTACCATCCACACACATTGCAAAAAACTTAGAACAACACTACTATCAAATGCTAAGGAGAGGAGAAAAACCAGAAACCACTTCCTAAAAAGGAAAGAAAGCATGAGACTCTAATACTGTCAAAAGAAAAGAGGGAGGAGTATGAACCGAAGGATAGTAGGGTATATATGCTCGATTAAAAATAAAATAAATGAATAAATAAATAAAATATGTAAATCCATTTTAAAATTCCGTAAGTTTTAACTTTGTTAAAGTCATGATTTCTTTTAGTAACCACTACGAGAAAATTTTAACATCTTTCCTTAGAAATTCTAAAAAGAATAAAGAAAAACCTTCATATACAAACGTCTAAAAGAGCTAACTGAATACTTAACGGACACACGTATATTTTAAAAATTATCAAACACTATATGCGACAAAAATTAAAAAACAAATACATATATAAATACTAATTTTCTAAATTTAAAAGCCCAGGAAAATAGAACACAATATATATATATATATATATATATATATATATATATATATATATGATTATGAACCAATTATTAGTCAAAATTGGATTAGACCATTATACAGTTTTATTAAAAAGTGATCAATACGTATATAATGTAAAGCTTTTAAATATTTTCATTCGGAAATCAGGCGATTACACAACCTTGGTTTAAACTTTCCGGTAATTTCAAGCGTTTTATATCAACTGATTCTCTATTTATTTTTTTTAACACATAACAAGAACTTCCAAAACGCACAACCGGAAGATTAAAATAAATTGCATTTCAAAATAAGGGAAGAGTTTGTCAAGAATTGTAGACACATTCATCTAATTTTGTGTGATTCCAATATATATTTTCTGATATGTTCACATCCAGACACTACTTCAGACCTTTCATATAGGTACATTTTTCGTTCTGGAAATAATATTATGTTTAAGTTATTTTTTTAGCACAATCTGAATACATCAACGCCGACGTACGTTTTCTCCTTTTTTAATGTACTCCATATAATAATCATTGTCTTTGCGTTTTTTTTTCTTTTAATTTTCACACAAGATAAGCTAGTTTGGTACAATTTTTAAGGCTTTGTAGCTTAAATATAAACTTGTGATTATACCAATGATTTTAAAAATTTCTTTCCGTTCATTTTCGGTATATTATTCTCTGTACATCTGTATCCTGTAGTTCTGCTTTGTAAATAACTAATTCTGTTTTACAAATTTAGTCAAGCGGAATTTGTCCTGTCTCTGCAGTTAAATTTTCATTAACGACATTTTTCTGAAGAATATTTTGTAAATTCTTGCCATTTAGCTTCATTATGCAATTTTCTAAATTGCAAGTGCAGCTGTATTTTAATTTAACTGCATTAATATTTAATATCTTATGTAATTCCGAATTTACTCCAGTCTCAATAGAAAATCTACCGAGGCTGATAAAATAAACCTGGTTGATGCTCTTGAAAAGGAACACCAATCAGTGATGGACTGCAGTAAATTTCAATGCCTCTTAAACGAAACTTCCTTTTCATTTAAACACCATAGAAAAACTTTTCTACGGACCATCAGAATGCATTTTGTTAGTCACCTGGAGAGCAAGAGACTGCGCCTACTTGAGCTCACTTTTTCAACCGACCTGAAGTGGAACTACTACATCGAATCTATAACTGCATCTACACCTGTCGGTCCAAAATTTTTTCTCGTCAGAATCCATCTTTCAGGTTTAATAAATCTACCATTCGTCCGTGCATGACGGTGAGAAATTGACTAAAGTCGAAATGCAAATAATGTACCAGTAACAATGTTAGCAGTAATTGTTACCACTACTTCATCTAAGAAAAAATAATAATGAAAGTAAATACTTTCCAAAAATTTAAAACGGCTGCTAATGCTTTATCTAATAAAAGTGAAGATTAAAGAAATGCTAGTCAAAAATTAAAAATAACGGTATATAATACTTTAACTAATATGAAAAATACTAGATAAAAATTAAAAATAATAGTTCATAATGCATATTCTAATAAAAAAATGAAAACAAACATGTTTCTAAAATTAATAATAATGACAATGTTCCATGTAATAAAAATAAATACAAGCTACATTTTAATAATAATTGTTGTTACATCTCGTAAGGAAGAAAGTCAATATTTGTCAAATTTAATAACAATGGTTGAAATGCTTCACCTAAATATTAGTCTAAAATTAATAATACTGATTGACAATTCTTCATATAATAAAACCTAAAGAATAAAGTATATATTACTCAATAATTAATAATAATGATAGACAATGCTCAGCTAATCAAAAATTAAGATGAATGTTTTATCTAGTTATAATGAAAACGAATGTAAATACTAGTCAAAAATTAATAATAATGACTAGCAATAATTCATGTAATAAAATAAATACGAAATTAAATACTTGTCAAAATGTAATAATAATCATTCACAATGCTTTATCTAATAAAAATTGAAGACGAAAATTAAAACTTGCCAAAAATTGATAATGATATTTAGAATGCTTTACAAAATAAAATTGAAAATGCAAATATACACTATTCGAAATAAGAAAGGTTGTCAATGCTTCATTTTATAAAAATGAAGGTGAAATTAAATACTATTAAAAATGATAATAGTTTACAATTCTCTATCAAATATAAAATGAAAATGAAATTATATACTATTCAAAATCAATGATAATGTTTAACAAAAATTAAGCTAATAAAATAATAATGAAAATAAATACTATTTAAAGATTTATATTAGTTGACAATATATTTAATAAAAATGATGAAAAATACTTGCTTAAATTGAATATTAAGAGTAGAAAATGCTCCATCCAAGAAAAAATGAGAATGAAAGTAATTACTTGTCAAAAATTATTAATAATTGCTGAAAATTATTCATCTTATTAAAATTAGAATTACATTAAGCAGTAAAAATTTAACAATATATCTAATAAAATAAAGATTATTACTTGTCAAATTTAATGATATTAATAGTTGAACGCTTCATCGCCTAAAAATGAAACTGAAAGTAAAAGTTAGTCAACTGCTTCGTTAGTGCTATTTCTTTTATAATTGTTATTATTATTATTTCTTTGACGGTAAGTGCCATTTTTATTATTACTGACGTTCTCCTGTTAAATTATCCATTGTTTTCTTCTTGTTCTGCTGTTTGTATTCATTTTATGAATTATTTTTCCTTGATTTCTTTCTCCTCTTTCAAATATTATTATTTTTATCAACTTCATCTTTCACACATCTACGGCGCACCCTTCCAACCTTTGTCTTTTTAATGATCCGTCAGACCTCTCGGTTATGGTGTCAACACTTGCCGGTTGCCATTTTTACATCTTTATCTTTGCTTCATATCCCCCCCCCCCGACATCCCCCTGCTTTTTCAGTTTTCTTTGTGCACAATTACCTTGATCTCACCTGAACATAACGTGTCTTATCGGCGAATAGCTGATTCTAAGGATAATGGCATTCGCTTCACACCCTCTCAGAATAGAGACACACTATAATCCCACTAAAATATATATAGATTTATGAACATGAACACAGACACACACATCTATGTATATATATATTCGCACGGAATACCACACTCGCAGAATTGTACACACACACACACACACACACACACACACACACATATATGTATATGTATGTGGAGGATGCATGCGTTTATTTATATATATATATATATATATATATATATATATATATATATATGATAAATTATGATAAATTATGGCGAAAGAGCGGATATTTTTTCATATATATATATATATATATATAGGAAAAAATATCCGCTCTTTCGCCATAATTTATCTTAAGGTTTGTCACACGTCATTCTGCACATGCGTACTTAGTTGTTACTCTTATGGTCACGTGATTGAAGAGTTTGATTGATCTTGAACACTGAAGTTTTTTTTCTGCTGTTACAGTGTAAACATGCCTTCTACGATAGCAGTGTTTACTAAGTTTGAATAAAGAGTAGTTATCTGATGTCTCTGGTCGGATGGTGTGTCGTGTATACATTGGTGACTTTTAGCCTAACACGGTGACAGCTTACTGTTGGGTTGTAGATTTTATGAGTGGATCGAGAAGTATAAATGCGGTTGGAAAAGCGTGACACAAGAAGAAGGAGCAGGACATCCATCAATCTCAAGCACTGACGAGAAATTTCGAGATATTGTAATGTCGAATCGGCGAGTTATCCTCAATTACGTAGCATATTATTTACAGATTCGGATAACTGCTTTTAGGAGCGTGGAACCAATTATTAATTGCTGTTCTCTCTAGGTGAACCAAAACTCAGAGTGATAGGCACATATATTGTTCAAGATAACTAGATTTACATGCTTGAATAAATCTAGTTCTTTGGTGAAATACTCTGGAATGACCACATCACTTTCTCATCTGTACCAACAAAATCCAAAGGAATACAATGACCGCTTAGCTTCAGTAGTTGCTAGAAGTTTGTCTCACACACACACACACACACACACACACACACACACACACACACATATATATATATATATATATATATATATATATATATATATATATATAGATTTCATTGAATAATATAGACAAGTTCTGTCTATTTTGTGTAAGATCCTTTCGTATGATCTGATTAGCTTGATAGTGCTGTCATTAAAAGACGACAAGAAGTCGCAGTAATTGTTGATGTTTTTATCGGGTCTGAGCTTTCGGCTTACATAAGCCATTATCAAAGGATGAACATTTAATATATAGTGAACATAGAACATTTAAATTATTAACTGAGTGAAATTAAACAGAGAAAATTAAATCACAGACACAGGTCCATTTTTAGCGTTGCAGATGGCCGCAGGCAATGAACGAAATGGTGGTGGTAGGTTCTTGGTCACATGAGTGTATAGTGGTATGAGGGGATTGGTCTGCGAACTGCTACTACTATGGATAGAGGGGGTAAGCATAGTAACTATGACCTCTCCCATCGATTATAGGCATTGGAGTATGTTAGTATGTTAGTAGCAAGCTAATCAGATCATACGAAAGGATCTTACACAAAATGACAGAACTTGTCTATATTATTCAATGAAACCTGTATTAATGAAAAAATGCTTCCAAAATACACACAATACACACACACACACACACACACACACACACATATATATATATATATATATATATATATATATATATATATATTTTATAAGCGTTTCACCCCGAGCAAGGCATGTCACTGCCACTACTGTGCAGGGGGCTACGTAGAGTGGAGAAAGGCTGATTAAATATAGGAAATAACAGAGGGTGGGTGATAGGCGGGTGATGATACCGAGAATGAGGGTTGGGTAGATGAGAGTGTTGTGAGAATAGTTGGGAGTTAGTGTGATAGGAGGTGTCTATTGACCCTACATTTAAACAACTGGAGATTGTAACTGTCGGGAAAGCAGACTTGTGGAAGGGAGTTCCACAGGCGGGAAGCGCGAGAAAAGAAGCTGTTGGAGTAGAATTTACGGTTACATCTTATTTGTTTAACTGTAAAAGGGTGGAACCTAGTTGCTAATCTAGTATCTCGTGTAAATTCGTGCTTAGACGGCACCAGTGATCTAAGCTCATCGAAGCAGAAGCCATGAAAGTACTTGTAGAAGAGGCACAGGGAAGCTACATCACGCCGGTGTGAGAGCGGCTGCAGCCGGTCTGCCAAGTCAGTATCAACCACGTTACAGATCCTCCTTTGTATTTTGTCAAGAAGCCCAAGGAGAGCAGCAGGGGCACCCGACCAGATATGGCAGCAATATTCAATACACGGGCGGATGGTAGATTTGTATATGTGCAGAATAGTTTCAGGTGGGATGAATTTCCGGGCCCTGCACAGGGAGCCCACTTTCATAGCAGCAGATTTGGCAATGGTTTCAATATAGTCATTCCATTTGAGGTCCGCCGAGAGTGTAAGGCCAAGGAGGCGTAGTATTTTACTCTCTGGGAGACTAGTCTGTCCCATGCTAATGGGAGGTAGATGCGATTGTCTATGGTGGTTAGTTGATAACAGCTTTGTTTTGGAGGCATTGAAATTTACCAA
>JBBBDQ010028792.1:0-202852 GCA_037127315.1 Ascarosepion bandense
TTAAGTCACAGGTATCTCCTGTACTCACTCTATTTGGCTACTAATATATTCAATCTACACAGGCGACAGGAAGTGTGAGACATTCCATTACAATATATATATATATATATATATATATATATATACCGATTGAGCACTGTGGCAAAATGGTAATCTTTGTAAAAAAAGTAGCTACTCATGCACTTACGCATCGTTCATTCAGTAATTCATTTAAACTGTCTCGGCTACTGGTATATAATATCTCGTCTTACTTTACCGAGCGCCTAAAGAGGTAAAATTGCTGACTGATGTCAATTCGTCGGGTTTCAATCGTGGCTATAAGCAATCTGACCGTACCGATGAGCTGTGATACAGGGAAACAGATCTGTGTGCGGATAGATAGATAGATATTGAACAGACTGGGATAGATAGATAGATAGATAGATAGATAGATAGATAGATAGATAGATAGATTTTGAACTAATTGTGATAGATAGATAGATAGATAGATAGATAGATAGATAGATAGATAGATAGATAGATAGATTTTGAACTAATTGTGATAGATAGATAGATAGATAGATAGATAGATAGATTTTGAACTAATTGTGATAGATAGATAGATAGATAGATAGTTAGATTTTGAACTAATTGTGATAGATAGATAGATAGATAGATAGATAGATAGATTTTGAACTGAATTGTGATAGATAGATAGATAGATAGATAGATTTTGAACTAATTGATAGATAGATAGATAGATAGATAGATAGATAGATAGATAGATTCTGAACTAATTGTGATAGATAGATAGATAGATAGATAGATTTTGAACTAATTGTGATAGATAGATAGATAGATTTTGAACTAATTGTGATAGATAGATAGATAGATAGATAGATAGATAGATAGATAGATAGATAGATAGATAGATAGATTTTGAACTAATTGTGATAGATAGATAGATAGATAGAAGATAGAGAGATAGATTTTGAACTAATTGTGATAGATAGATAGATAGATAGATAGAAAGATAGATAGATAGATTTTGAACTAATTGTGATAGATAGATAGATAGATAGATTTTGAACTAATTGTGATAGATAGATAGATAGATAGATAGATAGATAGATTTTGAGCTAATTGTGATAGACAGATAGATAGATAGAAGATAGATAGATTTTGAACTAATTGTGATAGATAGATAGATAGATAGATAGATAGATTTTGAACTACTTGTGACAGATAGATAGATAGATAGATAGATAGATAGATAGATTTTGAACTACTTGTGATAGATAGATAGATAGATAGATAGATAGATAGATAGATAGATAGATTTTGAACTACTTGTGATAGATAGATAGATAGATAGATTTTGAACTACTTGTGATAGATAGATAGATAGATAGATAGATAGATAGATAGATAGATTTTGAACTAATTGTGATAGATAGATAGATAGATTTTGAACTAATTGTGATAGATAGATAGATAGATAGATAGATAGATTTTAAACTAATTGTGATAGATAGATAGATAGATAGATAGATAGATTTTAAACTAATTGTGATAGATAGATAGATAGATAGATAGATTTTGAACTAATTGTGATAGATAGATAGATAGATAGATAGATAGATAGATAGATAGATAGATAGAAGATAGATAGATTTTGAACTAATTGTGATAGATAGATAGATAGATTTTGAACTAATTGTGATAGATAGATAGATTTTGAACTAATTGTCATAGATAGATAGATAGATTTTGAACTAATTGTGATAGATAGATAGATAGATTTTGAACTAATTGTGATAGATAGATAGATAGATTTTGAACTAATTGTGATAGATAGATAGATAGATTTTGAACTAATTGTGATATATAGATAGATAGATAGATAGATAGATAGATAGATAGATTTTGAACTAATTGTGATAGATAGATAGATAGATACATAGATAGATAGATTTTGAACTACTTGTGATAGATAGATAGATAGATAGATAGATAGATAGATAGATAGATAGATAGATAGATAGATAGATAGATTTTGAACTAATTGTGATAGATAGATAGATAGATAGATAGATAGATAGATAGATTTTGAACTAATTGTGATAGATAGATAGATAGATAGATAGATAGAGAGATAGATTTTGAACTAATTGTGATAGATAGATAGATAGATAGATAGAGAGATAGAGAGATAGAGAGATAGATAGAGAGATAGAGAGATAGAGAGATAGATAGATTTTGAACTAATTGTGATAGATAGATAGATAGATAGATAGATAGATAGATTTTGAACTAATTGTGATAGATAGATAGATAGATAGATTTTGAACTAATTATGATAGATAGATAGATAGATAGAAGATAGATAGATAGATTTTGAACTAATTGTGATAGATAGATAGATAGATAGATAGATTTTGAACTAATTGTGATAGATAGATAGATAGATAGATAGATAGATAGATAGATAGTGGTATTACAATCAGACAAGTTGGTACTCAGGTAAAGGAGCAGCAACACATGTTTAGATGAAAGAAGAGAGGTTTATTGTATTGAGAATACTCTAGGGTAAGTCAGGGAATCTGGAGGCAGGTTAGTAATTGCTGAATTAAGTCACAGCTATCTCCTGTACTCACTCTATTTGGCTACTAATATATTCAATCTACACAGGCGACAGGAAGTGTGAGACATTCCATTACAATATATATATATATATATATATATATATATATATATATCAATTAGATGAAATCTTCAAAATTCAAATGTGTCGGATTAATTAAACAATCAGATATATATATAGATAGATAACACCTAATGAGCCAAACAAACCTACCTACGGTTTCACTTAAACGGATCGTCAGGGAAAGCTGGCTAAATAGGAGACGAAAAAACGGCATATAAGAAGGAAATGAAGACAACCCACGTGAACATGAAAGGAGATACCAAATACAAGGAGGGAGAGTTAACAACTTTATTACAAAAAGATTTTTAAATTCTCTTTAAAATTATATATATATATATATATATATATATATATATATATACCGATTGAGCACTGTGGCAAAATGGTAATCTTTGTAAAAACAATAGCTACTCATGCACTTACGCATCGTTCATTCAGTAATTCATTTAAACTGTCTCGGCTACTGGTATATAATAACTCGTCTTACTTTACCGAGCGCCTAAAGAGGTAAAATTGATGACTGATGTCAATTCGTCGGGTTTCAATCGTGGCTATAAGCAATCTGACCGTACCGATGAGCTGTGATACAGGGAAACAGATCTGTGTGCGGATAGATAGATAGATAGATATTGAACAGACTGGGATAGATAGATAGATAGATAGATAGATAGATAGATAGATTTTGAACTGATTGTGATAGATAGATAGATAGATAGATAGATTTTGAACTGATTGTGATAGATAGATAGATAGATAGATAGATTTTGAACTAATTGTGACAGATAGATAGATTTTGAACTAATTGTGACAGATAGATAGATTTTGAACTAATTGTGACAGATAGATAGATTTTGAACTAATTGTGACAGATAGATAGATTTTGAACTAATTGTGACAGATAGATAGATTTTGAACTAATTGTGACAGATAGATAGATTTTGAACTAATTGTGACAGATAGATAGATTTTGAACTAATTGTGACAGATAGATAGATTTTGAACTAATTGTGACAGATAGATAGATTTTGAACTAATTGTGACAGATAGATAGATTTTGAACTAATTGTGACAGATAGATAGATTTTGAACTAATTGTGACAGATAGATAGATTTTGAACTAATTGTGACAGATAGATAGATTTTGAACTAATTGTGACAGATAGATAGATTTTGAACTAATTGTGACAGATAGATAGATTTTGAACTAATTGTGACAGATAGATAGATTTTGAACTAATTGTGACAGATAGATAGATTTTGAACTAATTGTGACAGATAGATAGATTTTGAACTAATTGTGACAGATAGATAGATTTTGAACTAATTGTGACAGATAGATAGATTTTGAACTAATTGTGACAGATAGATAGATTTTGAACTAATTGTGACAGATAGATAGATTTTGAACTAATTGTGACAGATAGATAGATTTTGAACTAATTGTGACAGATAGATAGATTTTGAACTAATTGTGACAGATAGATAGATTTTGAACTAATTCTGACAGATAGATAGATTTTGAACTAATTGTGACAGATAGATAGATTTTGAACTAATTGTGACAGATAGATAGATTTTGAACTAATTGTGACAGATAGATAGATTTTGAACTAATTGTGACAGATAGATAGATTTTGAACTAATTGTGACAGATAGATAGATTTTGAACTAATTGTGACAGATAGATAGATTTTGAACTAATTGTGACAGATAGATAGATTTTGAACTAATTGTGACAGATAGATAGATTTTGAACTAATTGTGACAGATAGATAGATTTTGAACTAATTGTGACAGATAGATAGATTTTGAACTAATTGTGACAGATAGATAGATTTTGAACTAATTGTGACAGATAGATAGATTTTGAACTAATTGTGACAGATAGATGAATTTTGAACTAATTGTGACAGATAGATAGATTTTGAACTAATTGTGACAGATAGATAGATTTTGAACTAATTGTGACAGATAGATAGATTTTGAACTAATTGATAGATAGATAGATAGATTTTGAACTAATTGTGATAGATAGATAGATAGATTTTGAACTAATTGTGATAGATAGATAGATAGATTTTGAACTAATTGTGATAGATAGATAGATAGATTTTTAGCTAATTGTGATAGATAGATAGATAGATTTTGAACTAATTGTGATAGATAGATAGATTTTGAACTAATTGTGATAGATAGATAGATAGATTTTGAACTAATTGTGATAGATAGATAGATAGATTTTGAACTAATTGTGATAGATAGATAGATAGATTTTGAACTAATTGTGATAGATAGATAGATAGATTTTTGAACTAATTGTGATAGATAGATAGATAGATTTTGAACTAATTGTGATAGATAGATAGATTTTGAACTAATTGTGATAGATAGATAGATTTTGAACTAATTGTGATAGATAGATAGATAGATTTTTGAACTAATTGTGATAGATAGATAGATAGATTTTGAACTAATTGTGATAGATAGATAGATAGATTTTGAATTTCAGTGTGATAGATAGATAGATAGATTTTGAACTAATTGTGATAGATAGATAGATAGATTTTGAACTAATTGTGATAGATAGATAGATAGATTTTGAACTAATTGTGATAGATAGATAGATAGATTTTTTTGAACTAATTGTGATAGATAGATAGATAGATTTTGAACTAATTGTGATAGATAGATAGATAGATTTTGAACTAATTGTGATAGATAGATAGATAGATTTTGAACTAATTGTGATAGATAGATAGATAGATTTTGAACTAATTGTGATAGATAGATAGATAGATTTTGAACTAATTGTGATAGATAGATAGATAGATTTTGAACTAATTGTGATAGATAGATAGATAGATTTTGAACTAATTGTGATAGATAGATAGATAGATTTTGAACTAATTGTGATGATAGATAGATAGATAGATTTTGAACTAATTGTGATAGATAGATAGATAGATTTTGAACTAATTGTGATAGATAGATAGATAGATTTTTGAACTAATTGTGATAGATAGATAGATAAGATTTTGAACTAATTGTGATAGATAGATAGATAGATTTTTGAACTAATTGTGATAGATAGATAGATAGATTTTGAACTAATTGTGATAGATAGATAGATAGATTTTGAACTAATTGTGATAGATAGATAGATAGATTTTGAACTAATTGTGATAGATAGATAGATAGATTTTGAACTAATTGTGATAGATAGATAGATAGATTTTGAACTAATTGTGATAGATAGATAGATAGATTTTTGAACTAATTGTGATAGATAGATAGATAGATTTTGAACTAATTGTGATAGATAGATAGATAGATTTTGAACTAATTGTGATAGATAGATAGATAGATTTTGAACTAATTGTGATAGATAGATAGATAGATTTTGAACTAATTGTGATAGATAGATAGATAGATTTTGAACTAATTGTGATAGATAGATAGATAGATTTTGAACTAATTGTGATAGATAGATAGATAGATTTTGAACTAATTGTGATAGATAGATAGATAGATTTTGAACTAATTGTGATAGATAGATAGATAGATTTTGAATGAATTGTGATAGATAGATAGATAGATTTTGAACTAATTGTGATAGATAGATAGATAGATTTTTGAACTAATTGTGATAGATAGATAGATAGATTTTGAACTAATTGTGATAGATAGATAGATAGATTTTGAACTAATTGTGATAGATAGATGAATGCGTTTTGAACTAATTGCTTGATAGATAGATAGATAGATTTTAGACTAATTGTGATAGATAGATAGATAGATTTTGAACTAATTGTGATAGATAGATAGATAGATTTTTGAACTAATTGTGATAGATAGATAGATAGATTTTGAACTAATTGTGATAGATAGATAGATAGATTTTGAACTAATTGTGATAGATAGATAGATAGATTTTGAACTAATTGTGATAGATAGATAGATAGATTTTTGAACTAATTGTGATAGATAGATAGATAGATTTTGAACTAATTGTGATAGATAGATAGATAGATTTTGAACTAATTGTGATAGATAGATAGATAGATTTTGAACTAATTGTGATAGATAGATAGATAGATTTTGAACTAATTGTGATAGATAGATAGATAGATTTTGAACTAATTGTGATAGATAGATAGATAGATTTTGAACTAATTGTGATAGATAGATAGATAGATTTTGAACTAATTGTGATAGATAGATAGATAGATTTTGAACTAATTGTGATAGATAGATAGATAGATTTTGAACTAATTGTGATAGATAGATAGATAGATTTTGAACTAATTGATAGATAGATAGATAGATTTTGAACTAATTGTGATAGATAGATAGATAGATTTTGAACTAATTGTGATAGATAGATAGATAGATTTTTTGAACTAATTGTGATAGATAGATAGATAGATTTTGAACTAATTGTGATAGATAGATAGATAGATTTTGAACTAATTGTGATAGATAGATAGATAGATTTTTGAACTAATTGTGATAGATAGATAGATAGATTTTGAACTAATTGTGATAGATAGATAGATAGATTTTGAACTAATTGTGATAGATAGATAGATAGATTTTGAACTAATTGTGATAGATAGATAGATAGATTTTGAACTAATTGTGATAGATAGATAGATAGATTTTGAACTAATTGTGATAGATAGATAGATAGATTTTGAACTAATTATATTGATAGATAGATAGATAGATTTTTGAACTAATTGTGATAGATAGATAGATAGATTTTGAACTAATTGTGATAGATAGATAGATAGATTTTGAACTAATTGTGATAGATAGATAGATAGATTTTTGAACTAATTGTGATAGATAGATAGATAGATTTTTGAACTAATTGTGATAGATGGATAGATAGATTTTGAACTAATTGTGATAGATAGATAGATAGATTTTGAACTAATTGTGATAGATAGATAGATAGATTTTGAACTAATTGTGATAGATAGATAGATAGATTTTTGAACTAATTGCTTGATAGATAGATAGATAGATTTTGAACTAATTGTGATAGATAGATAGATAGATTTTAGATAATTGATAGATAGATAGATAGATTTTGAACTATTGATAGATAGATAGATAGATTTTGAACTAATTGTGATAGATAGATAGATAGATTTTGAACTAATTGTGATAGATAGATAGATAGATTTTTGAACTAATTGTGATAGATAGATAGATAGATGAACTAATTGTGATAGATAGATAGATAGATTTTGAACTAATTGTGATAGATAGATAGATAGATTTTGAACTAATTGTGATAGATAGATAGATAGATTTTGAACTAATTGTGATAGATAGATAGATAGATTTTGAACTAATTGTGATAGATAGATAGATAGATTGATTAATTGTGATAGATAGATAGATAGATTGAACCTTGATAGATAGATAGATAGATTTTGAACTAATTGTGATAGATAGATAGATAGATTTTGAACTAATTGTAGAGTAGATAGATAGATAGATTTTGAACTAATTGTGATAGATAGATAGATAGATTTTGAACTAATTGTGATAGATAGATAGATAGATTTTGAACTAATTGTGATAGATAGATAGATAGATTTTGAACTAATTGTGATAGATAGATAGATAGATTTTGAACTAATTGTGATAGATAGATAGATAGATTTTGAATAATGTATTGATAGATAGATAGATAGATTTTGAACTAATTGTGATAGATAGATAGATAGATTTTGAACTAATTGTGATAGATAGATAGATAGTTGAACTAATTGTGATAGATAGATAGATAGATTTTGAACTAATTGTGATAGATAGATAGATAGATTTTGAACTAATTGTGATAGATAGATAGATAGATTTTTGAACTAATTGTGATAGATAGATAGATAGATTTTTGAACTAATTGTGATAGATAGATAGATAGATTTTGAACTAATTGTGATAGATAGATAGATAGATTTTGAACTAATTGTGATAGATAGATAGATAGATTTTGAACTAATTGTGATAGATAGATAGATAGATTTTGAACTAATTGTGATAGATAGATAGATAGATTTTGAACTAATTGTGATAGATAGATAGATAGATTTTGAACTAATTGTGATAGATAGATAGATAGATTTTGAACTAATTGTGATAGATAGATAGATAGATTTTGAACTAATTGATAGATAGATAGATAGATTTTGAACTAATTGTATGATAGATAGATAGATAGATTTTGAATGATTGATAGATAGATAGATAGATTTTGAACTAATTGTGATAGATAGATAGATAGATTTTGAACTAATTGTGATAGATAGATAGATAGATTTTGAATTAATTGTGATAGATAGATAGATAGATTTTGAACTAATTGTGATAGATAGATAGATAGATTTTTGAACTAATTGTGATAGATAGATAGATAGATTTTGAACTAATTGTGATAGATAGATAGATAGATTTTTGAACTAATTGTGATAGATAGATAGATAGATTTTGAACTAATTGTGATAGATAGATAGATAGATTTTGAACTAATTGTGATAGATAGATAGATAGATTTTGAACTAATTGTGATAGATAGATAGATAGATTTTGAACTAATTGTGATAGATAGATAGATAGATTTTGAACTAATTGTGATAGATAGATAGATAGATTTTGAACTAATTGTGATAGATAGATAGATAGATTTTGAACTAATTGTGATAGATAGATAGATAGATTTTGAACTAATTGTGATAGATAGATAGATAGATTTGAACTAATTGATAGATAGATAGATAGATTTTGAACTAATTGTGATAGATAGATAGATAGATTTTTGAACTAATTGTGATAGATAGATAGATAGATTTTTGAACTAATTGTGATAGATAGATAGATAGATTTTGAACTAATTGTATGATAGATAGATAGATAGATTTTGAACTAATTGTGATAGATAGATAGATAGATTGAACTAATTTGTGATAGATAGATAGATAGATTTTGAACTAATTGTGATAGATAGATAGATAGATTTTGAACTAATTGCATGATAGATAGATAGATAGATTTTGAACTAATTGTGATAGATAGATAGATAGATTTTGAACTAATTGTGATAGATAGATAGATAGATTTTGAACTAATTGTGATAGATAGATAGATAGATTTTGAACTAATTGTGATAGATAGATAGATAGATTTTTGAACTAATTGTGATAGATAGATAGATAGATTTTGAACTAATTGTGATAGATAGATAGATAGATTGAACTAATTGTGATAGATAGATAGATAGATTTTTGAACTAATTGTGATAGATAGATAGATAGATTTTAGTTAGTTAGATAGATGATGATAGATTGAATATAATTGTGATAGATAGATAGATAGATTTTGAACTAATTGCTTGATAGATAGATAGATAGATTTTGAACTAATTGTGATAGATAGATGGGTGAACTAATTGTGATAGATAGATAGATAGATTTTGAACTAATTGTGATAGATAGATAGATAGATTTTGAACTAATTGTGATAGATAGATAGATAGATTTTGAGCTAATTGTGATAGATAGATAGATAGATTTTGAACTAATTGATAGATAGATAGATAGATTTTGAACTAATTGTGATAGATAGATAGATGATTTTGAACTAATTGATAGATAGATGATAGATTTTGAACTAATTGTGATAGATAGATAGATGATTTTAATTAATTGTGATAGATAGATAGATAGATTTTGAACTAATTGTGATAGATAGATAGATAGATAGATTTTGAACTAATTGTGATAGATAGATAGATAGATTTTGAACTAATTGTGATAGATAGATAGATAGATTTTTGAACTAATTGTGATAGATAGATAGATTTTGAACTAATTGTGATAGATAGATAGATAGATTTTGAACTAATTATGATAGATAGATAGATAGATTTTGAACTAATTGTGATAGATAGATAGATAGATTTTGAACTAATTCTGTATTCTCAGATGAATCAATCAATTTTGCAGACTAATTGATAGATAGATAGATAGATTTTGAACTAATTGCTTGATAGATAGATAGATAGATTTTGAACTAATTGTGATAGATAGATAGATAGATTTTGAACTAATTGTGATAGATAGATAGATAGATTTTGAACTAATTGTGATAGATAGATAGATAGATTTTGAACTAATTGTGATAGATAGATAGATAGATTTTGAACTAGACATGATAGATAGATAGATAGATTTTGAACTAATTGATAGATAGATAGATAGATTTTGAACTAATTGTGATAGATAGATAGATAGATTTTGAACTATTGATAGATAGATAGATAGATTTTGAACTAATTGTGATAGATAGATAGATAGATTTTGAACTAATTATGTGATAGATAGATAGATAGATTTTTGAACTAATTTCTGTGATAGATAGATAGATAGATTTTGAACTAATAAATTTATGATAGATAGATAGATAGTTTGAATAATTGTGATAGATAGATAGATAGATTTTGAACTAATTCAGCGATAGATAGATAGATAGATTTTGAACTAATTGTGATAGATAGATAGATAGATTTTTGAATGAGTGTGATAGATAGATAGATAGATTTTGAACTAGTTGTGATAGATAGATAGATAGATTTTGAACTAATTGTGATAGATAGATAGATAGATTTTGAACTAATTGTGATAGATAGATAGATAGATTTTGAACTAATTGTGATAGATAGATAGATAGATTTTGAACTAATTGTGATAGATAGATAGATAGATTTTGAACTAATTGTGATAGATAGATAGATTTTGAACTAATTGTGATAGATAGATAGATAGATTTTGAACTAATTTGTGATAGATGAATTAGATAGATTTTGAACTAATTGTGATAGATAGATAGATGAATTTTTGAACTAATTAATGATAGATAGATAGATAGATTTTGAACTAATTGTGATAGATAGATAGATAGATTTTGAACAATTGATAGATAGATAGATAGATTTTGAACTAATTGTGATAGATAGATAGATAGATTTTGAACTAATTGTGATAGATAGATAGATAGATTTTAGATATAATTGTGATAGATAGATGATAGATTTTGAACTAATTGTGATAGATAGATAGATAGATTTTGAACTAATTGTGATAGATAGATAGATAGATTTTGAACTAATTGTGATAGATAGATAGATGATTTGAATAAATTGTGATAGATAGATAGATAGATTTTGAACTAATTGTGATAGATAGATAGATAGATTTTGAACTAATTGTGATAGATAGATAGATAGATTTTGAACTAATTGTGATAGATAGATAGATAGATTTTTGAACTAATTGTGATAGATAGATAGATAGTTTTTGAACTAATTGTGATAGATAGATAGATAGATTTTGAACTAATTATGATAGATAGATAGATAGATTTTGAACTAATTGTGATAGATAGATAGATAGATTTTGAACTAATTGTGATAGATAGATAGATTTTGAACTAATTGTGATAGATAGATAGATTTTGAACTAATTGTGATAGATAGATAGATTTGAACTAATTGTGATAGATAGATAGATTTTGAACTAATTGTGATAGATAGATAGATAGATTTTGAACTAATTGTGATAGATAGATAGATAGATTTTGAACTAATTGTGATAGATAGATAGATAGATTTTGAACTAATTGTGATAGATAGATAGATAGATTTTGAACTAATTGTGATAGATAGATAGATAGATTTTGAACTAATTGTGATAGATAGATAGATAGATTTTGAACTAATTGTGATAGATAGATAGATAGATTTTGAACTAATTGTGATAGATAGATAGATAGATTTTTGAACTAATTGTGATAGATAGATAGATAGATTTTTGAACTAATTGTGATAGATAGATAGATAGATTTTGAACTAATTGTGATAGATAGATAGATAGATTTTTGAACTAATTGTGATAGATAGATAGATAGATTTTGAACTAATTGTGATAGATAGATAGATAGATTTTGAACTAATTGTGATAGATAGATAGATAGATTTTGAACTAATTGTGATAGATAGATAGATAGATTTTGAACTAATTGTGATAGATAGATAGATAGATTTTGAACTAATTGTGATAGATAGATAGATAGATTTTTGAACTAATTGTGATAGATAGATAGATAGATTTTGAACTAATTGTGATAGATAGATAGATAGATTTTGAACTAATTGTGATAGATAGATAGATAGATTTTTGAACTAATTGTGATAGATAGATAGATAGATTTTGAACTAATTGTGATAGATAGATAGATAGATTTTGAACTAATTGTGATAGATAGATAGATAGATTTTGAACTAATTGTGATAGATAGATAGATAGATTTTGAACTAATTGTGATAGATAGATAGATAGATTTTGAACTAATTGTGATAGATAGATAGATAGATTTTGAACTAATTGTGATAGATAGATAGATAGATTTTGAACTAATTGTGATAGATAGATAGATAGATTTTGAACTAATTGTGATAGATAGATAGATAGATTTTGAACTAATTGTGATAGATAGATAGATAGATTTTGAACTAATTGTGATAGATAGATAGATAGATTTTGAACTAATTGTGATAGATAGATAGATAGATTTTGAACTAATTGTGATAGATAGATAGATAGATTTTGAACTAATTGTGATAGATAGATAGATAGATTTTGAACTAATTGTGATAGATAGATAGATAGATTTTGAACTAATTGTGATAGATAGATAGATAGATTTTGAACTAATTGTGATAGATAGATAGATAGATTTTGAACTAATTGTGATAGATAGATAGATAGATTTTGAACTAATTGTGATAGATAGATAGATAGATTTTGAACTAATTGTGATAGATAGATAGATAGATTTTGAACTAATTGTGATAGATAGATAGATAGATTTTGAACTAATTGTGATAGATAGATAGATAGATTTTGAACTAATTGTGATAGATAGATAGATAGATTTTGAACTAATTGTGATAGATAGATAGATAGATTTTGAACTAAATTGTGATAGATAGATAGATAGATTTTTGAACTAATTGTGATAGATAGATAGATAGATTTTGAACTAATTGTGATAGATAGATAGATAGATTTTGAACTAATTGTGATAGATAGATAGATAGATTTTGAACTAATTGTGATAGATAGATAGATAGATTTTGAACTAATTGTGATAGATAGATAGATAGATTTTGAACTAATTGTGATAGATAGATAGATAGATTTTTGAACTAATTGTGATAGATAGATAGATAGATTTTGAACTAATTGTGATAGATAGATAGATAGATTTGAACTAATTGTGATAGATAGATAGATAGATTTTGAACTAATTGTGATAGATAGATAGATAGATTTTGAACTAATTGTGATAGATAGATAGATAGATTTTGAACTAATTGTGATAGATAGATAGATAGATTTTGAACTAATTGTGATAGATAGATAGATAGATTTTTGAACTAATTGTGATAGATAGATAGATAGATTTTGAACTAATTGTGATAGATAGATAGATAGATTTTGAACTAATTGTGATAGATAGATAGATAGATTTTGAACTAATTGTGATAGATAGATAGATAGATTTTGAACTAATTGTGATAGATAGATAGATAGATTTTGAACTAATTGTGATAGATAGATAGATAGATTTTGAACTAATTGTGATAGATAGATAGATTTGAACTAATTGTGATAGATAGATAGATAGATTTTGAACTAATTGTGATAGATAGATAGATAGATTTTGAACTAATTGTGATAGATAGATAGATAGATTTTGAACTAATTGTGATAGATAGATAGATAGATTTTGAACTAATTGTGATAGATAGATAGATAGATTTTGAACTAATTGTGATAGATAGATAGATAGATTTTGAACTAATTGTGATAGATAGATAGATAGATTTTTGAACTAATTGTGATAGATAGATAGATAGATTTTGAACTAATTGTGATAGATAGATAGATAGATTTTGAACTAATTGTGATAGATAGATAGATAGATTTTTGAACTAATTGTGATAGATAGATAGATAGATTTTGAACTAATTGTGATAGATAGATAGATAGATTTTGAACTAATTGTGATAGATAGATAGATAGATTTTGAACTAATTGTGATAGATAGATAGATAGATTTTGAACTAATTGTGATAGATAGATAGATAGATTTTTGAACTAATTGTGATAGATAGATAGATAGATTTTGAACTAATTGTGATAGATAGATAGATAGATTTTGAACTAATTGTGATAGATAGATAGATAGATTTTGAACTAATTGTGATAGATAGATAGATAGATTTTGAACTAATTGTGATAGATAGATAGATAGATTTTGAACTAATTGTGATAGATAGATAGATAGATTTTGAACTAATTGTGATAGATAGATAGATAGATTTTGAACTAATTGTGATAGATAGATAGATAGATTTTGAACTAATTGTGATAGATAGATAGATAGATTTTGAACTAATTGTGATAGATAGATAGATAGATTTTGAACTAATTGTGATAGATAGATAGATAGATTTTGAACTAATTGTGATAGATAGATAGATAGATTTTTGAACTAATTGTGATAGATAGATAGATAGATTTTGAACTAATTGTGATAGATAGATAGATAGATTTTGAGCTAATTGTGATAGATAGATAGATAGATTTTGAACTAATTGTGATAGATAGATAGATAGATTTTGAACTAATTGTGATAGATAGATAGATACATAAATTTTGAACTAATTGTGATATATAGATAGATACATAAATTTTGAACTAATTGTGATAGATAGATAGATACATAAATGTTGAACTAATTGTGATAGATAGATAGATACATAAATTTTGAACTAATTGTGATAGATAGATAGATACATAAATTTTTGAACTAATTGTGATAGATAGATAGATACATAGATTTTGAACTAATTGTAGATAGATAGATAGATACATAGATTTTGAACTAATTGTGATAGATAGATAGATACATAGATTTTGAACTAATTGTGATAGATAGATAGATACATAGATTTTGAACTAATTGTGATAGATAGATAGATACATAGATTTTGAACTAATTTTGATAGATAGATAGATACATAGATTTTGAACTAATTGTGATAGATAGATAGATACATAGATTTTGAACTAATTGTGATAGATAGATAGATTTTGAACTAATTGTGATAGATAGATAGATTTTTAACTAATTGTGATAGATAGATAGATAGATTGCCGAACTAATTCTGATAGATAGATAGATAGATTTTGAATGATTGATAGATAGATAGATAGATTTTGAACTAATTCTAGTAGATAGATAGATAGATTTTTGAACTAATTCTGATAGATAGATAGATAGATTTTGAACTAATTCTGATAGATAGATAGATAGATTTTGAACTAATTCTGATAGATAGATAGATAGATTTTGAACTAATTCTGATAGATAGATAGATAGATTTTTTGAACTAATTGATAGATAGATAGATAGATTTTTGAACTAATTGATAGATAGATAGATAGATTTTGAACTAATTCTTGATAGATAGATAGATAGATTTTGTAGATAGATATAGATAGATAGATAGATAGATTTTGAACTAATTGTGATAGATAGATAGATAGATAGATTTTTGAACTAATTGTAGAGTAGATAGATAGATAGATTTTGAACTAATTGTGATAGATAGATAGATAGATTTTGAACTAATTGTGATAGATAGATAGATAGATTTTGAACTGATGTATGATAGATAGATAGATAGATTTTGAACTAATTGTGATAGATAGATAGATAGATTTTGAACTAATTGTGATAGATAGATAGATAGATTTTGAACTAATTGTGATAGATAGATAGATAGATTTTGAACTATTTATTGATAGATAGATAGATAGATTTTGAACTAATTGTGATAGATAGATAGATAGTTTTGAACTAATTGTGATAGATAGATAGATAGATTTTGAACTAATTGCTTGATAGATAGATAGATAGATTTTGAACTAATTGTGATAGATAGATAGATAGATTTTGAACTAATTGTGATAGATAGATAGATAGATTTTAATTAATTGTGATAGATAGATAGATAGATTTTGAACTAATTGTGATAGATAGATAGATAGATTTTGAACTAATTGTGATAGATAGATAGATAGATTTTGAACTAATTGTGATAGATAGATAGATAGATTTTGAACTAATTGTGATAGATAGATAGATAGATTTAGTTAGTGTGATAGATAGATAGATAGATTTTGAACTAGTGTGATAGATAGATAGATAGATTGAAAAGCAGTTTAAACTATTCTATCTACAAATAGACATTCCGAAATGAATAAAAAGTAAAACAATATATATATCGGAATCAAATCTCAGATTATCAGAATTTCCAATATTCTCCAGCAAAACCCGTTTTGTTTCCAGACGAGGCTTTCTTATTAAAGAAAAATGAAATATGCACATTGATTTCCTTCCTGCAGTACGCCTCATCATCATTCCTGATTACGCGCTCTGATTTTAAACGACATTCTATTGTATTTTGTCTATTTATCTACAGTCTGCCATCGAGAAATTAACTACTTGATTGTGGTTGTCGATCCGTCGAAATGTTACAACAAATACGTTTTATTGTACAAAAAGCAACAGGCGACACAGATGTTTAACAATACATCAAATGCCAGCAATTATTAGCAGGCTTCGGATATTAATATAGACGTTATTTATTGTCAAAGCGTCTGCAAGATATGAAATACTACACTTACAATGAAATGATAATCACTGAATATCTTGGATAAATATGTTGGGTAGAGAATGTTCTGCTTATTATCAGTAATGCAGCCCTTATTGGCCAATCAATGAAGACAAGTCTGTAAACGGGGGCGTTTGGGAAAGATACTGCAAAGATATTTTTCTTTTATGTGCCTTGTCTTTTCAGGACGTAGACGATCTTGACTTTCCACATTTCCCAACCCTGGTGGCTCTTAACATGCTTTCTCCTGAGCTGGATACCATTCCACTTACATATACTGCGCATAATCAGAACAAAAATATTCTTCTTCTATGTGCCCTGTCCCTTCAGAGTGTAGGCGATCATGGCTTTCTACGTTTTTCCGTTCCTGGTGGCACTGAGCACACCTTCTCGTGTTACGCCATGCAATCTTTATTCCGTTATCTACCTGATTAGGTCCTTCAAATATGTTATCCGTTGCTTTCCCCTGTCTCTTTTCCCCTCTATATGGCCCTTTAGTATCAGGTTCTCCAAGCCCTCCTTCCTCATTGCATGTCCCAAGAACTTCAGCTGTCTCTTCCTGATGCTCAGTATTAATTTCCTTTTTGTTTCCATCATTTCCAAGACTTGATTATTGCTCACATACTCGATCCATCTTCACAGCATCCTTCTGTAAAACCACATTTCAGCTGATTCACGTTTTTCCTTCATCTTTGATGATATTGTTCAGCATTCACTGCCATATTGAAGAACGGACAGCACGTAGCAATCCAGTACTCCCTTAAAGATATTACGCTTTTCTATTACATAGGTATACCAGCCCAGCAGCTGAAAAAGGCCATCTTTTTCTCCTATGTGACAACTCAAAAGAGTATACACAGAAAATATCACAGGTAAATATTTTGGAATTGGGCTGTTCCTTTTTACTCCACCAACCATATTCATTTGACCATACGCTGACCGGGTATCGCATTTTCAGATCGCTTCAAAACGATTTGATAGCAAAAACGTTCTCAAACAAAAACCAGATTGCAGATTACGTCAAAATCGATCACATTTAGAGATTATACATCTACCTTCCGTCCGTGCATGGAATACTGTTGCCATGTCTGGTTGTATGCTCATGATATTCATCTTGAGATTCACGACAAAATCCAAAGGAGCATCTACAATGTAATCGGTCTTGATTGGCAGCCCGATTTCAGTCATTTACTCACCGACATAATATGGCTTCCCTTTTGACCTTCCGGCAAGTATTTTCATGGCAACTACTCCGACGAGATTTTTCCCTTGGTCCACGATTATATATTTACTCCTGCTACTAAATTAATACCAAGATTGCACCCATTTACCGTCGCAATAAATAAATGTAACAGCCTCTTTAACTGGAATGGTTTATTTTCCCGAACTTCCCGTTTGTGGAAATCCTTTCCGTTTGCTTGATTCCCTGATATCTATAATTTCTAGAAGTTTAAATGCAACGTCAATTGGCCTCTTCAATGTACTTGATTCCCATCGTTCTCTTATTCTTTCTTAAACTTTTCCTGCAACTTTTCCCTCTCTCACTGAAACATCCCTGCACACCAGTAGCGGTGTTTACTTGCTTGCGGTGAAATGATTTAAAAAATGCATCAAAACCTGCGGAATTACTCAAAGACTATCCAAGACGAGCTTGATACATCGCTATTTTGAAGTCACATAAACAAAATGGAACTTACCCTAGTTTGTATAGAGTCGAGCGACTACTAATAAGTAACTAGTCACTTGGCGCAGAGATAGACCTTATATGTCAACAGACTAAAAGACAATACAGCAAAGTCTTTGTATTTTTGAAATGAGGTAGTATTTACAGTATTTATATTATTCGGACTATTTGTTCTCATTTTTGTTGCTATTTGTACGACGTTTTGGTCGTTGCACGCTCCAGCCTTCTTCAGCTGCTAGGAATTTCAAACCGAACCATTTAATACGATCACCATAAGTGTTGAGATCATTCATTAAACAAACACATGGAAATTTGAATGAAATTGACAAAGCATCAATTCTATATATACCGTGTATAACAATTACAAGAAATACATACATTACATAGATGTTGAATTTGTTTGCTTGAAGGTGTCTTCCATAGACTGTATGAAAATTGTGTTAGAACCTTTGAAGTAAGTTGGAATGTTCATTGTCACTGTAAGATTTTTCAGTGTGATAAGAAATTCGTGTGAGGAATATTATTGCTAAAAGAATTGTTCTTATTGTTCATGAATAACGTTCATTTTTGCAGTGTACAGAAGAATGAATTATTGAGTTGGACTTGTAATTTGACATGATGTGTGTGAAGGGATTTCTTGTGCCAACTGGCGAAAATTGCGCAGCAAATCGTTTATATAGGTGTTCAAACATCCTTACGATTTGGCGGTAAAAATGTGGTTCACTTACCTTGATTCTGATTGGCTAGTCAGACCAATCAGCAAACCGCTTACATTTATTCAAATATAATGTGGTTACATACAAAATTTAATACATGCATTTGCGTGAATGCGTAAGTAAGTGTGTGTGTTTCCATAGGTGTGTGCATGTGTCACAAGATAATAACCAACACCTGGTTCCAAGAACACCAAGACGACTATGGATATGGCAAAGTCCAGTAGGATAAATTATGAAACAAGTTGGTTTTATTACTATCAAAAAGATCATAAGTCTACCCAAATACCTACCAGTTGTATGCAAACTAAGATAAAACTGAGGAGATTAATGAAGCCTAACACAGCCTTAACACTTCAGTATAATCGGCTCGGAAATGACGTGAAATTACAAGAAACATATAAGGAGAATATGAAAATGAATTAAGAATCTTCCTGACATCAGCAATCGACAATATCCCCCTACAAAAGTCGAAAAGAAAAATGAGTAAATCACTGAAGAGATTCTTGCCATGATGCAAAAGAGACAGAAAACGATCCCAAGATATGGAACGGAATACAGAAAACTACACAAGGAAATAAGGAGTAAATGCAGACAGGCTAAAGAAAGATGGCTCAACGACAAATGGGCCGAAGTAGAGAGACTGAGTATGACAATAATGGTGACATGCATAAAAAATAAAAAGTATAAAAGTACACAAGTCCTGCTCAGCAGAAGTATGTATATACGCAAAGGACGGAAAACTCATACAAGAAAAATACCTCAAAGATGGGACGAGTATAATTCTGACCTCTTCCACGACAAGAGAGAACAACAAACAATACACAAAAATACGAAGAAGAAGAAGAAGAAGAAGAAGAAGAAAAAATAAAAATAAAAGACATGCCTGTAGAGGTGGATTTATAGCTAATCAGAATTTGATAAACAAATAAGAAATTATAATGTGGTTATGAAGTGAAGGACCAATTTTTTATTATAATCAATATATAAACTGATCCCTTTCTTGTGGCCATGCTAGTTTTATATTCTAGATTTTGAGCAAATGGGTGGCGGAGTGGGGTTTGGGAGAAATAACAAGAGGAAAAATATAACGAGCGACAAGAAACAGGAGCAAGTGTAAGTCCATGATCGCCAATATTCTGAAGAGACACGGCACATGAAGAAGAAGAATGCACATTTTAAGCAAAGTTTTAGAGTTACCTGTATTTAATAGACCGGTGCTTATATTTCCTTCTCTTTGGCATTCACATATATACAAATTGTCATCATCATTCAAGTTGTTGCAATTTCTCTTTCCTTCAGTGTATTAATCATGTTTTTCTTTGCTGTCTCAGAAGATATTTTAAACCCGCGGCGCTATAAACCTCTCAGGTTATTTCCGTTAATTTTTCTTTTGCAATTTCATATCAAAAGAAAATGAAATATGCCTAGTTTGATCGTCGTCTCAATAGCGAAATTTTCTTTACAAAGCGTAGATAATTTTAAGAAAATTTATATATAAAAATAAAAAAAATAGAATGAAATGAAAATAAAATGAAATATATAATAAAATAAAAACAAGTATATAGTAAAATAATTGAATCCATTACTATGTCAGCTTTTTTGAAAATTGGTTAACTTTGTTGTGCGAGATATTTTTCCCCAGAATCTTTCTTACTTGCCTAAAAAATTCTTATATGCTTAAAATATGGCTGTCACATATAATCCATTGTTCTTGCTATTTACCGTTAGCTCTTTGATAAAATCAAACGAAGATATAGCAATATTATCGGTCTTTATATGGCAGCTCGGCTTTAGTCATTACTTACACATCGCCGTAAGATTGTCTCCCTGTGCATTCTATAAAACTTTCAAACAGTTCTTTCTGATGGTACTTAGGTTTTTAAAAATTTAAGCGGACAACGGGACTGGTGTCAAGGTCTCATTAAAGTTGAGCTGGTTAGATGCAAGTTTTATGCTAAGATTTTTTTCTCGCACTTCTCACTTGTGGAACTCCCTTCCAGCTCTATGATTTCCAGCTAATTATAATCTCCAAAAAGTTAAATGCGATATCAACTACTGTCCTCCTGATTACGTTTCTCGCTTCCTGCTCATTATGAACGTTTATATTAATAATTATTTCACATCTTCTAACCCCTTGTGTCGTAGTGGCTTTAGTGCCTTTCAAGGGGTGATACCGTTAAAAAAAATCTGAAGTGCGTATTTAAAAAAACAAACAAAAAAAACATCGTTAACCCGTATTAAAAAATGCTAATCACGTTAAATTTAAAAATTATACGCGTTAATCGAAGGATGCGTATACATGAAGATTGGGTATGCATGATTAGAATTTCTGTTTATCAATTTTATTCTTAAGAAAATAAAGCACAACTCTGCTTTATTGGTCTATGGCTATATCGTGTCGAATACACCGGTTCTAGTCCGATGACCGAATTTAAGCAACATCGAGCATGGTTAGTAATTAGATGGGTGACCATTTGTGAATACCAGGTGCTGGAAACGTAAGGAGCAAGTATGGTCCACCGGTCCTCCAGGTTTGGGCGCAGGGCTAACAACTTTTCCCCGTAAAAAACTGTTTGTTACAAAAACTGTGTGTAGGGAAGTAACTCTTTGTTACTGTCCTACACACCATTCGGTGTAAAAAAGGTGAGATGATGATATTTTATTGAATTACACAGAGTACGACAGAAATACATCCTACATATACAACCCAATTGTTTCTCAGAAGTACACTTCCGGCCATAATAATTAGGTAACCCAGTTTTTTAAAAAGACATGATGTATTTGATACTATGTTTAGTATTTATTGCCAAGTGGATAATTGTAAATGAAAATGAAATGGTTCTTTTGTTATTATTACTCTGCAAAATTTTACAAAGCAAGGAAGCAAAGATGAACTCGTCCGAATCACCCTAAATTTTCTTCATTCTTTCTTTGATGAAACTGCATTATAGGTAATTATTAAATATTTATAAATTCATTTGATGCACGTGTTATTATACAGTACCATTCTATTTTCATTTACAATTATTGACTTGGCAATAAATACTAAAAAATAGTATGAAATACATCATTTATTTAAAACACTGGGTGGCCTAATAATTATGGCCGGTAGTGTATATGTGGGTTTATATTTCTGTAGCACTCTTTATATTTAAAACATTTACAATGATTAGTTGTATTTACATTATTCGGACTATTGTCCTCATCTTTGTTGCAATTTGTACGACGTTTTGACCGTTATACGCTCCGGCCTTCTTTAAGTGCTTCGAATTTTGAACCGAATCCTTTATTAAAATCACTGGGATATATCATTTTCAGTCCTTGCGTAATAGTAATGCCACAATTGGAATTCTGCAGTAGTGAATAAGTAACTTGCAGGGTTAGCTGGAGATAACTCATGACTGCCATAATGGTGGTACGCAAGAATTTAGTTCGGAAGTTCCTTTGGGAAATGGCCTTGTGCCATGTAATATCCAAACCTAAATTAATCTTGCATAGTAAGCCGCCACAATCTGGTCATTCACTGTACACAATTGAACCCATTTCTCACTACGGCCATAATAATGTCCTAGTCCGAAATTTTTGACCGTTTCAACTTCTCTTACCTGGCCAACTTTGGCATTCAGATCCCCCATGATAATTCTGATTTCTTGTGATTTGCACTGTTCCTTGGCATAATTAAGCATGAAGTAGAACGATTCGATTTCTTCTTCTGTACTCTGTGCTGTCGGTGCATATATCACTATTGCCGATATACTGAGATGCCTCGCTTTCACTTTAACTTCCAGAATTCTTTCGGATATCTGGCTGTAAGCTAAAACGCATTTCTTTGCATTTTATCCAGTATAATTTCAAAACTTTACCCTCACAAAGTGAGTGGTGGGGACGGAATCCCAATCATAGTCTTGAAGAAATGTGCCCCTGAACTCTCCACTGTCCTTTCTAAGCTCTTCAACCTCTGCCTATCTTCCTTCTGCTTTCCTGCCTGTTGGAAGTCTTCTTCTGTGGTTCAAATGTTCAAGAACACTGGTGAACCCTCGTACCCCGCAAATTACCGCCCTATCAGCCTTCTCCCGAGATTCGGCAAAGTGTTCGAAGCCATTATCAATGCCGAGGTCGTTCAGCATCTCACGGCCCACGGGCTCCTCTCGGACAAACAGTATTGCTTCCGCTTCACCAGGTCTACTGCTGATATGCTAACGACCATCACCGAGTATATATACCAGGCTCTCGACAAAAATAGTGAAGCCCGAAATGTCGCCCTGGATATCTCCAAAGCATTCGACAGAGAATGGCATGCCGGCCTTCTACGGAAACTGCGAAGCTACGGCATTACTGGACTTTTGTTGGACTTAATCCAATTATTCCTCTCCAACCGCACACTGAAGGTGGCTCTAAACAGACATGCCTCCCAGAACTACCCTACAAACGTGGGTGTCCCCCAAGGCGCTATCCTAGGTCCTACGCTCTTTCTAATCTACATCAATGATCTCCCCAATGCCATAAGATCACAAGTAGGCATGTACGCCGACGATACCAGTTTACCCTCGCCTCGATCAAAAATCTGGTGTTGATGACAAGGCGAACCACGCAGCTGAGCTTGAAGATTAATCACCACAGACAACCGCACCTCCCTCCCAGGCTTGGCTCCCAGAGAATAAAACACTACGCGGACCTCAAGTGGAATGACTACGTCGAATCCATTGCTAAATCCGCTGCTATGAAAGTCGGCTCTCTGTGCAGGGCCCGGAAATTCTTTCAGTCTGAATCTATCCTGCACTTATGCAAATCTACCATCCGCCCGTGTTTGAATACTGTTGCCACATCTGGTCGGGTGGCCCTGTTATTCTCCTCGAGCTTCTTGACAAAATACAGCGAAGAATCTGTAATGTGATTGATACCGACTTAGCTGACCGCCTGCAGTCACTCTCTCACCAGCGTGACGTGGCTTCCCTGTGCCTTTTCTATAAATACTTTCATGGCTTCTGCTCTGACGAACTTAAATCACGGGTGCCCCCTAGATGTGAATTTGCACGAGATACTAGATTGGCAACTAGGTCCCACCCTTTTAGAGTGAAACCGATGAAATGTAACCGCAATTTCTACTCCAACAGCTTCTTTCCTTGCACTTCCCGCCTGTGGAATTCCCTTCCGCATGCTTGCTTCTCCGACGGCTATAACCTCCAGGAGTTTAAATGTAAGGTCAATAGACACCTCCTAACACACTAACTCACACCCATTTTCTCCAACTCTCCCCCTATGTACATCCTAACTCGTCTATCGCCCTGTGTAACCCCCTGTGCTATAGTGGTAGTGGAATGCCTTGCTTGGGGTGACATGATTAAAAAAAAAAAAACTCCGACTCTTTTTCATTATTTTTTTAGATCCTGCTTATATAATTCTGTGGTCCTCACTGATGAAATCTCTATTGTTCGACCACCTCGTTTCGCATATGCCTAAAATATTTATTTTTTTAATCTTATCTCCTCCTTCACTTTTTTTTATTTGTCCGCAGTTGTTCATGCTTAGGATTTTTAACGTCCCGAAAGTTATTTTTTGTTTGTTGCGAAAATGTCGCAGGAAATATGTCTGGTGACGCTTGTCTCTCAGCTCCTCGTATTCTGGGCGAGAGATAATTTCTTAGGAAATCTGTCACCTTTACACAAACCCTAAACTAGATAAAAAAAATGTTTTATTGCCAAATGTCTATGTTATTATTACGATTATTTATCAAACCACTTTTTAATTATTTTACTAAATTTTTACACCTTTCTAGCACATTCGAAATTTTGTATAAAAGTTTTGTTTTTCTCCCTCAACGGATGAGTCAGAGATTAGTGTTGGAAATTTAGTGTCGTTTTGCGGTAGAAAAATACGTTGATTAAAAATGCTTGTGAAAACTAAATAACTGTCACATTTTAATGAAATTTTCAGAAGTTCTTCCCATATGAATCTAACTAGATTTTTATATGTTTTTCTTTAGAAAATCTTTATATATATATATATATATATATATATATATATATATATAAATGCAGGTTTCATTGAATAATATAGACAAGTTTTGTCTATTAATTTTGTGTAGATCCGTTCATACCGTCTTATATACTTGATGGTGATTTCGTTGAAAGACAACAAAAAAATCACAGTAATTGTTGATTTTTTTATCGGGTCTAAGCTTTCGGCTCACATAAGCCATTATCAAAGAGTAAATATTAACACACAGCAAACATAGAACATTTAAGTTATTAACAATAGGGATGGACTTATATTTTCAATTCAATTCTCTTTATTGTTAATAACTTAAATCAAAAATTATATATAAACATCGCTCACGTTATAGTCAATTATTTTCATGGCAAAAGAATAACATTAGATAAACATCAATCTGTTTTTAATCAGCCAAACAAGTCAATAGCTTAAATAAACAGCCTGTGCTGTGTTAAACAATTCATTTCTGTGATATGTTACGATAATATTTGCTTCAAAACAGATTAATTATACTTTAAATCAGTTAATATTCCTCAATTAAATTTTAGTTTTGGAAGATTTTCAATAAAGTGAACTAGATTACGATGAAAAACAACCAAAAAAAGAACACTGTTATATCGCGGGAACGATATAAATAACAAGGTAAATTTCAAGTAGAAAGATTTACACAACACGTAAAGGTAAACAAGTAACAAAGTTTATTGTACGGAAAAGTACAAGTAATAGAGATTTCACTAAAATGGTACGTCAAGACGGAATGTGAGCGGAAGTCGAATCATATCGTATTTTCTTACTTCGATACTTCTTAATCACCTTCGGCGAATCAACTGTCGGAGGTGATAGGATGTTCCATTTTAATAGATACTAATCAGCTATTTCAGCGAGAAAAAATCTTCCAGTCAATTTAAATTAGATTTTTGAAAGTACTAATTTAATGTGGGATGTGAATGAATGGGTCTTATTCATTTAAAGATTCTGCACCACATCCCAAATGAATTCACTAATAGAACACGGCGATTCAGTTCAGACAATATTTGACTGATGATGAGAAAGTAGAACTTGACTCTTTGACTAACAATTCATTATCTATTAGACCATCCAAGTTTACAGCTCCTGGTATTCCCAAGCCGTCACCAACTTGATCCTGCTAAGCAATTTTGTTAATGGAATCAGGGTACGTGCCACCATTTCTTTCATAGTATTTCTCGATCAGATCCTGTTCTGAAATAGTTGATCAGGAGTCCTATTATTTGGAACATTGAGGTAGACCAGTTACGTTAATCGGGATTTGCGTTGTAGTGTAGTGGATATCGACACAAAAGGATAATCTGAAGAGCCGATTTCGAATTACAGTTGAATTCATTGTATTTACTTACGCGCAAATAGCCTTTGGAAAGGTATTAATCCGTCACTTCTACCTCGAGCTATGTGTTAAATAGCAAGACAGATTGGATTCTATAGCCTTGACTGAAAATCAGTCTACTGCAGAAAGCAATGAGAACTGCGGGAAATCTTTTGCCTAGTCAGTCATGTCTCGAAAGAGATATGATCGCCCAAGCGTGTATCACATAGGACACTTGACTGAGTTACAAGTATTGTGATGAGGCTTGGATTAATATATATAAAAACAATAACGACATTGTATATTAATTAAATAAGTATCTGTTATTTTAATCATTAAAGTGGATTTAAAATTGTGTGAGTATTATGTATGTTGAATAATAAAACCTGTTTTTTATTTCGTAAATAAATAAGAGAAATTTATTGCATTAAAAACCAACTTTTACTTGGGTGCGCACGCCCTTTTATGCTTTGACTTCTTCCCAAAATTTGGTTTCAACAGGAAAATGTATGAGTTTTAGAGGGTGTGACGATCGGACTAAAGGAAGTCACAGGATTTTATATCCTCTTTAATATAATTAAGGCCGTTATGTATATATATATATATATATATATATATATATATATATATATATATATATATAGGGTGTCATGCTCATGGAGAGAAACAACAGTGAGTCAGCATCCGATTAGTTCAATGTTTTCACTACCAGTTAATAAACTTTACCATGAATTATGAAAGCTCATTTTTACGGCAGGAGCCCACTCGTATAGTCTATAATTATTACAATATAATATATATATTTTTTTTTTTTTAATCATTTCATCCCGAGCAAGGCGGAAACGCCACTGATGTGCAAGGGGCTACATAAATGTAAAAAGATTTATTAGGAAAGAGTGAGAAGTACAAACTAGTTAGAAAGGAACAATAGAAAGCTGAGAAAGCAGGTGCGATGACAGATACATAGGTGGAAAGAAAAAGAAGGTTATACAGGGGTGGGGAGAGAGCTAGAGTCCAGTGGTTAATAGATGAGTATTGACTTTGCATTTAAATTTCTGGAGGTTGTTGCCGTCAGGAAAGCAAGAATACGGGAGCGAGTTCCACAGGCGGGAAGTGCGAGAGAAGCTGCAGGAGTAGAATTGTCGTCTGCATTTGGCTAACCTGACTGTGAATGGGTGGGACCCAGTTGCCAGTCTGGTTGCACGAGTAAACACCTGTTGAGGAGGCATCAGTGACTTAAGTTCGTCTAAGCAGATGCCATGAAAGTATTTATAGAACAGACAAAGGGAGGCCACATTTCGACGATGGGGAAGTGGCTGCAGTCGAGCCGCCAGATCAGTACATATCACATTACAGACTCTCCTTTGGAGCCTGTCAAGAACACTGAGGAGAACAGCAGGGGCACCTGACCATAAATGGCAGCAGTACTCCATGCACGGACGGATGGTTGACTTCTTTATATGCAGGATGGATTCAGGTGGAAAAAAACATCCTGGATCGACATAGTGACCCAACCTTCTTAGCAGTTGATTTTGTTATGGATTCAATATAGTGGTTCCATTTGAGGTCTGAGGACAGAGTAAGTCCGAGGAGGCGTAGTGTATTACTCTCCGGGAGAATCGCTTTGTACATGCTTATTTGAGGCAGGAGAGGTTGCCTGTAATGGTTGACAGACAACAGCTTAGTCTTAGATGAATTGAAGTTGACAAGCCACTTCTTGCCCAAGTTCACCACAGAGTGTAGATCCCGCTACTTTTATAAGAGAATGAGTTCGAAAGCACATGCCTTCTACCATGCATTGAATACTCTTGTCGTATTTGCAATTCATCTCAGGGTTCTCGACAGGCTCCAAAGGAGAATCTGTAACATGATTGTTCCCTACCTGGCATCTCGATTCCAGACGCTTTCTCACCGGCGGGATGTGGCTTCCCTATGTCCATTCTATAATTATTTTTATGGCTTCTGCTCCGACGAGATTAGCTCACTGATGCTCCTTCACAAGAATTTACTCTAGCAGTCAGACTGGCAACAAGGTCCTATCCATTTACAGTTAAATCAATTAAATTTAGCAGCCACTTCTACTCCAGTAGCTTCCTTTCTCTCATTTGCCACATGTGGAACTCCCTTCCGCATACTTTCTTCTCTGACACCTACAATCTCCAAGAACTTAAATGCAAAGTCAATTCCCATCTCTAGTCCATTTGACTCAAGTCTTTCTCTAGTACTTTCCCTATTACCTTGCGTATCATGTTCTTTTCCTTTCTCACTTTATCTTCGCAACTAGCTTTACACTGGTATTCCCATCCTTCTCTTGGCCTTTTCTCTGACACCCCCAGTAACTTTCTCTTCGCTCTCTCCTTGCTTAAACTTTCACTCTTTTTTGTGTGCATCCCTGCGCACAAGTGGAATTACCGCTTTGCTTGGGGTGAAACGATTAAAAAAAAAACGCTCGTATTTACAAGACGGTTGCCCTACATTTATACGCTTTAAAACTAGGTACATTTGCTCAAACACGTATTTAAGTCTAAGTTTTGTTTAACGGCATATCTACCTCTGTGGGTTATTTAATGCCAAAAAACATGGAGTTTTAAGGTATTTTTTCATGTTCGGTTATAGTGAGAAGGTTGATTTAATCAGATTTTAAAGAAAAATGTTTGTTTTTATTTTTTTTTATTTTAGAAAACTGAAAATGTCTTCTAGTTTTATATTAAAAATCTTTTGCTGAGAATAATGCTTTTTTTCTTCAGAAATGTGTTATGGTAATATTTTTTTTCAAGAATGTATTGTATATAATATTTTCCCTTCAAAAATGAATATTTTCAATAAGAGTCTATTTTTATGTATATATTTCTTTAAAAGTGTATTTTTATACTTTCATAGTTTTGACCCCAGTTTGGAGGTTAACTATATGCCCATAGCTGGGATATAACAGGTGCTACTACTCCGGCTCAGGGTAGACCTGGGAACAACAGCTATTAAGAAGTGGTTCCATGGTCCTCACAATCTCTCAATCAGAGGCCTGTCTGCCGGATGCAGTTTACCGTCATACCCAGGACCTCACAAACACGTACATCCACGTATAAAGTAACATTAAATAATACCAGATTCCAAATAAAATTTATAGAATCTTTAGCCGTGTTATGCCAACATAAAACTGTTAGTCTTTTAAAAAGAGAGCTTTACTTAACCACCAAATATATTTTTAATGTTCAACGTAACAAGAATATCATTTTAGGCTTCGATTTTGAAAATTTTTTTTCTTTTTTTATAAACGTTGTTGAACAATATCATCCCTTTGTTTTAATATCAACTACCCGGGTTTATGTTTACACGGAAATTTTCATTATTCTCAGAAAACATCCTCATTACCTGCCTTTTGAAATCTTTTAAGAAACAAATACATATATTCACATTTCTCTGCAAATTTTGGAACATCATGCAACATCTGCTGAATACGACAGATGAACAAAGACCTTTGCAAAGCATTCTTTATGTTTTTTGTTACATAGAATCCCTGGCTTTTAGTCGATTATCTTTAAATGACATTCGATCCGCCTTGGAATACACGATCCCGTGATTGACCTTAACTCGACCTAAAGAATTTCGTCTTGACAAACCACTTTAAGCAATCCGCCTTGGAACACACGATCCTTTGTTTGACCTTAATTCAACCCAAAGAATATCCTCCTGACAAAAAACTTTAAGCGTCTCTATTGCAGATTTGTAGTGATTTGAATAAAAACCTGATATAAGTGTATCATATATAGCAGTATAGACCGGCGTTGTTCGGGTGTGATGAAAGATTTAAAACTAATCCATGGTCCTGGAGCTCAGACTATTGGGATGTTGGCACGAAAGACTAAATAAAAAGCAATAGTTGTTTCCAGTTAAAGTGAAACCGTAGACTGAAAGAAAAATGAATGGATGTAAGTCAAATTTTGATTTCCTGGTATCGATATCAAATAAGTTTTTTTTCGTCGTAAACTGAATTTTGAAGGTTAAATAAGTCCTCTGAGTAAATGGTATCATGGCTGAGACTAAGAACTACAATTATACCTACTTAGAGCCAAACCCGAAGCAAAAACTAAAATAAAAGGGCTGAAAAAATACAGACATACAGGCAGATAAACAGACACACACAAACATCTTACCTTTTATATGTATATATATTATCGATTATCTGCACTATTGTAAGAAATGCAACCTTGAAACTTCTGAATATCGTTTCTTATGTCTTTGTTTATGAGTGTATCAAATTTGATTAAAATCGGACCACTCCTTTTATAACCTGATTTTTTCGATTATCAGTTTTCGATATTTATCGGGCTACCTCGACACAAAACCTAGCTAAGAACACTCGCGGACGCTCATAGTACAACTGTGTAAATTTTCAAGAAAACTGCTATATATATATTTATCTATCTCTTATACTCTCTCGCTTTCTCTATCTGCCTTCTTTCTCTTTTCTAGGTAATAATCTGTAATGTAACTAAACTCGACGGTAGCTCAGCTCCATTTACTTTCTTACCGGCGTAATGTGGCTTCCCTCTGTCTCTTCTCTCCGGTGAACTTAGTTCCCTAGTGCCCACTTTGCATGAATTTAGTCGAGCTACTAGACTAGCAACTAGGTACCACTCTTTTACGATGAAACCAATCAAATGTAACCACAAGTTTTACTCTGTCAGCTTTTTTGATCGCACTTCTCACCTGTGGAATTTCTTTCCATATACTGGCTTCCCTGGCAGCTACAGTCTCCAAGAATTTAAATGTAAATTCAATTGCCATCTCCGACCTCCTTGACTCGAATCCTTTATGTTCATTTTCCCGTCCACTCTACACCCATCAGCTCTCTTCACACTTGTGTTCTCACCCTTCTCTTACTCATTCTCTGACACCCTCTATAACTTGTTCCTTTTTCTCATCACTCTCTTTGTATGTAACCCCCTGGACACCAGTGGCAGTACAGCCTTGCTTGGGTTGAAATAATTTAAAAAATAAAGTGTATCTACTTTCAGGGAATATATTCGCAACTACAAAAGTACATTTTCTTTTGGTTTCTTAGATGTCCCTAGCTTCCCATAACACCCGACTTGGTATGAAAAAAAATTGAGCAAATGTGTTTTTTATAGTTGGTAAAGATTGTATCCAATAAGTATCGCCAAAGAATTTCTAAAAAAACTAAAAGCTAATCAGAATTAAAATAAATATAATTTCCATATATAAATAAACTATTTAGGTGTTTGTAAAATATGAGTACATTTTTTCGTCACTTATTAATTTATCGAGCTACCATTGTATGCAATAGATATCGCCACAACTTTTCTGAAAAAAATAAAAGACATCTTATTTTAAACTTATATGTCGGTTCCGTTTAAAAGTTAATGACCTAAAGCTAATCCGTATAAAAAGAAAAATTAGTTTTTGTGTACAAATAAACTTTTGAAGCATTTTTAAGACATCGGTACGTTTTTCATCACTCATCAATAATCACGCCGCGATTGTACACCAAAGATAAAAATAACAAATATGAATGTTTTGCTAATACCCAATAATTTGCCTGCAGATGTGTTTCGATGTCTGTTAATAAATTTCAGATGTAATTAACTGGAATAGGTAAAAGTAATGCATACATTTGAATTAAAATTAAATTAACGTTTTATTTGTACACGACAACCTGTGGGGATAAAGGATGATGAAATACTGTAATTCTAAACTGTCACCAAAACAAAAAGCAGGGAAAATACCATACAAAATTAAAGATCGACTGAAGAACAGCATTTGTTACTAATTTTTTAAAACAAATTTGTTATAACCTTCTATAGTCAATGTTCTAAGAATATAATGTCGTATCCTATAAGGTTTTATCAAATCTAACATAATGGATACTTTTATTTTTTATACTGACTGAACGAAAGATATGACATTAGATTAATATTAGGTTGTCCTAAAAGTTCGTAAACACTTCCGAAATGGGTCTATCTGGTCCAGCACAATCGAGACAAGCAATGGGTTCAGAAAGGGCAAGATCGATTCGGCAAGAAAGTCATGTTGTGCGTTTGATTGGAACTTTGAAGAGTCGTGCATTTTGAGTTGGTTCCGAATGGTGGTGCCATCAGTGCCGAACTTTACTGTCAGCAACTTGAGCGGGACTACGAAGGTTGAAGCAAATGTACCCGGCTCTGATCAACCGAAAGCGTGCTTTGAAGCAGCAGGACAATGCCAAGCCATACACCGCCAGGAAGACCAAAGACAAGTTTGACGAGTTGGACGGCGTTGAGGTTCTGCCACATCCAGCCTACAGTCCTGACTGTGCTCCATCAGATTACGTCCTTTACCGCGCAATGAAACACTTTCTGAAGGGCCGCCGATTCGACTCGTTTGATGAAGTCGAGAAAGCGTGTCAAGAATTCTTTGGCCAGATCCGACAGCTTGCAGATCGATGGCAGAAAGACTTGGAAAATGATGGTCTTTATTTTGAGCAATAATGTTTGTTGTTTTTGCGAGTAAAATTTCAATTTTTTGCAAGTGTTTACGAACTTTTGGGACAACCTAATATCATAACCCTCCACAGAAATCGAATCGTTGTCGATAAAACCTGGATATGAAAATTATTTATTTTTTGTACAGTTATAAGAAAAATAATCTCACATTTGATTAAAAGACAAGAACTAAAAAATGTTCGCGCTCGCAAATTTGATTAAACCTTACAATTCTCTTATCTTTAAACATGTCTTTATTTAATAAAAAAAAACTCTTTAGACAAACAGCAACGGGGGTGAATTTAAAAATTGCGCTAAAAATGACAAACAGTTTCTTAAAAGTAAATATTCATATAATCTTTTCTTCTGTCAACTCGGAAAGAAAATAACCTGTTTTACGATATTACGAGGTTGGGATGAAAAGTTTATAGGATGACAATGAAGTAGTGATGATACGGCTATAAAACCTTGCATGCATTAATTTCATCGCTTCTTTTTAATAACTCCGATTTTTGTTACCCGTCAAATATTATTTTGTCTCGCTGAAAAACAAACGATACACAAATCAGGTGAATAGAGAGCATGTTGAACGGGTTCTAAGACACGGTTAAACACAGCGGTAATTGAAATTAGGAACATGTGTGCCAGAAAAATGTCTGAGGAAACAAGACATATTTAGTCAGTTTTCCTTGGCGTTTGGTCTTAACACTTACTTCTTCAGCAAATGGCCATTGCACACTCCATTAATGGTGTGGCCCAGTTGAAGACACTCACTAAACACAATGCGTTTTCAATCCTAAAAACTGATGCCGTCATCTTTCCTGCAGATGAAACGACTTTAACCTTCTCCGTCGCAGGTGAGAATTAGGTGTTTCTACTATGGTTGGTATTAATTTTTTTTGGGTCATCGAGGTTTAAGAAAAAATTAAGGAACCTAGCTGAATTCTTTTTCAAACAATTTCAGATTTATTTATCAGATGCAGGAAAACTAAGACCCCACAAAGTAAAATCTTTGTCATGCCAAGATCATTGTATTGAATATTCTAAACTTTCTCACCTAATATGCTAATATCATTGGCGATATGATTTATAGTAAACTGCCTATTATCCATCACCATGTGGTGAACACGATCAATGTTTACTTTGATTGTGACCATTGCAGAACGTTCAGACATAGAGTAAGCAGGATATTGAGAGATATTTCGTTGAAAACAAAAAAAAAGAGTTCTAGAATCTTATGTGATATCTGTTCTTCTATATGACAGCGAATTCAGGACGATCTCTTCAAGGATGAAAGAGAGACTCGAAACAGCGTAAATGTTGTTCTATCAGAAGACGCTGATGATAGCATGTACCGACCATGTAAGTAACGACAAAGTGTTAAAAGGATGCCAAAAAACTTAAAATTAACATCAGGAAGAGTCTTTACTGGTGACCATTGCAAAATGTTCAGAGTCATCTTTAAAATGTCCCCTTCCTTCCTAAATTCAGCAACCCACATTTGCACTGTTGATAAAACTGGGTGGTCACTTTCTGTTGTAGCAACAATATTAGCATGTATGTCCTTGGGGCTAAACTATTTTTATCTATGTACTTGGTTTTGTTCATTTTTAAGAGAAGTCGCGGCTTGTTGGTTTTGAAACCATCTTTGAACTATCATATAAGCCTTTACCTGAAAAGAAACAATGTAGTTATAATTATAAACGGATGAAATTAATAAATACAAGATCTCAGAACCTTAGCAGTACTTGTCCCTGTATACTTTTTAGCCCACCCTTGTGTGTTCTAATGATTATTTGCACGGTGCACCTTGAGCTGGTGTAATGGTTAGCAAATTTGTCTCGCTAGAATCGTTACAACTGAGTGGTGAGTTCAATCCTCACTGGGTGTCCCATACTTTTGGCTTTGTGTCACATCTATGCTACGCTTAGAAAATCGTTGGGGCATTTCAACGTGGTGTAACGGTTAGCAAGCTTGGCTCGCTATAATCTATTACAACTGAGTGGTAAGTTCGATCCTCTCTGAGTACCCCATACTCTTGGCTTTGTATCACATCTATGCTACGCTTAGAAAATCTTTGGGGCATTTCAACGTGGTGTAACGTTTAGCAAGCTTGGCTCGCTATAACCTATTACAACTGAGTGGTGAGTTCGATCCTCTCTGAGTACCCCATACTCTTGGCTTTGTGTCACATCTATGCTACGCTTAGAAAATCGTTGGGGCATTTCAACGTGGTGTAACAGTTAGCAAGCTTGGCTCGCTATAATCTATTACAACTGAGTGGTGAGTTCGATCCTCTCTGAGTACCCCATACTTTTGGCTTTGTGTCACATCTATGCTACGCTTAGAAAATCTTTGGGTCATTTCAACGTGGTGTAACGTTTAGCAAGCTTGGCTCGCTATAACCTATTACAACTGAGTGGTGAGTTCGATCCTCTCTGAGTACCCCATACTTTTGGCTTTGTGTCACATCTATGCTACGCTTAGAAAATCGTTGGGGCATTTCAACGTGGTGTAACGGTTAGCAAGCTTGGCTCGCTATAACCTATTACAACTGAGTGGTGAGTTCGATCCTAACTGTGTACCCCATACCTTCGGCCTTGTTTCACATCTCAGCGCCGTTTAGTAAATGAACTAATGCCCGGAATATCGAATCTGTAAAACTTATTTTGAGCAGCGACTGCGCTTTTTTCACTTCTTACCATTGCCCTTGGGAAAAGTACGAACTAATTTTTCACTGCCATCTTTAAATCTGGAGAGAAATTCCTAAAACTATATATTTTTAGGAAGTGTTGTTCGTAAATGAAACTTGAATAAATATTTTCTCGATAAGTAATAAAGAATAGTCGATACGATAAACTCTTTAAAACGTACCATATATTCTACGTATACATTTTGAGAAAACTATAAAAATATCATTGTGTATGCCGAAGGACGCATTTCAAAAGCTAATCAGAGTATTGAGAGACAGGCAGATTTCATTGAAAACAAAGAAAAGAGAACTAGACTCTTATGTGGTATCTGTCCTCCTATATGATAGCGAATTCAGAACGATATCTTCAAGGATGAAAGAGAGACTCGAAGCAGCATAAATGTTGTTCTACTGAGTACTGATGAAAGCCTCTACCGATTATGTGAGCAACAAAAAGGTGTTGGAAAGGATGCAAAGGAAAAGGAAACGTATACTGAACATCTGGAAGAGACAGCTAGGGTTTCGGGAACAGGTAATAAGGAAGGAGGGTTTGGAGAATCTGATACTCACTGTACGGATAGAGTGAATAAGAAAGAGAGGGAAAAGCAGAGACCTACTTGTTGGGAGTGATTGAGTGATTGGCGGAGCGGGTTCTGTGAGGAATATCAAGAGGACAATTATTGAGAGTGATGAGATGTGGGAGGAAGTGGAGGTCCATGGGAAAAGATCACGGCACTTAAAGATAAAGGTGGCACTGGTAAAACAAATAATAGACCTTTAACACAGCACAGAGAAGAATTTAACAGATAATAAAAGTGGACTTTATATAAAAGGTCAGGGATGCAATAGGAATTAGTAATCTGTTCAAGGACCTTGAGTAAACAGATGGAAGAATAAAAATAAACACAGATATTAAATGTAAAACAGTTACTTATAAAGTTGTGGTAATCTACATTCAACCGAGCCCGGAAGTGCTGTGTTATAGAAAAATACCATCATCAACAATTTACAAGAAATATTTTACTTTACAATAACGAAATATTATAATATGAACTCTGAGAAAAAAGAGTGGACTGAGACATTAAGTTTGTAAGTATCAAAAAGTCACTCATCCAAGGATAAGTTTCCCAGGAGCTAAAAGCGTTGGTTGTGTAATACAAAGCGTGAATAGACCCAAAGACATTGGAGAGTTCATATCCTAAAGGGAAATAACTGGAATTGAAATATCCAGAAGAGACATGGCACATGGGATTAAAACAATCTAGCCGTAGACTAAATGAAAGGGTTCGATTCGGAATTTCAACGTATATCACCTGAAGATGCTCGGAGTGTACAACAGCCGAAACGCCCTCAATATATCAATAAATATGAGAACAACAAGCTGAACGATTTAATTAGTTTAAATTTCCTTTTGTTTGAAATAATAATAAACATAATACCGATAATATAAAAATAAGAAATTATCTCAGACACAGCAGGTAAGCATTTATATATATATATATATATATATAAATCTAAACTTATTTATAAAGGAAACTTTGTGTGTGTGTGTGTGTGTATGTATCCGTTACCTATAGACTCCGAAATGGCAGAACCGATTTTCTTGAAAATTTACACAGTTGTACTATAAGCGTCTGCGAGTGTTCTTAGCTAGGTTTTGTGTCGAGGTACATCAGATAAATATCGAAAATCGATAATCGAAAAAATCGGGTTATAGAAGGAGTGGTCCGATTTTAATCAAATTTGATACACTCATAGACAAAGACATAAGAAACGATATTCAGAAGTTTCAAGGTTGCATTTCTTACAATAGTGCAGAAGATCGATAATATATATATATATATATAAAAGGCAAGATGTTTGTGTGTATGTCTGTTTATCTGTCTGTATGTCCTTTATACAAATCCACAATTTTTATCCGATGCTCACCAAACTTCACACACATATTCTTTAGGCAGAGTCTGAGCTCCAAGACCATGGATTATTTTTAAAGCTTTCATTACACGCGAGCAACGTCGGGCTATACTGCTAGTATATATATATATTTGTTTTTAAGGTGTGTAATTTGATCAATATTCTTAGCTAATGCTAAAGTGTCAAGTATGTGTCTTACATATATAGAGGGTTTATTGTTATCGATATTATGTAAGAGACATAGGTGACATTTTCATTTTAGCTAATAATATTGATCAAGTTACACAACTTAAAAACAAATTTGAAAGTCACTCTGGACTCAAATTTACATTAGAACATGTTTCTTCGAATATCTGGTGGCGAGCTTGTTGTTTTATAAAGTTAGTAGGAAGAATAGGAAACTTATTTATAAAACAAACCCGACGTCTATAGATATTCGTGCGTTATGCAATTATCAGATACATATTTCACACTGACAGTTTAATAGATTAACTGATTATTTAATAGATTAACTGATTATCCTCCGCAAAACTAATCCGCAAAAAACGAATTAACTGAGAAAGCGTCTAATAACTAATGCTAACGTGGTAAATTTCTTATATGTTACCTTCGACCTAAGCATTGAAACGGTAATCTAATGACTCACATAATCATTAATACATCAACAGGGAGTCTAATCACCTCCAAAGGATCACCAACAACCTACAAAAATCCATTCAATTTGGAACTCCCTTCCGTATTCTTGCTTTCCTGACGGCTACAACCTCCAGAAATTTAAATGCAAAGTCAATACTCATCTACTAACCACTGGACTCTAGCTCTCTCCCCACCCCTGTATAACCTTCCCTTTCTCTCCACCTATGTATCTGTCATCGCACCTGCTTTCTATTGTTCCTTTCTAACTAGTTTTTACTCCTCACTCTTTTCTAATTAATCTTTTTACATTTATGTAACCCCCTGCACATCAATGGCGTTTCCGCCTTGCTCTTGGTGAAATGATTAAAAAAAAAAAAACTCTAGCAACAAGGGAATTTTTGACAATTCTAAAATTAAATACATTAATGCTTTAGAGAAAGTAAACTCAGCACTAGTTTAGAATACTATTAAAAACATGGTAGGCAGAAGTAAACAGAAATCCCGTAAAAGTAACATTATTTGTTTGAACACACCCTCCGTCGTAACCTCTGAACTAACATCGATAAATTCTTCCTAACCTTAATTCACAAACATTTTTACCATTTATATAAAAGGTCACCCACACTAAAAAAAATCTTCCAAAAAAAAACAAGACAGTGTTTTTCAATGTTTTGCCACTGAAAGCCAGACACGTCAGAATTTTTAAACCGGAAAAAAAGATAGAAGAAAAAAAATGAAAGGTGAAAAAAAGAAGAAAGAAGAGACAAGAAAGACGAGAAAGGAAAGGGAAAGACTAGCAAAGAAAAATTGAAAAATTGGAAAAGATAAAATAAGATAAAATAAATAAATATAAAAACATAATGAAAACCAATATAAAGGACAAGAATAATGTAAAAAATAATATCAAAATTAAATTATATTTTAAGTGGATTAAAATAATTAAGGGAACTTAAATAATATCAAAACTAAAATTAAAATTAAATCTGATGGGGATTTGTTAATGGGATTTGTTCATAAGTACAAATAAAGAATAATAGTAACTAAAAATTTCCAGTTCAAGAAGATAAATATTTTAAAGTATAAAAAGAGCAAATAATGAAGATATTGAAATAAAATTGACCCGGGTTTGTCGAGCATTATTTTTTCTTTTCGTGCTATGCTTCTTTGCAGAAGTTCTACGTTTACATACAATTAAGCATATCGCTGTCGATTTTTTGTGGTGCCTTTTTTTTTAACCAAGAATTGTTGAGTTTTCAGCTCAAGCTTTACTCATTCATAGTCAGCATATGAACTTTTCAGGCCACAATCAAATGCAAGCACTAACTTAAAAAATACATTTTTTAGTTTTATTCAGTTGCTTTTGGTCAGATTCGGGCCACATTTTCCCTAACTTCACACTTGATATTGCATTATTCTTAAATGATTAGGATAAGGTGTTTTTATTTATATTACGGTTACAAAAATGGATGAACAGTCTCAAAATTAAAAAAGTACAAAATCAACATCAAAAAGAGAGAGGCATGCGTCTAAAATTATGTACCAAATTTGTTTTAATAAACTAACATATTCATTAAAATATTCCCTCACCAGTGAATAAATCCTGATAAATTTGTTTAAACCAGTTAAATTTCTTGACTTTTTGGAAAATATTTTAAAATGGGAGCTGTCCATTTTTTTATTTCGTTGCGGAAAAAGTAGTTGGTGGTACCAATTACAATATGAAACGTAAACAACAAATTTAAAATCCTTTTTTAAATCCACTATTTCTTGTAGAAATGCTTTTCAAAGTCTCGAAGTAAATTTAAAACGTGATTAAGACGGTTAACATTGCATTAACATTATTGAAGAAAGCACAGAGCAGGAAGAGAATCTACAGATGAGAGGCAAGAGAGAAAATAACATTAGAAGATAACTTACGCTTACATATCATTTTCATGTGTAAAATGTTGAACATTATTTACCAAACTGCGACTTGAATTCAGAATATGCATCTATCAAAGAAAAGACCTCATCAGAACAAGCGCAATGATAACATTTATAGAAAAGACACAGGGAATCTATATAATAGTATGGGGAATGTAACTGAAGCCTAGATATCACATATACACGAAGAGCGATGGAGAATGCGAGAGATAAATTGTCGTCTAAATAAGGTGAGTTTCTAAGCGTAGTTTAGAGGTGGCACAAGGCCGAAAGTTAAGGACACCAAGTGAGGATCGAACTCACTACTCAGTTGTAATGATTCTCGTGAGACTAGCTTGCTAACCATTTCGCCATCTCGAGGTGCCAAAATTGTGGTCTAAATAAGGCAAAACTGAAAATAACACTGATATCTCATTTTAAAATATATTTACCAAATTACACAAAAAAATTTGAAATCTTAAAGGCTACATTTATTCACTAAAATCACTATTTGCTTTAACTACGAGCTCCAGATGACTTCGAAATCTCCTGCAACTCTTCTATGCGGTCTCCTTGTTTAAGTTGGTGAATTCTGACATGACCCTTTCCTTCAGTTCATCTTTGATGTTACAAAGAGTTTTGTTGGTCTCTCGTCAACTGCATCCCAAACATAATCAAGGGGGTTCGAGTCTGGGGAGTTAAATGGCCAGGGATGATATGATCGCAGAAAGTGTCTGACAGTTATGGCTTGGTTCTCCTGCTTGTATTGCATTTTATAGTGTTTTGTTTACAGTCATATGGTCTTCCAGTAACCACTCCTCTTGACCCAGGACAGCACTACAACCGCAAATCACTTGATGTAGACCTCCGTCTTGAGTCTGAGACTCAATAACAAATTCAAAAATTATTTCTCATCAGAACGATCAGAGTGAGTTTCGGAGCTACTATGCTTCCGTAATCACCATTAGTATCATCCAACTATTTTCGAATCCTCTGCACTGTTCTCAGATTGAGGCCCAAACTCTCTGAAATGTTAGTATTGTATTTTCCGGCGCAAATTTCAAGCAGTACAGCATGCAAAATTAATTGCGGTGTGAATTATATTATGATGCTCTTTTTCTCACATATGGTGCCCAACTGACCCTACTATTCTGTGCAGTCAATTTAAAAAAAAAATCAAATGATTCGCATTTGTGTGATTAAAAATAAAAAATGTCGACAATTTACAGATCGCAAACTGTATTTAGCATTTGATTTTATTGCGTGCTTACCACTCGAAATTAACCACTATCTTGATAAAAAATTACAGTGATGTTGTTATTCTAGATAAATGGCATATATGACTCTTCTCTATCATGTCGCTGTCATGAATCCATTTGCATGGAGCGAGAGAATGTTTATGGAGGTCTGAAGAAGTGGGTACGGTGACAGGCTTATCTCTTTGTTATTGATATTCTGGGAACTTCCGTCTTGTGTACTGCTTAGCAAGCTTGTTTCATTAGGAAATCGAATATTTCTTATTGATATCTACAAGTATAACCTGATTTGATTTTAATCATTATCCGTACTCAGTTTTTATAGCTTCCGATTGGCACTTATGTTGCTGCTATGAATCGTCGTATCTGTGGTAAAAGTGGCCATCTTTTATTGCGTTCAGCTTCTCAGCCGTTAAATGTTTTCGATTGATGATCCATGCGAAGATGTCAGACAGTGCAGGCTTTTCCTACCGTGACTAACAACAATAATACTAATAAGACTTATTTAATAGCAAATGTAAAAGCTTTTCATTTGATTGCAGATCCGTAAATTAATGCACTCAAATCAACGTTCTGTTCAGTAAATAGTAATTATTTTCGTCTAAAGCATAATTTTCCCGAACGTTTTCAACATCAATGCACAATAATATGAGTCACAATGTCTATTCTATTTGTATCTTTGTTATAATGTTTTTTTTAATTTAAGTTCTCTCTGTCAAACAAATATTTGTCGTGTTGAATTTAATACTGTACTGAAAGGTACTGTAATTCTTAAAAACACGCAGATTTCGAATTCCTGTCGAATTCGTTATATTCCCCTCCCCACAAATACCCTTTGGAAGAGAAATTAATCCATATTTTCTACCCCAGTCATAGCTTAATCAACTAATGTAATAAAAGGAGGTCTTGGAGTTGCTGAGGCTCACGGAACGGATAGAGACAATGAAAAGCAACGGATGAGATACTTGATGAACTTAGGCAGATAGATTCATTGAGTAGAATTACAGGAGAAGGGGTATTAAGAGCGACAAAGGATAGGAAGATGTGGACGGTCATGATCGCTTATGCCCTGAAGGGACACAACACGTAAATTAAGAAAAAGAGAAAATAATACTAGACTGTTATATAGTAACTGTTCTCCTATATGGAAGCGAATGCTGGAAAATCTCTTCAAATATGAAGGAGTGACTTGAAGAAACAGAAATGTGATTCTACAGAAGGCTGCTGAGGATAACAACCAAACATATGAGCAACACAAGGTTTAGGAGAAGATGCAAACTAAAAAAAACTTATACTTAGCACCAGGAGGAGACAGCTTAGGCTTCTAGGACACGTAATGAGGATGAAAGGCTTGGGGGATCTAATATTCACAAGACGGATAGAGGGAAAGAGACGCAGGGGAGAGCAACGCGTGATATGCCTGATGGATGGCAGAGCGGCGTTTGGGAAAGATACCAAGAAGAAAACTGTTAAGCCCGACAAGGGATAAGGGTAAGTAAATGTATCCAACTTCCTTAAAGAACACGGCACATAAAGAAGGTGTCACTGATAGAATAAATAATTGACCTTTAACTAAAGCCTTCTTCTATGGGTGGGCTATGGACATTGACGATCATGGCTTTTCACAACTTCTTGTTCTTTGAATTCTATAACATTTTTTTATCCTTTCTGAATGTTGTTTCGACATTCATTTACTCCAGGTATGTTGTATGTTCTTTTTCACTGTTGGAGGTGTCTTCAATCTGGCCTATGCCTATAAAATTGTTCAAGTCCTTATTCCTCATTATACCTTAGAAATTTAAAATATATTTTCCTGTTATTAAGTTAAAGTATCCTTTAAGTTTCCATTTGCTCTAAAACTTCGTCATTGCTCACTTGTTCTGTACATTGTATTCTTATTAGGCTTCTGAAGAACAACATTTTTGTCGTTTTAAGTTACTTCGTTATCTGTAAGTAGATTGTCCAGCATTCACTGGCATATAAAAGGAATGATATCACATAGCATTTCAGTACTCTGTTCTTTGTCTCTAAGGGATGTTTTTATTTCACTTATGTGCGTTGTGGTGCAGTGGATATCGACTCGGAACGACAAATCGGGGAGCCGAGTTCAAATTCCAGTTGAATTCCTTGCATTCACTTACGCACAAATGCCCTTGGGAAAGGTATAAATCCGTCTCTTCCATCAAGTTATGGGTTAAATAATAGGACAGATTGGGTTCTATAACCTTGGTTGGCAACCAGTCTACCGCAGAAAGCAATGGCAACCCACTGCGAGATAATCTTTTGCCCAGTCAGTCGAGTCTCATTCCAGACATGATCGCCCAAACTGACTGAATACTTTGCTTGGCTTTTGGAAATATACTTTGACTATCTCTGTATGTTGATAAAACTGAAACATGGATGATCTTGATGGAAAAAAGTGAAGATGACAAAGAACACTAACTTGCAATGTAGCTTAAAATCAGATTAGTTCCTATGATGCAGATGTATTATCATTCTCTGGATGGTCTGGATAAAAAAAAATGACAGAAATAGCAGACACTTTTATAGGATTTCATGCGCATTCATGGTCATCATAACTTCATATCGTTTACAGCATTTACATTATTCGGATTATTGTCCTCATCTTTGTTGCAATTTGAACGACGTTTCGGCCATTGTACACTCCGGCCTTCTTCAGATTCTAGGAATTTCGAACCGAACATTTTATTACAATCACTGGGGTATATCATCCTCATTCCTTGCTTAAAGCCTCGATCGGAAGTCATGTCCTAGTAGTAATGCCACGATTGGAAGTCAGCAGTGTTGAACAAGTAACTTGCACGGTTAGACGGAGATAACCCATGACTTCCAATTGTTGTATTACTAGTAAGCAAAGAATGAAAATGATATACCGGGATATTGTAATAAATGGTTTGGTTCGAAATTCCTAGCACCTGAAGAAGGCTGGTGTGTACAACGATTGAAACGTCGTACAATTAGCAATAGTGGATATAGACGTTGGTTAGTTCCTGACTTAGAGCTGTGAGTTCAATACCAGGCTACAGCAGTGGTGAACAATAATTTGCAGGGTTAGAGGGAGATAATTCACGACTTCCAATCAAAACTTTACGCAAGAGATGAGGATGATATACCCCAGTATTAATTGCTATACACCCCCAAATGGTAAAATTCCTTGCTTTGATTAACAAACATTTTCCGATTAATAATCCATTAAGCAAAATTTTTAATACAATACTTTAAAATTAAGTTATAGTTGTATGAATAATCTAAGAAGATTATAGAAATTTATGACAGTAATATTTTAAATAAAAATTTAAACCTAATTAAAAATAAGAATCATCCAAAAACTGAATATAATGATTTAGACGGTAATAAATGTAATTGGAGAAAACCTATATAGTAACCTTTGGAAAACAAGTGCCTTACAGAATCTGTTATTTATCAATGTACTATTTTTTCTACAGAAAATCCTCGTAATATAAAGATTTTTGTTAGTAGTACGAAGAATTCGCTGAAAAAAAGATTTTATCAACACACTTCTTCCCTTAATATCAATACACACAGAAATAGAACATCCCTATCGAAATGTTTTGGTGTCTAAAAGAAACCAATAAAATTCCCACAATAAAATGAATTTTTTTTTAAACTAGAAAATATAATTCTTTAAACAACCTATACCCCTTGTGTTTATATAAAAAACTACATATTATTAAATTCTTAAAAATTAAAATATACTAAATAAACATAAAGAAATAAATGTCATATGTAAACGTAGCAAAATTTTCACCTTAGAATATGGTTAAAAATTCTTCATTAAAGAATATCGATTAACATACATATATCCGATAATTTGTTTTGTATTATGATATGATATTATTTAAATAAAAATCTTCTTTCAGACATGTCAGATTAAATAAATAGCAAACTTATGTTTGCTCATTTTTAAAATATGTTTAAATAAAAGATTGCTGCCCGAATATATATATATATAGCTGTGTGTGTGTGCATTAATTAATATGCAAACAAACACAAAGTTTCCTGCTGTAGATTGGCATTTTTTCTTCGGTAGACTAGCTGCCAACCAAAGCTATAGAACCTAATCTGTTCTACTATTCACCCCATAGCTGGAGGTGGAATAGATGGATTAATACATTTCCTAAGGCCATTTGCGCATAGGTGAAAGCAACAAATTAAAATGAAATTTGAACTTGGTACCACGATTTTACAAATTAAGAGTTTATGAAAACCCGAGAAAAATGCACCCTGAACCGAAATAATATAGTATAATCATCGTCAAAATTTCTATTCAAATCAGATCAAAAATAAAAAAAATGTTTTCTTTCTTTTTTGTTTTTAAAAATGCTAGTATACAGACGCATCCACTTGCCTCTGGCCAGGATCGAAACTCGACCGATTTTGTTTTTAAAAATGCTAGTATACAGGTAAAGCTAAGACAATAATCTTGTAACAGTAATTTATACATCACACCAGAAAAAGAGCAGTCTAGACTGTAGCCCAATGAAACGATACTTTCCCGTTGAGATTGAAAGAAGAAACCCTGTATTCCCCAATTATATAACCGACTTTTCAAATTTAAGAGTTGACCATCATTCTGATAAGTTAAACACACGCATAATTTTTTCTCTCTTGCCCCATCCATACTAACTCTTTAAAGAACAAGCGTATTGTTTTCTTCATTCAAATGTAAATCATTTTCACCACAATGAGTCAACATTGCCTGATGCCTAGGTAAAATCTCGAAACATAAAAAAATTTCGTTTCGCACTGTAAACTAAATTAATTCTAAATAAAAACAAATTTAATAATTATATATTTAATAGCAAACCGTGACAGATTATGATAATAAGAGAGCATTCGATGAATATTAAAAGGGTAAAATTTACATTAACAATAAATATACAATGTTCATCTCACCTTGTTGCAACTCTCATGCCAATATTCCGATGTGAACTAAAAACTGATATATATATATATATATCTCAGTCATCCACATACAAGCCTGTTTCGCTGTATCACAGCTCATCAGTGTGGCTAGACGCATCCACTTCCCAGGATCGAAACTCGACCGATTTGGTGTCAGTCAAAGCCGCTACTCCCTAAGCCATCGACGCATGGTATCAGAGAAGGGAAATTTTAAGGTGTTGTATCTAAGCAGTGTATACACACGCCAGTCACCGACAGAACTCATTTCTGAAGAGTCACGCATATAGCTGAAGCGGAAACATGTTTTTAAAACTTTATTCTCCAGAGAGCTCAATCGTAATGAGAGCATAATATATTTAATATATTAGTCATCCACATACAAGCCTGTTTCGCAGCTCATCAGTGTGGCTAGACACATCCACTTGCCTCTGGCCAGGAGAGAAACTCGACCGATTTGGTGTCAGTCAGAGTCTATATATATATATATATATATATATATAATTTGTGTATTTAGACAGCAAATCTTCTTTCAGACATGTAAGATTAAATAAATAGCAAACATTATGTTAGCTCATTTTTAAGAAAATCTTTTCGTACTCAGGGATAATCTTTCGCGTATTATAATTGAAATATGTCAGAAATGAGCTGTAACTTTGACAGATGTTATTATTAATCATTTCCCTCTGGTTCTAAGTACATTCAATCTTCTTCCACAACTCACCTCCCTGAATATATATATATATATATATATATATATATATATATATGTGTGTGTGTGTGTGTGTGTGTGTGTGCGTGCGTGTTCATTAATGATCTGTAAATTAATTCACTGAAAATATTCGTAGGATTAAATGAAAAATGAATATTTATGAGCGTTTTACAATTTTCTAGTGATCAATACCACTTTATTTAGGTTATAGATATTTTGTTTCAAATTAATTCAGTTCTTTTTTCCTTGATAAAGTCTGTGAGAGGAAAGCCGTCGGCTAAAACTAAATACTATTCTTCCTTTATCTCTTTCTTTTATTCATATTGTTCCACACTATAATTCATATCTATGAGTACACACACACATATATATATATATATATAAACAAAGACTTGTACACATAGAAACGAACAATTAATTAGAACAAACAAGACGTCATCTTTTTTTTATTTTTAGACCTTAGACATCTTTCGGCCGATACTTATTCATATGTTATCCGTTGACACTTATAATAATACATGGGACACAAAAATTCAAATGTTAAATATAATAAAAGGAAAGTTGGAGCTTGTTTAAAATTAAATTTATTAAAATAATTAAAACGTAAGAGAGTGTAAACCACAGCTCCACAAGAGTTGATAAAATTAAAAAAATAACTCCCAGTCCTTATAAAAGTTTTAACGATCGTATAAAGTGGTTCTTCTGCCTGCACAAACTTGGACAATGTAATTTCAAATAAATTGCTTCAAGAACACACAAATGATAAGCGGTTTGAGGACCATGCAGGACAGAGAACCAAGTGTCCTCATACATGGAGACACAATCCTTATTATTTAACAAATGTTGACCAATAGCTGACTCCTGGACGGCCTGAGTAGGTCTGTACTAAGTCAAGGATTACTGGAGCGAATATATGAGGGGACATGTTGAGAGACGCGAGTTTCCAATCGAAGATTAGTCAGTCCTATATAGCACCGCATCGCAGCGGTATTTAAACTTGTATATAACCGAATTTCTGCATAGGTAGGGCAGTCTATTTTTCAAAAAAGAGGGGAGCACGGTTCTAGTTTGAAAAATAGTCCGCAATTTTACAGAAAAGAAACAAAGAAATACAAGCCGAAACTTTATCATTAATGACTTGACATCTCCTACCAAGTCAAGGCACCTTTAGGTAAATGGGACAACGACTAGGTCCCAAATTTCTTTAATTTTTGTTCCGTGTATTATTATAAGTGCCAACGGATAATCTATGAATAGGTGTTGGCCGAAAGATATCTAAGGCCTAATAACAAAAGAAAGAAAAAAAGAAATAAAAAATGACGTCCTGTTCGTTCATATATATATATATATATATGTGTGTGTGTGTTTGTTCCGTTAAAATAGTCCGACAAGAAAGATTTTAATAATTCTTTATTTACATTTTTGATTTTAAAACTTACATTGTTTAACAGTAGAAATAAAGTGTTTAACGTTTTTCTTGTAAATGTTAAACAGACGCTCATGTGAGGCCTAGCCGCGCGCATTACATGATAGCTTTATAGGACTCTCCTTTTCAAAAGTACAAAAATCACATTACAAACATGAGGACATAATAGCAATACCAAAAAAATAACATCCTAGAAAGCGACCAGTGAAGTGGCTGAAAACGCTTGGAAAGTAATAAATTATGGCACGTTTTTACACTCCTTACATCCAGCAGCCAGGATGTGCGTTGTGGTACAGTGGATATCGGCTCGGAACGAGAAACCGGGGAGCCGAGTTCGAATTCCAGCTAAATCCATTGTATTCACTTACGCGCAAATACCCTTGGGAAAGGTATTAATCCGTCTCTTCCTTCCAGTTATGGGTTAAATAGCAGGACAGATTAGGTTCTATAGCCTTGGTCGGCAACCAGTCTACCGCAGAAAGCAATGGCAACCCACTGCGGGATAATCTTCTGCCCAGTCACTCATGTCTCTTTCGAGACATGATCGCCCAAGCGTGTATCACGTATGGCACTTAACTGACTGACATCCAGCAAAACGGAAACATCTAAGAATACTGGAAAAATTAAATAAAAAATTGGTAAGTTAATAAAATCTTCCTTGTCTTTCGTTTCTTACAAAATATGTTTAAATGAAAGATTGCTGCCCGAATATATATATATATATATATATATAGCTGTGTGTGTATTAATTAATATGCAAACAAACACAAAGGTTTCCTGCAGTAGATTGGCATTTTTTCTGCGGTAGACTAGCTGCCAACCAAGGCTATAGAACCTAATCTGTTCTACTATTCAACCCGTAGCTGGAGGTGGAATAGATGGTTTAATACATTTCCTAAGGCCATTTGCGCATAAGTGAAAGCAACAAATTAAAATGAAATTTGAACTTGGTACCACGATTTCTAATTCTGTGCCGGTATTTTTTGCACCGCACGCACATACTCTTAGACTGTAACAAAAGGTATATGTAAGATTTATAAACCTCTTTTTTTGTTCCTTATCGTATAATTTATATATATATGTATATATATATATGAGCATCGCTCATTCAGTAATGAATTAGATCACTCTGGGCATTGGGCGGGTATAATGACAATATACACTTCTTCTACCGAACGCCCATAACCCAGAGGTAGAATCGCCGACTGATGCTAATTCGGTCGGGTTTCAATCCTGGGTTAAAAGCAATCGGAGTCTAACTGTACTGATGAGCTGTGATACAGCGAAACAGACCTGTCTGTGCATGACTATATATTTATATGTAATTTTGTGTTTTAATTAATATGCAGGCAAGCACAGACCATGAATAAAATGACTACTAAACACTCCCACTCATACCCGCACACAAGCAAACGTGTATAAATGGAATACTGTTGCCATATTTGGGTAGAAGCTGGCTAGACTTCACTTTTTAGTCTGAGATATAGTTCACAAGCGTCTTCCAGTCTTTGTTAGAAAATAATTATTTTTTCACACTCCAACCTCTTCTACCACAATCGGGATGTGGTGAGCCTTTCACTGTTCTATCGCTATTACTATGGAATGTTCTCAGACGGACAGCAGTTCCTGGAACCACAATCCCTCCAATTTCTATTGACGAGATGTAAGTTCCGCTCAAGTTGATTCTTCTTACAGACCACGGCTCTACGAAATAGACTCCTAATAGAAAGTTTCCCCAATCACTGCAGTCTTGGTCTGTTCAACTTTCGGGTCACCCGTTATCATTCACTCACATTCATATAAACGTCCACTTAATGATGTAACGCCTACCTCGAGTAAACCCCCAACCCAGTTTGAACCATAGTGTAAAAAAATCATTATAATCCGAAGGCCACAGAGAGAAATTAGAATTATGATACACATACACGTATGATTTATACGCAAATTAACGCTGCTTAACAGGACAGATGCACATGAGGTTTTCATAATTTATGAAAAAAAAACAAAAAAAAAAACAAATAACACAAAAATTAAGAATAACAGAATTTATTTTATTTCTTCCACACTTCATTCTCTTCCGTCAATTTAGTACCATAAGTGACACACGCTGAGGCGATCATGTCTCATTCGATTCATGACAAACTAGGCAGAAGATTTTCCTGCAGTAGGTTGCCATTTCTTTTTCCGGTAGGCAGATTGCCAACCAAGGCTATAGAACCTAATCTGTTCTATTATTCGACCCATAGCTGGATGTAGAATAGAAGTACTAATACTTTTCCTATCGCAACAAATTCAACCGAAATTCGAACCCGGACCACAGTTTCCAATTCCGAGCCGATATTCATTACACCACAACGCACACACTCTTAAACTGTAATAAAAGGTAAATATGTAAGATGTATAAACCTCTCTTTTTTGTTTCTTATCGTAATATATATATATATATATATATATATATATATATATATATATATACAGAGGTTTCATTGAATAATATGGACAAGTTTTGTCTATTTTGTGCAGGATCCGTTCGTATCGTCTGATAAGCTTGATGGTACTATCGTTGACAGACAACAAGAAATCACAGTAATTGTTGATTTTTTATCAGATTTATGCTTTCGGCTTACATAAGCCATTATCAAAAAATAAACATTAACATATATTGAATATAGAATATTTAAGCTATTAACAAAAATGAAATTAAATAAAGAGAATTAAATAAAAGAGACAATTCCATTTTTACCATGGCGGATGGCCATAGACAATGACAAAATGGTGGTGGTGTGGTTCTTGATCCGATTATAGGCATTTGAGTATGTTAGTTGAAATATCAAAATGTATCGTATACAAGCCAGGTTTAAGTTGTTTGATGTAGATAGCTTCCAGGATAATTATATATAATTTTGTGTTTTAATTAATATGCATACAAACACAGACCATGAATAAAACGACTACTACACACACGCACACACACACATACACGCACATATCCAAACGAGTATAAGGGGAATACTGTTGCCATATTTGGATAAGAGCTGTCCAGATTTCACTTTTCAGTCTAAGATACAGTTAATAAGCCTCTTCCAGTCGAATTATACGATAAGGACAAAAGGAGAAGTTTATGAATCATTTCTCTTGTTAAATATAACCAACAATGTATGTCTATTATGTTTAATCATTAGCCGTTCTAAACATCGTAATTTCAGGTGTAAATTAATACAAAAATTGTCTAACATTTGGATACATTTTATTGCGCTCGTTCTAAGCTTTCGGCTCATGTCAGCCATCTTCAGAGAGGTAACAAGGACGTTGACATAAAGATATCCACCATCAAAAGATGATATTATCTTGTGTTGACAGGAAACATTTCTATACAAAGATAACAGAATAACATAATATTTCACCGAATAACAGACGCAGGTCGTAAATTTGTAATGCGGTTCTATGAGGTCATACCACGTGAGAGACCGAAATGTTAACAACAGAACCATATGTCAAAATGCAATGTAATGAGTTGTGGCTATATTGTAATATGATTATAACCAGCATAATAAAAAATATCCAAAAGCTGGACAATTTTTGTGTTTATGTTCGCCTGATATTAAAGCCAAATTACGATCTTTAGAACGGCTCATGGTTAAACATAAAAGACATTTATTGTCTGCTATATTTAACAATATATGTATCTCCTACCTCGATACATTAAATATATATATTGAAGTATGAATCTTTATAAATATATGGCCAAATTTTAAACTGAGTATCTTATGCCGGTATATATTCATAATATTTTAATATTTTTTCTTGCCAGTCATTGAATTTCCATATCATTGAATGAAAGCTGCACAAGAGCTGTTGACAGTTCATGTCTTTTGTAACAAAATAACCAGGCTCAAATAATGCTGTCTACCTTACGACGAAATTTACAGGCAGAATGTCATTGCATCACCAAAATTGGCTTTGGCTTTTTAAGAATAACTAAAGCCTGTCAAAGCCGAAAAATATTGTATCAGGTATTAACTGCAGACAGTCACTTCATACATTTAACAATACGGAAATTGGTCCGTCATCTAGAAAAATAATTTTAAAATTATAGTAGATATTTTTTGCTATCTCAGATGAAACTTATATTGTACGCAAGCACACACACACACACATATATATATATATGTACAAATATAATACTAATAAATACAGATTTTAGAAGAATTCTGACATTCGTTCTCCATGCATGGTCAGGTTTTACTATTCACCTGCTCTGTTTGAGTTTGAGTTTTGTTTAACGCCATATCAACGCCAGTGGGTTATTTAATGCAAACAAGTGTGTTTTTAAAGGTTTTCTTTCGTTTTTTTAATGTTCGGTTTTAATGAGAATGTTGATTAAACCAGAATTCAATTATTTTTGTTTTTATTCTTTTTTATTTTAGAAAACTGAAAATCTATGTTAGTTTTGTATTCAAAAATGTTTTGCTAAGAATATTTTTTTTTCCTTTAAAAATGTGTTATGGTAATATTTTTTTCTTTAAAACTATTTTTCTATAAAAGTATATTTTTATTTATATATTTCTATAAAATGTTCTAAACTATGATTTAATACGTATATATATATTGGAGTAGATAGACTAAACTATCGCCCGGTTCACACTCCACCCACGTCTATTGAACAAGTGAAGAGGCTCTTCCCTTGTTTCCTGTTTAGAATGTGGTTTCCGGTTTTTCTCTTTTCCAGTCTTTTCACTCTTACGCATCAGTGGTGTTTTCGCCTTGCTTGGGGTGATATGATTAAAAAAAAAATATATATATAATTCATTTATTTAAACGTTACTCTTAATAGATACTCGTATTTTAATAGATGCTCTGTTTTTTAACAATATATTTATCTATTTACATCTACCAGGCTTAACATTCGGGAAATATATATGTCGAATATTCAAGATAGTAAGTGTAAAATACTTACTCCAATATATGTTTCCATTAAAAAGTAATTTTCAACATAATATACCCGTATTTATAATGATATCGATATCATGGCGTAAACAACAGTTAGTAAAGATGAAATTATACTGAATTCCGCATCTTCAAAATATAAATTTATCAAATGACTCCATCACCCTTTCTTCCGACCTCAAGTAGAACCATTACATTGAATTAATAGCTAAACCCACTGCTAGGAATGTTGGTCACTTTGTCGAGCCAGGAAGATTTTTTCATATATCTTGCACATATATAAACCAACCATCCGATCGTGCATTGAATAGTGTTGACATATCTGGTGAAGTCCCTCTTTTATTCATCTCAGTGTTTTCGACAGGCTCCACAGGATAATCTGTAATACGATCAATTCCGACCTGGCAGCTCGCCTTCAGCCTCGTTCTCACCGGCAGAATGTGGCTTTCCTCTGTCTTTTCTACAAATATTTTCATGGATTCTACTTCGATGATCTTAGCTCACTGACGACCCCTCCACAAGAACGTACTGGAGCAACCAGATCCTAGCATTTTACAGTTAAATAAACTAAATACATCCCCACTTCTACTCAAGTAGCTTCTTTTCTCGCACTTCCCGCCAGTGAAAATTCTTTCCGTATATTTGCTCCCCTGACGGCTACAATCTCTAAGAATTTAAATGCAATGTCATTTCTCATCTCATTTATTGTATTTTATGTTATCCTTGTGTTGCTAAATCTTTATTGCTCCAGCTCTGTTTGGCGGGGGGCGGCACAGTCTACATTATAACTAGTAGAATACTTCTTATATAGATATAAATCTGTATACTTTAATTGATTTAACAGCATCTAAATTAATAAAAATATTAATACAGGAATAACATTTCAACCAAGTAAGCTCCCGCCGTTTTCAGATATTTTGGCTGAGATATGTTACAAGTTAATGATTCTTTTATAGTGTTCTTTCTGTTGCAAATTCAATTTTTTTTTCTGTTGTCTTTGACGAGTAACAGTTTAAATTCAATTTTTTAGCCTCGTACTTTTGATATGAATTTTTATCTTTGTTTTGCTAGGAATTACGTGTTAACGGTTTCTTACATATTTTCGTTTTTTTTATCTTTTGTAATCATTTCACCCCAAACAAGGAAGCACTGCCACTGGTGCGCAGTGGGTTGCATAAAAGGGGAGCGAGAAGATAGAAGAAAAAGATACAGGGAAAGTCGGAAAGAGGATAAGAGAAAGATTGGAATACTGGTGCGCAGGGTGTTACGTGAGAGTAAGCGAGAATGAAGAACAAGACACAGAGGGTAGCGTGGAAAGAATAAGAGAAATATGGAAAACAATGAGATAAATGATAGCAATTAACGTTACACCTAAAATATTGGAGACCTAGTCTGTCAGGGAAGCCAATATACGGAAGGAGGTTCTACAGGCGGAAAGTGCGAGAAAAGAAAATTCTATACTAGAAGTGGCGGTTATATTTGACTGCTTTGATGGTAAAACGGTGGGAATTAGTTGCCAAACTAGTAGCTTGATTAAATCCTTGTAGAGGGGACCTCAGGGAGATAAATTCATCAGAACAGAAGCCATAAAAATATTTTAGAAAAGACAGAGGGAAACCGCATATCGTCGGTGAGAACGTGACTGAAGTCTTTAGATTGCAATTCTTCTCTTGAATTTTGTCGAGGACCGTGATATGAATAGCAGGATCGCCCGACTAGAGATGGCAACAACATTCAATGCACAGAACGATGGTAGATTTTTAACTGTGCAAGATAAGACGAGAAAACTGACAGAGTGACCCGAGCTTCCTAGCAATAGCTGCATCAGGGAGTGAATTCTTACATGAACTTCTGGAGCCCCCACAAACGATATAAAAGAAGGGAAACTACGACTGTCGTCAGAAATAAATGAGAAAAGCGTAATTATCACGTTCCCTGACAATCGTCAAATTTCTCTCTCACCGCCTTCTTCTTCAGCGTTCACCTCTCACTTCTGTCCTTTTCACCCTGAGCGATAACTTCAGACACACCTACTCAAAGATAACGCTCACATATACATACACACATACGATCCTGCCTACGTACACATGAACTCACGCCTGCAAAAACTACCACGAACATGTCAACGAACTCTTAATACACTTGAAACTATTTCTCTTGGAACTTTTGGATTCTACCAATTCATGTTATTCTTTTTCATTAATAAATTTCTATCAAAACATACAAATAGGTACTCCATTAAATTGCTAAAAAACAGTATAGTATGAATAAAAAAAAGTTCCGAAACTAAATAAAAACGAAATTTTTCAGTCAAAATATTTTTTATTATTATTAAGAGGAAAGATCAAAGTAATTTAATTATTTTTTAAAAGTTTTTAATCCCTTCTAACATGTTCGAATTTTTGGTAGAAATCTTTTTTTGATTTGAGTTAGCGATTAACCAAAACATTATGACTGTTTAGAATGGAAAACCCCTTGATTACATCACCCACTTTTTCCAGTGACAAACACATTAATTTAGAAATTATCGCAAAATTCAACGGTTGGATTTTAATGAAACTAAGTACTCATTCACAAATGAATTAAATATTTTTTGAAATTAATATTTTTTAAAAATCTTGGTAAAAAATTATACATATTTTTTACAACGCCTCCAAGTAAATACTTCAAATTTTAATAAATTTTAAAGTGTTGCGATCTATAATTTTATTAGTTAACGCAGAACACATTGGGGAATATAAATCATCTAATTTTTTTTAAAAATTTACCTCTGTATCCGAAAATCTGCTCCGAAGAATAAATAAAAAATGTAATAAAACTCTGATATGATTCAATTTGATAAGCTTTTAATTGCTTAAATAAATAATAAACATTTTAGACTGGAGAGAAAATGTTCGGTTACTAATGAAATTTTAAAAGAATTGTTTTCATTTTTTTTTTTTATTATTATAATAATTTATAAAGTTTCAAAATTATTTTTTAAATCTTCAAAGAACTGTTCCGGTTAGATTTTTAGTTAAGAATTGATGGTTACATTGCCTATCGAAAGTTGAAAAGTTTTAAAAAAATCCTTCTGCCCCCATATTTTTAAAATAATTACATTTCTTTTTTGGTACATTTGAAGTTTGTTTTCGTATGATGATTTCTATGTGTAAATTAAAACGTCAGAATTTCCTCCCTTACCCGAAAGAATTTGTACAATATAGTCAATTATCAAAGCCGTGCACTTAAGCTCTAAGCAAGAACCTGTCAACAAGTTCTTGATTTACGGTGCGGACATGTCTAAAAGTTCAAATAGTTTTATTCTGAATTTCACGCTATAATTAAGTAATACTTGAGTAAATCAAATTAATTTAATATAAAATTTGCCAATTTTCTCAAAATAATGTGTCAGAGATGTATATTTTATTTTTGCAAGATATTTAGAACCGAGAATTAAAAATTGAAAAAAATACCTCAAGCTTTTATATTCCAATCAATATGATTTCTGTTTGAAAAAAAACAGAGAGTTATTTGTTTATTTGTCGATTGTTGTAGAGGTTGACGAGGGCGTAGAGAGCCGAAAATTTTTTCACAACTTCACTAACAGCTAAGGGCTCAACAGCAATCGACAAATAACCGAATAATTCAACAATGCTGCTCAAAAAGAATATGAATACGCTGAAAAAAAACAAAGTATTTTGCTTACTGTAAACCGTAAATTTAATCATTTAGCGTTCAATTAAAACTAAAATTAAAATTTCAAGAAAATATTTTCATCTTTAAAAATTCAGTTTAAAAATAACAATGCAGTTTTTTCGTGATTTAGTGGGGGTACCTTATTTATATGTTAGATTTTAAATACAAAAGTTGTGTGCAGTACTAGATTGGCGGCTAGTACTCATCTTTTTACGACTGAAAGAGGGATGTATAACCAAAGATTTTATGCAAATAAATTCTTCTTTAGCATATCATGATTGCGGAATTATTTTCCCATTTCTTGATTTTCTATCAGCAACGTTCTTCAAATATTTAAATGCATCTTTAATCGTTGTCTTGTTTCCTTGAACCCTGTTCTTTTAGTTTTAGCCCGGTTTATTTCACTATCATGCATCTTAATTGCTTTTATTACCCTGCTTGGAATGAAATAAGCTTTTTTTTAAAAGCAGGTCAATAGAAATATCTGAGCCCCCACCCCTCAAAAAAAACAGTATTGACGTCACAGGTTTAATATAATCTATTGCATTCTTTACATATTCAAGTAAATGTTCTGAAATAGATAAATATTAAAAAAAAGAATACTTTTCGAAAAAATGAGCGTATTTATAAAACCGTATAATTGACGCCTATATCTTCCTATCGTCATATTCATATTGGCACCGAATTTGGCCATTTCCATAACAGGCGACATATAACTCCCTGCTTTCAAAGATTCCCAAGAATATTCCCTGAAGAGTTAAATAAAAATCATGCACTAATATCGATATTAATTGAAAATATTCTCGTTTTGAATGTTATTAAGAATCTCGAAGTATGAATAAAGTAGAATGAATAAGAAAATGTCATAAAAAACATTTATATAACTTTCTTTCTGATAACAAGTTTAAAGCATATATATATATATATATATATATATATATATATATACATAGGGCGTATGATACATTATGCGCTAAAAGTCTGCCTCCTTCTGCCGAACGCACATAACTCAGAGGTAGAATCGCCGGCTGATACCAATTCTGTGGGATTTCAATCCTGGGTTATAAAACAATCGGGTGTCTAACCGTACTGATGAGCTGCAAAAGAAATCTGTCTGTGGATGACTATATATATATATTTTTAATCGTATCATCCCGAGCAAAGCGGTAACGCCACTGATTTGCAGGGGGTTACATAAGAGGAAAAAGATTAAGCAGAAGAGAGTGAAGAGAAAGAAGAACCAGTTAGAAAAGAGCAAGAGAAGGATGGTAATACAGGTGTGATGACACTTGCAAAGTTTGAGAGAAAGGATATACAGAATGGTGAAGAAAGAACTAGAGTAAAGTTGTTAAGTGACATTACATTTAAATTCCTGGAGGTTGTAGCCGTCAGGAAAGTAAGAATATGGAAGCGAGTTCCACAGGCGGGAAGTGCGAGAAAAAAAGCTGAAGAAGTAGAATTGTCTTCTGCATTTGGTTGATCTAAATGTAAATAGGTGGGACCCACTTGCCAATCTGGTTGCACGAGTAAATACCTGTTGCAGAGGCACCAGTGACCTATAAGTTCGTTGGAGCAGAAGCCATGAAAGTATTTATAGAACAGATAAAGGGGTGGGGAAATGGCTGGAGTCAAGCCGCCAAGTCGCTACCTATCACATTACTGATTCTCCTTTGGAGCCTGTCAAGAATACTGAGATGAACCATATATGGCAGCAGTATTCCGTGCACAGACGAATGGTTGATTTGTATATATGCAGGATGGATTCAGGCGGGAAAAAAAACATCCTGACCCGACACAGTGACCCAAACTTCTCAGCAATGGATTTAGCTATTGACTCAATGTAGTGGTTCCACTTGAGATCAGAAGAGAGAGTGAGGCCGAGAAGGCGCAGTGTATTGCTCTTAGGGAGACTCGCTTGTCCATGCTTATGGGTGGCAGGAGAGGTTTGCTGTGATGGTTGAGTGACAGCAGCTTGGTCTTAGACGCACACACACACTCACATATATATATATATATATATATATATATATTGTGTATTTTGGCAGCATTTTTTCATTAATACAGGTTTCATTGAATAATATAGACAAGTTCTGTCTATTTATTTTGTGTAAGATCCGTTCGTATGATCTGATTAGCTTGATAGTGTTGTCATTCAAAGACGACAAGAAATCACAATAATTGTTGATTTTTTATCATATCTGAGCTTTCGGCTTACATAAGCCATTATCAAAGGATGAACATTTAATGTTCAGTGAACATAGAAAATTTAAATTATTATTAACAGAGTGGAGTTATACACAGAAAATTAGACAGGTCCATTTTTTGTGTCGCACATGGCTGTAGGCCGAGAAGGAATGGTGGTAGTGGGTTTTTTGTTCAATTGAGTGTATAGTGGCATGAGGGATTGGTCTGGGAACTGCTTCTACTATGGTGTAGCGGGTAAGTATAATAACTATGACCTCTCCCGTCGATTATAGGCATTGAAGTATGTTAGTGGAGGTGTCGAAATTTATTTTAGGTTTAAACTGTTTGACATAGATAGCTTTTAGAATTTTAAGTTTTCGTTTATTATTTTCTCGTCTAAGCATATGCGTATTTTCAACAAGTGTTTTCCTAAGAAGTGTGTGTTGATAGCCGTGGTGTTTTAAATGTCGGAATATGTTAGAATTTTCATTTAAGTGCAATGTAAGTCTCCGCGAAAGCGAGTTAGTAGTATGTCCAATGTAGGTATTATTTAGTTTGTTAGAGATACATTCTCGAAAGGGGCATTTAAATTTATACACTACATTGTTTTTTTGCAAATCGCTAACGGTGGGGGAGGAGTCGTTGCGGACGATTTAGTTGGATGTTGTGGATTTAGCGTAATATATGATAAATTTAATTCTTTTATTGGGGTCTGTCGAGGAGATATTAGTGTTTATGAGTTTTTTTTTGGGGATATTTTCATCTAGTTGATGGTTGGTGTGCATTTGGCTACGATATAAGAGAGTGATATATTTGTGGTCGGTTGGGCTATTACCATGTGTTGTTTTTTCGTGTTCAGGTTTGTAAGGAAATGTCGTATTTGTTCATCAACTATGTAATTAGGAAAATTATTGTTGATGAGTGTCTGTTTTATGTTTTTTAGTTCACTGTGGAAGTTGTGTTTTGTAGACGAGTTGGTTTTTGCTCGATGTAGTAGTTTTTTATGATTGCTAATTTGTAATAGTGGGGGCATATATAATATAAGTAAGTGTGGAGGGATTTTTGTTGGTGGGTTTTTATGTTGAGATAGTGAACTTATTGCCATTAGTGTTGATTAGTATATCGAGGAAAGGAATTTTGTTGTCATTGCTGAGTTCATAGGTGAATTTTAGGACTGAGTTACCCTGAAACTGTTTTTGAAGTTGTAGGATTTCGTCAGTATTTTTAATTAACAGTAGGATATCGTCAACGTATCTAAGGTATATTGACGGTTTTTTGAATTTTGTAAAGGTAGTATTCTCGAGGTTCGACATGTAGAAATTGCTAAATGTCGGACCGCGTACTGAACCCATGGAAATGCCGTCACTTTGTATATATGTTGTGTTGTTAGGGTTGACAAAATGAACTTCGGTAGTACAAGCTAGTAGGATTTTTCTTAAGATGTTGGGATTAATTTTGAGTGGGGGTAATGCAGGATTATTGTAGATATTCTTTATAATTATGTCGATAGTTTCGCTAACGGGTACGTTAGTGAATAGGTTTTCGACATCAAGTGAAGCTATGATTTCATTATTGGGTTGTTCCCAAATCCTACTCCTGTATACCAGTTAACTAAACATATTAACCAGCTTATCACACCCTACCTTCCGAGTAAATACATCATTAAGTCAACCCTAGAGGCAATCCAAATCCTCAAGAGTGAAAAACCTAACAATGAAATCATAGCTTGACTTGATGTGGAAAACCTTTTTACTAATGTACCCGTCAGTGAAACTATTGATATAATTATAAAAAATGTCTACAGTAATCCTTCATTACCCCCACTCAAAATTAATCCCAACATCTTAAGAAAAATTCTACTAGCTTGTACTACTGAAGTGCTTTTTGTTCATCCAAACAACACTATATATATATATACAACGTGACGGAGTCTCCATGGGTTCAGTGCTTGGTCCGACTTTTAGTAATTTCTACATATCTAATCTTGAAAATACTATCTTTGCAAAATTTAAAAAACGATCAATATATCTAAGATATGTTGATGATATCCTACTATTAATTAAAAATACCGACGAAATCTTACAACTTCAAAAACAGTTTCAAAATTACTCAGTTTTAAAATTCACTTGTGAACTTAACAAAATTCCTTTTCTTGATATATGAATTAACACTGACAACAATAAATTTACTATCTCACCGTATCAAAAACCCACTAATAAAAATCCCTCCACACTCAATTATATTAGTGAATGCCCCCACTATTACAAAATAGCCATTATAAAAAATCTATTACATCGTGCAAAAGTCAATTCATCTACAAATCAGATCTTCCACAGTGAACTAAAAAACATAAAACAGACACTCATCAATAATAATTTTCCCAACTACATAGTTGATGAACAAATACGTTATTTTCTTAAAAAGCTTAACATGGAAAAAACAACACGGGATACTAACCCAACCAATCCCAAACATATCACTCTCTTATACCGTAGCCAGATGCACTCCAACTACCAACTAGGTGAAAACATCCTAAAAAAACTCATAAATACTAATATTTCTCCGACAGACTAACAAAAAAATTAAGTTTATTATATATTACACTAAATCCACAGCATCTAATTCATTCGTCCGCAACGACTCTTCCCCCACTGTTAGTGATTTGCAAAAAAACAATGTAGTATATAAATTCATATGTCCATTTAGAGAATGTATCTCTAACAACCTCAATAATATCTACATTGGCCACACTACAAATTCGCTCTCACGGCGTCTGACGTTGCACTTAAATGAAAATTCAAATATATTCCGTCATTTAAAACAACACGGTTATCAACGCACACTTCTGAGAAAAACGCTCGTTGATAACACGTACATACTCAAACAAGAAAATAATAAACAAAAACTAAAAATCCTCGAAGCAATCTACATTAAACAATTTAAACCTGGTTTGAATACAATCAATTTTGATATTTCCAATAACGTACACAAATGCCTGTAATCAGAACAGGGACCACAACGACAATATTTTGTCACTGTCTTCGGCCATCCGCCACGGTAGGGATGGACTTATATTTTCAATTTCATTCTCTTTATTGTTAATAGCTTAAATGTTCTATGTTTACTGTGTGTTCATATTTACTCTTTGATAATGGCTTATGTGAGCCGAAAGCTTAGACCCGATAAAAAATCAACAATTACTGTGATTTTTTGTTGTCTTTCAACGATATCACCATCAAGTATATCAGACGGTATGAACGGATCCTACACAAAATTAATAGACAAAACTTGTCTATATTAGTCAATGGAACCTGCATTAATATATATATATATATATATATATATATACTGTAATTGTTGTTACAATGTTTTTATAAATTCATAGTATCACTACACAAAGATTTTCATGTTTCGAAGCCAGCCCATTTTTCTAAAAAATCATCTGAGGATGAAGCTAGCAACATAATGGGCTGGCTTCGATACATGAAAATGTTTGTGTTGTGATACTATGAATTTATAAAAACATTGTAACAACCATTACAGTTTAACGCTCTACATTTCTATCGAGCACTCTTTATAAAAGTAAATGCATGAACAAAAGGTTAATAAACCTACGAGTTCAACAACTTAGTTACAATATATATATATATATATATATATATATATATATATATATATATATATTTGGGCAGCAATCTCTGTTTTATGCAAGTTTTATTAAACATGTCAGGTAGGGTATTATGGTAAGTTTTTAATCTAATTTCTCTTGTGATCTTATGACTATTTTTCGTTTGAAATCATTTTTTTTTAATCCTTTCACCCCGAGCAAGGCGGAAACGCCACTGATGTGCAGGGCCTACATAAATGTAAAAAGATTAATTAGAAAAGAGTGAGGAGCACAAACGAGTTAGAAAGGAACAATAGAAAGCTGAGAAAGCAGGTGCGATGACAGATACATAGGTGGAGAGAAAGAGAGGGTTATACAGGGGTGGGGAGAGAGCTAGAGTCCAGTGGTTAGTAGATGAGCATTGACTTTGCATTTAAATTTCTGGAGGTTATAGACGTCAGGAAAGCAAGAATACGGGAGAGAGTTCCACAGGCGGGAAGTGCGAGAGAAGAAGTTGCAGGAGTAGAATTGTCGTCTGCATTTGGCTAACCTGACTGTGAATGGGTGGGACCCGGTTGCCAGTCTGGTTGCACGAGTAAACACCTGTTGAGGAGGCATCAGTGACTTAAGTTCGTCTGAGCAGAAGCCATGAAGTATTTATAGAACAGACAAAGGGAGGCCACATTTCGACGATGGGGAAGTGGCTGCAGTCGAGCCGCCAGATCAGTACCTATAACATTACAGACTCATTTGGAGCCTGTCAAGAACACTGAGGAAAACGGCAGGGGCGCCTGACTATAAATGGCAGCAGTACTCCATGCACGGACGGATGGTTGACTTGTATATATGCAGGATGGATTCAGGTAGAAAAAACATCCTGGATCCACATAGTGACCCAATCTTCTTAGCAGTAGATTTTGCTATGGATTCAATATAGTGGTTCCATTTGAGGTCTGAGGACAGGGTAAGTACGAGGAGGCGTGGTGTATTACTCTCAGGGAGAATCGCTTGGTCTATGCTTATGGGAGGCAGAAGAGGTTGCCTGTAATGGCATGAACAAAAGTTTAATAAACCTACGAGTTCAACAACTTAGTTACAATATATATATATATATATATATATATATATATATATTTGGGCAGCAATCTCTGTTTTATACAAGTTTTATTAAGCATGTCAGGTAGGGTATTATGGGAAATTTTAAATCTAATTTCTCTTGTGATTTTATAACTATTTTTTGTTTGAAATCATAAATTATATAAAAATGATCCCGATGTTCTATTTATTGTAAATCTTTCAGGTATATTTTTAGCAATTATCGACGATGAATATTATTTTACGTGTAACAGAATTTATTTAGTGTTATGTATGTTTGTTGAGTAGTATGAGTGTGCATGTTTTATGTTCCGAACAGAATAAGCACATTTGGTAGCGTGTACGTAGTTGATATTATTGATTATAAGTTTTTTCTTTTTTATTACTAATGCCTACATTATTTTTATACTTTTTAGCATGTGAATGAAGCTATGATATTTGTTTAGTCAACATGTATATTACGCATAAAGTTCGATAGGTCTCATTGTGTGTTTAAAGGAGATCGAATTAAATTCTGTTTGAAGGGATGCAGCGTGTGTCTTTGAGTCAGTTTTGTGGTTGTATGGTCGATATAATTAATTACGAAATGGACTAGATTAAGATTCAATGAAAAATTTAAGCATAATGCCTTATATATATATATATATATATTAAACATATACTGTAAAATATAAGAGACAATGAATGTCTATTATGTTTAATATTGAGCTGTTCTAAACGTCGTATTTTGGCTTTAATTTCAGTTGAAAATAAAGACAAAAATTCTCCAACATTGGGATTTTTTTATTAATTTATATCTAAGCTTTCGGCTCACATGAGCCATCTTCATACAGGTTGTTAAGACGGTAACACAATAACATCCACCATGAGCGACGATTTTATTTTGTGTTGACATAAAACTCCGCTAGGCAACGGCAATAGTTACCAAAAATAACAAACGCAGTTCGCAAATTTGCAATGCGGTTCTATGACGTCACACCGCGTGAGAGCTCAAATGACAACAGAACCTTATATTCAAATGTAATGTAATGTGTTATGACCAGATTTAAACGTGATTTTATTAAGTGTGGGTTGTTTGGATTTCATGTAGATGGCCTCCGTTGCCTAAACATAATTAAACATAATAGACATTCATTAACAATATATGTTTAGAAAATTATTTGCTGCCTGGATACACTATATATATATATATATATATATATATATATATATATATATTATACGAAAAGTTACGAAATTTGCATTAGCCAGAGTATTTGAATTTTTTTTAACATTATTATTTTATTTTTTAAAGGATACCCGTATCTCAATAGATAGACTATTTATTTTACATATATATATATATATGTTAAACAGTACATTATAATTTCCACTGGCCTTAATCGTTTCAGAAATCGTTTGGAAAATATCTGTCTTACGGCAGAAATCGTGCCTGCATACTCCCAACACCGGGGAGATGTCGTCCTATGATCAGACATGTCTTTACCAATCGACCCTCGAAAGATTTCATGGTAGACAAGATCATTATTTAAAATAAAATAAAATCCTTTCAAAATAAATAATGATGATAAAACAAATAAAAATTCAAATATGTTGGCTAATGTCAGTTTCATAAATGTCCGTATAATTTCGTAATGATGACTTCGGTTGAGTTTGTTTACATTCGATAAAATCTGACCAGATATTAAATGTTCGATGAAATAAATCTGAAGAAAGGCTATATAAAGGTTAAATTGAATCTTGTCTACCATGAAATAACCTCTGACATTAAAGTTTATCATATTCTATGAGACTTTATTTTCTATAAAAAATAGATTATCACTGAAGGTGAGTCTGATCTCTGAATAATAGTTGTATTCTCAAGTTTAGCTGTCATATAATTCAATGGCAACAAAAACAACTTTAACGAAATTAAGAATGAGCATAATTGAGAGGACTTGAAAACAAATGCAATGGAAAGAAAAGCAGAGGTCGAAATGTTAATGTCCGCATACGGTAAAGAACATTCGAGTTTGCGTTGGAGGTAAGAGCTAAGGTTCCTGAACGATGTTGAAGAAACCGCTTTTTGTTCGAATAGACAAATTTTCTGTATCGACTTTGTAATTATTGATTCTCCCCTGGAAACTGTCGTCGCTGTTTGCATCAAATTAAAAGCAGAGATGTCGAATTCAGGCCCTCACGTCAAGCAGTCTTTACTGACACAAATGATCAGAAAGAGAGAGATTTTTTTCCACAGATTGCGACTAATTTGGTTTTCGGTGAGCAAAGGTGGGCTAAGTAAGTATCTTTTAACGATGTTAAAAATACATGTGTGGAGACAGAGTTTAGAGTAAATTGAAAAATAAAAAGAAAAAGAAACAAACAAACAAAAATAGCAATTAAACTGAAGATATATTTAGATATTAGGCACAGAGCTATAATAAGCGGCTTTTAAGACAAAATTAACAGACCGCATGCACGTTACTCCTCTAAACATATCTTGTATCAGACAAAGCAAACTTTAACACTAGCCCACAAACACGAAGACATATATATATATATATATATATAGTCATCCGCAGACAGATCTGTTTCGCTGTTTCACAGCTCATCAGTACGGTTAGACATCCGATTGCTTTTAGCCAGGATTGAAACTTGACCGAATTGACATTATTCCGCGCTTCTACCTCTGACCTATGGGCACCCGGTAGAGGAAGACGGACTTTAGCGTGTTATATGCAATGTAAACACATGTCAGTAGCCGAACGTGTTCAAATTCATTACTGAATGAACGATGCATAGATGTGTGTCGCTATTGTTTTCATAAAGTATGCCATTCCTCCATAGTGCTCAATCGGGGTCTGAGAGCATAAATAGTCATCCGCAGACAAATTTGTTTTGCTGTATCACAGCTCATCAGTACGGTTAGACATCCGATTGCTTCTAGCCAGGAAATGGGGGCGAGTGACTGAGTGGTTAGAATCTCACCACGGTCGAATTGTCAGCAATGTGACTTCTTGATATTAACGGAGGGAGCAATCCACGCGTGCGGCCTCTTTGGAAGGTACCTGAAATCATACTTTGGTTTGACCAAAGCCTATTGAGTGAAACTGAGTAGGCGGATCCTTTTGAGGATCCGTCGATGGTTGTGCTAGCTTTACGTGACTAGTCATCGTGACCGAGGATTTGAACGTCCTTGTTTAGATTTCAGTTTGCTCCCGCCGAATAACGCGCCTTCACCCAGAAAATGTAATTACGTCCCGCTCAGCATAGTATAAACCACGGGTGGTCTCTGTAAGTGCTGAGCAAACACAAGTGAGTAAGCATCTACGATGGGGATATATGTATATTCACACTCCACCCACATCTATTGAACAGGTGAAGAGGCTCATCCCTTGTTTCCTGTTTAGGATGTGGTTTCCGGTTTTCTCTTTTCCAATCTTTTCACTCTTACGTAGCCCCCTGCGCATCAGTGGCGTTTTCGCCTTGCTTGGGGTGATATGATTAAAAAAAAAAAAAAATGTACATATACTGATGCGATTGGTAAATTGTCACCATTGTATATTATCAATTTCGTGCAAACTCATTTTTTTATTTTGTCGACTGCACAGTATAGTAGGGTCAATTGGGCAAGGTCTGTTAAAAAATGAGCACCATGACTCCAATAACTCCGCCAGAAACTTGAAAACGCCATGCTGCATTGCTTGGCATTCGGGTCATGGGTTCCAATATGAACTTTTCAGAGTCTTTAGGTGTCAATCAGAGGAAAGTTCAGAGGATTCTGAAAGATGGTACATCCCTTCAATATTATGGTGTCTGGAATGATCACTAGAGTTGGCAATTTATGCCTTCTTTCATGTTCCACAAGGGCCTCAGACTCAATACGGAGGCCTACAACCAGTGCTTTGAAGAGGTAGCTCTGTCTCAAGTGGATGGCTACTGGAAGATCCTATAACTGGTAATGCGCGCTCTGCCAGTCATACTGTTAATGAATTTCTTCGACCTACTCACTGCATACAACATGCCACATGCCGCATACAACATGCCAGAGCGCAATCCTTTGATTATTATGTTTGGGGCACTGTTGAGCGAAAGACCAACAAAACTCCTTGTAACACCAAAGATGCACTGAATGCAAGGATTATGGTAGCATTCACGAACTTAAACGTAGATATAGTAAATATGATTGACGGAGATTCTAAAGCCAGTGGTTGAAGCAAATGGCGATTTTTTAAAATCCATATTCTTTTTAGTATTTCAAGATATTTTTATGTAATTTTGGTAAATAAACCTATTAAAATATGATGTCAATGTTTATTTCATTTTTGCTTAATTTAAATGACAATTCATCTATCGCCCCCCTCTCTCTTTCTCTCTCCCTCTCTCTCTCTCTATATATATATATAGGAAAGAATATTAACACGTTTTGAGTTTAAAAATGTGTGTTTTGACAGTATTTGTTTATTTCTACTATTATATTTTATATTTCAGACCGCTCTCGGTCCTTCATCAGAAATAAATGATTTTAAAATTTGAATTAGTAACGTATTTCAGTGAAGAGTTTGTTTACATCACGTGACGCGTTTGTGGAGAGAGTTTTATGGTGTCTGGAATTTCTTTAAGCAATGATAACGTGCGTTTGCAACGATATCTGCGTGATATATATATATCGTTTTTCATTGCTTAAAGAAAGCGATATCGTATTTTGAAATGGAAGTCGTGATTTTTTTAATTATCTATTTACTGTTATATATTTCATTGTTTATTATATTATAATTTTTCATGTTATTAAGCATTCATAATCATCAAATATTAATACAATTACTTCTTTATTTTTTTAAGCAAAGTGGTGTTATCTATTGTTTTACTATTACTTTTTTTAAAAAGCAGTTTAATGTAACAAGTTTTAAGACTTACGAACATTCAATACCCTTTTTGTTAGATTTCTTATACATTGACACTTTGGCACGAATAAATCTAATTTATTTTATATTTAGCGTAATATTTCTCTTTTTCTGAACGAGCGTGTAACTTTCGAAATTGTAAGGACATTCTTTGCAAGTCTTAATGTTTGTTTCGTTTATCTCTGACTAGATTATGGTTGATTTCTTTTCCCCGACATTTTTTTTTATATCTACCTATAGTTATCTCATTGAATGGAAGAAGAAGAAAAAGAGGAGGAAGGAGAAGGAGAAGAAGAGGAGGAGGAAAAGAAGAAGAAGACTTTTCAAATTGGTTTGAGAGTCTCGATTAACTTATTTGAATGTCAAATTACGTAATGTCATAAATAATTTAATGTTTTGTGATTTCAGAGATATCGCTTAAATTGTTTTTTTTGTTTTTTTTGTATATTTTATTGAATCCTTTATAGATTATACTAAGTTTTCCTAATTCATACTAAATCAAAACTTATTAAATTTTATAATTTTTGTAGTAGGAATCGTTAAGCTTTCCTATCGCCAGTTTGTACTCCTTCCTTTTCGACAGTCCTTACTCCTTCCCTCGCATTTAACAGGAGTACAGACTCATACGTTGTTTCCTGTTTAGGAAGGATTCCCCGGATAATTTTATTTGCTCAAGTTTTAATAATGGTGCTGTCACGATTTTTTGTCATGTGTGTGTGAATGGTGGTAACGTCGCTTTATACTGAAGGTACCGGGTTCGAATTTTCTGGTTCCTTTTTTTCCGACCGGTAGTTAGGAACCCGAACTTTTGCGTAGCGCCTTCAGTGGCTGCTCTGGTTAACAGTTGAATAATATTGGGGTTCTTGTAGCGCTATGACTCGCATATGTGATGTCCGTTTAACTCTGAAATCACATTATAAGGCAGTCTTCACCAGTTCTCTTCCCACACGTTGCATTTGACGAACGGCCTCTATTGCTACTCTAGGTCTCTCTTTACTAAAATACCTCTAAATCATTATAACACACAGTTAAAGATATAAAATTAAACCAGTCAATCAAAAACACCTAAACTGTTCAAAATGTTTAACCATGAGCTGTTCTGAACATCGTATATTTGATAGTGGATATTTTTATATTAAATTCCCTGTAATCTCTCTGAAAATGGCTCACGTGAGCCGAAAGATTAGAATCAACACAATAAAAAATATCTAAATTTTGGACAATCTTTGTTTTTACCTGATATACAATCCAAAATACGATGTTTAAAATGGCTCATGGTTAAACATCATAGACATTTATTGTCTGTTATATTTAACAATATATGTTTAGAAAATCTGCTGCCTCAATAAACCTTTATATATATATATATATATATATATATATATATATATTGTAATGGTTGTTACAATGGTTTATAAAAGCATAAAAAATAAAAGAGTTTTTATTTCAACTTATCACCAGGTGAGGAGCAAACGTAGCTCTGAAACGCGAAGATTTTTGTGTAGCGATAATATGCTTTTATAAACCATCGTAACAACCATTACAATATAACGCTCTACGTTGTATGGAGCACTCTTTATAAAAGTAAATGCATGAACACTGGGTTTAAAACCTACGTGTTCCATAACTTTCTTACACTATATATATATATATATATATATATATATATATCAGTTCTATCTAATACTATAGAAAATATATTGCAAGTAATGTTTTATCAATTTTTTTGTTCATATAAGTATTTTTCTGTACATAAGTTGTATAAAAAGTGCACAAACGTTCTGTAAATGCGATCTCCTTCATCTATTCTATGAGGCAATTTCAATGTTTTTTTTTTCTTTTTTTAATTGAACGTTTCGATTTTTATCTTTCTAGAGTGATCATCATGTTCATTATTTTTCCAATACGGTCAGCATATTATGCATGTGTTCATTACTAATATTATTGAATGTTGGATTTTTTATAATTAATAATGCTTCTATTATTTTTAGTCATCTCTACGTGCTGATGAGGCTATTACACTTCTATAAATTACAAGTAAAATAAATTTATATACATGTAAATTAAAATATTTACACATTCACTTAAAAATAGGAGTACAAAAATCTTCCTTGATAATGAGTAACCAAATGGCCAAAAGTGGATACACAGAATATTTGGATAATTTTATAAACTTTAAATGCAGAAAATATAACAAATGTAAAAATAAAAATATTGAATAAAAAGCTTAATAACAGTTATATTGCCAGTCGTTCTTAATGAAACTTGTATATAAATGTTATTGCTGGCCAGATATACAAGTAGGAAATTACTGGAAAGTAATTAAAACTCCCCTGATGCGAGCTGAATGTGTAATGCCCCTTACGTCAATGACATTTCCTCCGAGCTTCTCTACGGCATATGACTTCATTGAATTTCTTTTAATGTGTTCCTCTTGAATTTATATTTAATGGGAGAATGTGAATGTGCAATTATAGAGAATGTGCACCGTTTTGGCCCTTCCTCTCAACGGTTTCACTTACACACCGGCCCCACTCACTGATGTCAGACCCCATTATAACGATATTCTACTGTGTTGTATATATACTAGTTCAACTGTATAACGGCGAAATTAGATTTACGAAAGATTTCGAAAAACGGCAAAATTCGCTTTCAGAGAATGCAACGTGAACCTCATTACGTATTCGCGATCAGTCATGTATGGGTACTGAGCATACAAGCAACGACGAGGTGTTAGAAAGAATGGCAACAAAAAGGAAATTGATGCTGAGCATCAGGAAGAGACAACTGAAGTTCCTGGGACATGCAATGAGGAAGGAGAGCCTGGAGAACCTGATACTGACTGGACAGATAGAAGGAAGGAGAGACAGAGGAAGGCAGCGGATAACATATTTGCAGGGCCTGATCAGGTGGATGACGGAACGGGGGTTGCCAGGAGCAACAGGAGCAAACATACTAAGAGCCACAAGGGATAGGGAGACGTGGAGAGCCATGATCGCCTACGTCCTGAAGGGACAAGGCAAATAGAAGAACAAGAATAATTTAGTCCTAAAATGTCTGTATTTTTCTTGTGATCTTCTCGAATTCTCTTATGGACTTCTTAATGCTGATATCAAATTTTTAAGGAAGGTCTCGAATTGCTTTTATTTTATTTTATTTTCATTTTTATTTTACCTAAATAGTTTCAATTTTATCCGAGTTCATCTTCATGGGTGAATTGATAAAACAAAAATTTAATGTAACTGATAGTCGCGATTATTTTGTAAACACGCATGAAAAGTGCTCTGTTGCAATTATTTCCAAACTACTATCTGAAGGTATCGTGTTTTAACACGTTTTTTTATCTAATAAAAGTAAATTATATTTGTCTAATTATAGTCGATTCTATTTTGTTCAAAAGCAGTTTTAGAAATATTTCTATTTTGAACATTTTAAAAGATTAATATTTTTTTAAAAATTATAATATCGCCCCAAGCAAGGCAGTTAAGTGCCATTGGTACGCAGGTGATTACATAAGAGAAAAATTATGAGAAAGAGTGACGGGTTATAGGGGGTGTCAGGAAGTGGGTAAGAGAAGGATGAGAATACTGATGAGAGTAGAGTGGACGAAGGAAGGAGCATGAGAGATAGGATGCAAGTCAGTGAGATAGGAGATGATTATTGACTTTACATTTAAATTTTTGGAGATTGTAGCTGTCAGGGAAGCAAGTAAACGGAAGGGATTTCCACGGGTGGGAAGTGCGAGAACAAAGCTGGTAGAGTAGAATTTGCGTTTACATTTTATTGGTTACACAGTAAAAAGGTGTAACCTAGTTGCTAATCTTGTGACTCGAGTAAATTCATACATAGGGGGCACCAGTGAGCTAAGATCATCGGAGCAGAAGCCGTGAAAGTATTTGTAGAAGAGACACAGTGAAGCCACATTACGCCGGTGAGAAAGTGACTGTATCTTAGCTGCCAAGTCGGGATAAATCAAATTACAGCTTCTTCGTTGGAATTTGTCAAGAATCCCTAGGTGGATAGCAGGGTACGTGACCAGATGTGGCTGCACTATTCAATGAACGGGCGGATAGTAGATTTATATTTGTGCAGGATCGTTTCAGACATTATATTCATAACTAAACACATTCAGTGTTGGTTGTTTGCTTCTTATATAAATGACCTTGTGAATTTGTAGTTTTATTGTTGAATTCTCATAGTGGAGTATACTAGTGTTACCAACAACTAATTTTCTCTATTGTGAAGATAGATAGGAATGTGTCTTCAAATGTTGTGCGACAGAGATTGTATCCGACATATGGACTGTAAAACGTCTTGATAATGCTATTGTCTGGAAGCCAATATATCCATTTACTTTTTCATCAGAACTAAAATGTCCCAAAGAACATTTCTTGCGTATGACGATAAATTATATTTGATAGCAAGGTTTTGAGGAGCGTTGAACTATCTCTGTTATACCCGGGTAGCACCTGTTAGGGTAGTAGCTATGGACGAATTGTTAAACACCAAACTGGGGTCAAAACACTATAAAAGGATTAAAATAGTAAAATAGCAGCAACATATTTTCATAGCAAAAGTATACCAGCAAACGTTTTTGTAAAAGAAATTAATTGTGCACCCACAAAAGTTAAATTTCGGCATTAAACATGTAAAGATATGGTATGTCGCTAAACAAACGAACAATTCGAATACAGTAAGCCAATTCATCTTTATCTATTGGGTTATAAACATATCTCCAAGGAATATTAGGAATTTTGCTCGGAATATTAGAAAGGAAGGCATTTATTATGATTTCAATATAATGCATTTAATCGAGAGTATATTTTCAGCGACACAATGTATGCATTCATAATTTATGCAAATCATAAAAGCTGAACTGATAACGCTGAGAAAAATAATATTTATATTTGCAATGACTAAACGCGCTGCAGATAGGCTTTATCAATGTGTAATTGAATATTCAAGACGGTTATATATATTTTTTTACAATCCACTCTACGATTGTAACATTTAAATGGAGCCTTATTTTGAACACATTAACTAACAAAAAATAAACTCAAATTACAAAATATCTTATTGTAGTCTTTTTCTCGTGTTCCTGTATCATTTGTTATTCCTCTTGTTCTCAATATATATATATATATATATATATATATATATATATATATACACACGCACACACCTTTATACGCATTTATAAACGTCATGTTTGAGCTAACTTTATTTACGATATTATTTATTCTCCACTAGTACATTATGTGATTTTTACTACATTTAAAAAGTTGTGATGCTATTACTATTATTATTATGTTGTCATTTTTCATCATGATTTCTGCTATAATCGTATTACCTACCAAGTCTGCAGGAAGACCTAAGGCAGTTCATGGTGTCTTGTTATTGCTTCATTTCATGTTTTTTTATCTTTCCTAACATCCTTAGCGTTACATAGACAATGTTCTCCATAGTGTGTGGGCTCTACTTAACAATACAATTTTTGTATATCTCTTAAGCTGGGGTTTCTTTGAATGTGTTGTCTTGTTCCATTTTTTATAATTCCAAGTGCACCTACTATCACGGGCACGATTCTTGTTTTCAATTTCTACATTTCTTTTTCTATTTCAATTTCCAGGTTTTTATATTTTGACAGTTTTTCGAATTCCTTGATTGCTATGTTTCAATCCGCTGGACAAGCCATATCAAATAATAGGCAAGTTTTTTCTTTCTGATTTTTAACAATAATGTCCGGATTATTTGCTTCAATTTTTCTGTCTGCGTAGATGGTGTAATCCCATAGAATGATGACATCTTCTATTTCTGTAACCGGTGCTGGGTGATGTTCATTCCAGGGTTTGTTTACATATTTTCCATAGTGTTTGCATATTGCCCGATGTAAATATTGCCCTACTCTATTATTAATTATTATTATTATTATTATTTCATTTTTGTTGTATAGTCATTTCAGGTTCCAAGAAGAAACCTATGTTCAGAAATTCCATCGAGGCACCTTTCAATAAACAATTTTGTAAAAATATACTGTGGTGCGAGCAAAAGCGATGGACCGGATGTTTGCGCTTTCACGGAGATGTTCCGGTTGAAAACTAAAAATTAATTAAATATTTTATTCCCAGTTCGCGAGCCTACGCGAATTTTATTTATCAGCCAATGCGAAGCCCAAACCCAAATGCAAGTGTGAAATCTCAAATGAGCTGCTGTGATCCAAAAAGAAGATATAAAAAGCAGGTACAGAAAGCATCGCCAGGCAGACCAACTCGAGGAGAAAAGAGTAATTATTATCTCGCTTGACCAAAGTCAAGCGGCTTACTACGCTCGCCTCCCTTACCTCTTTCCTTCTTTCCTGCCTCAAAAACTACTTACTGATCTAAGGAGCGAATACATCAAAGATATTCCCTACTTGCACGCTCCAAAATTCCTAAGCATTAATTCTCTTTCAGCTTTTTATTGTCATGAACATTTTAACTTACTTTGGAACTATACTTCATGTATTACTTTAATTGTAAAAACATTAATTGATGTGTTATATATAAAATGTTATCTTTCAACTCAATTTGCTTTTCTTGGTTTATAAAATTTCATTATGACTTATAGTGGGCTATCTACAACAAGGCCAGTTTCCGTTAACCTGCAACAGCATACAACTACCCTTCACTAGAACGGACTCCCACTACTAATAGAAAAATATAGATATGCAACCCACTATAATACCAATATGATAAAACAACCGAAGATCAAAAATGTTATATATAGATAAAACCAGCACTTTATGAAGTGTAAGCTGTAGAGGTGAGAATAATTTTTTGTATTACTTTAATGAATGGCCTTTCAAACAAATTCAGGGCGCCAGCCACAACTAGAATTACTAAATTAGAATTTTAAGATTTCCACTTCCTGTCCGCCTGAAGAGATTTTACGTCCTGGTGATGATGGTCGTTGTGGTACAGTGGATATCGGCTCGGAACGAGAAACCCCCGAACCGAGTTCGAATTCCAGTTGAATCCATTGTATTCACTTACGCGCAAATACCCGTGGGAAAGGTATTAATCCGTCTCTTTCTTCCAGTTATGGGTTAAATAGCAGTAACAGATTGGGTTCTATAGCCTTGGTCGGCAACCATTCTACCGCAGAAAGCAATGGCAACCTACTGCGGGATAATCTTCTGCCCAGTCAGTCATGTCTCTTTCGAGACATGATCGCCCAAGCGTGTATCACATATGACACTTAACTGACTGATGATGGTCATATCTAAGCTGTTACCCGCAGCTTCGCGTCACAACACTTTCCCCAACGCCTAAACTTTTCCGAGCAGCAGTGCTAAGTCCTCCAAGTAATGTATAAATTATGTACAAGGCGTACTGCATGATAGAAATATTCGTGGAAATAGTTCCGACTGTGACAATACAAACCTTGAACTGGCTATGTTTCTCTGATTTGCCCAACTAATTCCTGACATACTTGTATTTTTGCACGGTCATCCTTCGCAATGTTCTTCGCACCATTTATGTCTGCTCTTGTGCAAAAGTGTGACACCAAGGCGGTTCGTCGCAAAGCGCATGCCAGGCGAGATGGTGATATCGCCAATTAGCTTAAATAACCCAGTTTTTCTTCTTTTTGTAGTAGCAGTAGCAGTACTAGTACTAGTACCAATAGTCTTCGTAGCAGTAGTAGTAATTTTGTTGTAGCATTAGTTGTAGTAGCAAGTGTAGTTGTATAGTAGTAGTTATATTAGCAATAGTAGTATTTGTAATGTTATTAGTAGTTGTAGTAGAAATAGTTCTAAAACTAATATTTGGATGTGCGTTGTGGTACAGTGAATATCGGCTCGGAACGAGAAACCGGGGAGCCGAGTTTCTTTAAATTCCAGTCGCACGTTTATAAAATATTTCTTTTCGTGAGTTTGAAATACGGAAATATCTGTTATTCTTAATCGCCTGATTATACCGAAATTTTGAAACCTAGGTTCAGGAGACAACTCATTTCCAAATTAAAAACATTAAATGTATTGACCTCTTTTTGATACAACTGTGTACTGGTCTAATAAATCCGTAGACGGAGAGGATGATTCAAAAATATTTATTCAATATAAAACATTAAAGCGATAGAACTATATAGAGAGCTCAATGTATATTATCCAGAGCAATATCATATACATAAAAAAACTCAACACGTCATGTAAAGCGGTTATAAATTATTATATGTTGCGATTAGTAAGTTTTTTTTTTAGTATTCATCTCATCAAACCGCAAATTGAATTTTTTTTTTACCTGTGTGTGAAAATATTGTTTTATTTGTTTCAAATTCTAATTACATACAATTAAAAACGTACATGTTCGTTGTTCGAATATTTTATGCTTCATTGAGACTTGCTTTTGTGAGAAGAAACTCTCGGATCTTGTGAGAATACTATAATGTTCATCATTTAAGGTTTGATCGTTATGTATTATAAGTAACTGTACTTCTTTTCTACTTAATATTCCGTTCATTATACCTACGCTTAAATTCATTGACAAAATCCGAGAAAATCTTTAAAGTGATCGATCCCGACTTTGCAGCTCAGATACAGTTACTTTCTTACCGGCGCAATGTAGATTCCTTGTGTCTCTTCTACAAATATTTCACGGATTCTACTCCGATGTACTTAGCTCAGTGGTGCCCCTTATATATGAATTTACTCGAACCACAAGATTAGCAACTAGGTCCCGCCGTTTTACTGTAAAACCAGTAAGATGTAAAAGCAAATCCTACTCCACAGCTTCTTTTCTCGCACTTCCTGACTTTAGGATTTCCTTCTGTTTACTTGCTTCCCCGACAGCTACAAGAATTTAAATGTAAAGTCAATAGTCATCTCCTATCTCACTGACTTGCATCCTCTCTCTCATGCTACTTTCTCCGTCCACTACTCTCATCAGTATTCTCATCCTTCTCTTACTCATTTCCTGACACCCCTTATAACCTGTCACTCATTCTCATAATGTTTCTCTTATGTAACCTCCTGCACAACAGTGGCAGTAAAATGCCTTGCTTGGTGCGATATGATTATAAAAAAGAACATCACACACATCTTTCAGTATTGCTGTACTAGGAGAGAGTCTTAAGCCTGGTACTTGTTCAAAGATAAAAAAAAAAAGTAAAGTAATATTTCTAGCTTGTCTGTATCTGATTGGAATTCGTACCAATATATATGTTGATGTTGTAGCACATGAGTATCTCAATTTTATCTGTTTGTTCTTTTTTTTGCATCCAACTTAAAATATCTTATTTAGCAACTCGGAAATGCTTCACGATGATATAATTTTTGCATATAAGCTACTTATTATGAACCACTTAACATATTGATTTTCCTAGAAAATATAAACTGTACTGAATAAATTGTCATATTTACAGATATATAATGTTTACTTTTTTCCATATAAGCATAACCGTATATTGAGTACATTAGCTGCTTAAATATATCCGTTTGCTTTTTCTGATGTTTTGTTAATGATCTCAAACAGTGGCTGTTTGTAGCATATATTTGCTTCTCAGCACCTCAACCATCCTGTGAAGATGGAATTTATGCTTGAGATGGAATTCCTAGTTGACAAGAATGACTATGTTAGACATTTTTTCTTTGATTTTCATCAAGACCACGAAGTTGCTCAAGACATTATTACTGTGATCAGCGTTGACATCATTACCAACTGAATAGGACAGAAATTGTTTTCCCGTTTCAATTAAGAAGTTCAAACTCTCAGATTCTCTTCATTCTGGTTGATCTGCTCAGTTTAATGAAAACTACAATTAGTATCCTTGGGTATTTGTAAGGTTAATTCCAAAGGGGGATCGTAATCCGATGAGAACTCAACAATAGAATTAAACAGAGTAAGGAAAATAAATTAGAAATATTTACAAATTCATTGGTGATCATTTATTTTGCAAATATTAAAAAAGAAACATTCACATCCTCAGATCAAAACTTTTTACAAAAATTGAATGGGTTAGATTTATCCAGATTGAAGGAATAGTGGAGCAAAGAGGAATTGGGAGAAAGAAAACATTTTATTGATGGTATAGGGGATGAGAAATACAATGTTAATTTTTAAACGCGAATATCATATTTAGAATGTAACATTTCCCACCCAGACGATATAATGACCTTGGGTTGATCTTAAAAATTTAAAATACAAGTCAGTAAATTTGGGGCCTTATTTTAACTAGAAGAGTTGAATTTTTAGATTTTTATGTTAATTTCGATGACAATAAAAACAGGTACCACCACTATATTGTTAAAAAACAGCATAGTATGAATAAACGAACTTTTTCCATCAAAATATGTATATTATTATTAAGAGGACAGATAAAAAAAAATTTAATTATTTTTTTAAATTTTTAATCCTTCTAACATTTTTTTTAATCGTATCACCCCGAGCAAGGCGGTAACGCCACTGATGTGCAGGGGGCTACATAATAGTGAAAATATTAGAAAAGAGAAAGCCGGAAACCCCATCCTAAACAGGGAACAAGGGATGAGCCTATTAACCTGTTCAATAGACGTGGGTGGAGTGTGAACCGCGCGATAGATACATCTATCTACTCCATCATGTTCGAAATTTTGGCAGAGAATCTTGATTTGATTTGAGTTAGTGGCTAACCAAAACGTTACGAGAGTTTACAATGGAAAACGTAATATTACGTCACTCACTTCTTTTCCGGTGAGAAACACATTAATTTGGAAATTCTCGCAAAAATCAAATAAATATCGGATATTAATGAAACCTTTAGTACTCATTCACAAATTAAAGAAATTCATTTTAATATTATTATTTTTTTAAATCTTTGTAAAAATATTTTTCTCTCTGTTACCTGCCTGCATGCAAACCCGTGAAATTTTAATAAATTTTACTTTATTGCGGTCAATAGTTTTATCGGGGAATATAAATCATTTATTTTTTTTAAATTTTGTCCTGTGTTTCCGAAAATCTGCTCTGAATAGTAAAATAAAAAATTCAATAAAAATCTGATATTATTTAATTTAATAAGCGTTTAATTGCTTGAATAAATAATAAAAATTAAAGACACTAAGGTCTGAAAAAACTTTTTTGGATTTCGAATGAAATTTTAAAAGAATTGTTTTCTTGTTTTTAATTATAATTATTTATAACGCTTCAAAGATATTTTAAGAATACTTCAAAACATTTGTTGGGGTTAGATTTTTAAGTTAATGATAAAGATTATTTAGCCTATGAAAAATTTAAAAGTTTTATACAAATCGTTTTGCTTTCATATTATCAAAATGATTTACTCTTTTTGTGTGTATATTTGAAGTATTTTTATTATGGTAATTTCTATGTACAAATTAAAAGGTCACAGATTCCTCTGTTTTCCCTAAAAAAATTTGTACAGTTTTGTCATTGTGAACACCATACACTTTTGTCTTATCAAACAACAACCTGTCAACACTTTATGATATACGGCGGACAGGTCAAAAGTTCAACTCTGTGATTAAGAAATAGTTATATTCTAAATGTCACGTTATAAATAAGTAATATTGTATTTGACAGAGTCTGGCAATGCTGGCCTTCTACGCAAACTTGAGAGGCTATGGTATAACTGGACAGTTGTTTGAGCTAATCCAGTCATTCCTTTCAAATCGCACAATGAACGCAGTATTGGACGGACATGCATCCCAATACTATTATACAAACGTGGGTTTCCCTCAAGGCTCTATTGTAGGCCCTACGCACTTCCTGATCCTCATTAACAATCTCCCCGATGTAATAAAATTCAAAGTAGGCGTATACGCTGACGACACTACGGTTTACTCTCGCCTCGATCAAAAATCTGCCGAGGCTGACAAAGCAAATCTCGCAGCTGAGCTTGAAAAGAACCTCCAATCCATGGTTTACTCTGGTAAGAAATGTCTCGTGAATTTTAATGACTCCGAAACGAAGCTGATATCTATTAAACATTACAAGCAATCGCTCCTACCCACCTTCATCAGCATGGATCAGGATACTCTCCATGAAGGCAAAACACTGCGCTTTCTCGGGTTAACTCTCACAACAGACCTCAATCGAATCCATAGCTAAAGCTGCTGCTAAGAAGGACGGTTCTCTGTGTAGGGGCAGGAAGTTTTTCCCGTCTGAAACCATCTTGCACATATATAAATCTACCACCCGCCCTTGCATTGAATACTACTGCCATATCTGGTCGGTTGGCCCTGCTATCCAGCTAGGGGTTCTAGACAAAACCCAACAGACAATATGTAATGAGATCGATCCCGACCTGGCAGCTCAGATACAGTCACTTTCTCAACGTCGCAACATGGCTTTTCTGTCTCTCTTCTACAAATGTTTTCACGGTTTCTGCTCCGATGAACTTAGCTCTTTGATTCCCCCTATGCATGAATTTGCTCGAGCTAAAAAAATTAGCAACTAAGTCCCACCCTTTTACTGTTAAACCAATAAAATGTAAACACACATTCTACTGCAGCAGCTTCTTTTTTTGCATTTCCCGCCTGTGGAATTCGCTTCCGTTTACTTGCTTCCCCGGCAGTTACAATCTTCAAGAATTTTAATGTAAAGTCAATACTTATCTATTATCTTCTTAACTTGCATCGTCTCTCATGCGCCTTTCCCCATTCACTCCACTCTCAGTATCTTAACCCCTCTCTTACCCAGACAACTCCTGTAATCTGTCACTTTTTCTTATAACTTTCCTCCTATGTAAACCCCAGCGCACCAGTGGCTGTAGACTGACTGGCTTGGGGTGATATAATTATAAAAGATGCCGAAAGATAAATATTTTCCAAGTAATATTTCTCGAACGGTCAAGGCCAGTGGATACTATAATATACTGTTAAATTATACAAACACACACATTTATATATATATATATATATATATATATATATATTAAATAAACAGAATTTTCACTCAAATATTAGAATTGATAAAAGAAACAAAAATTCCAAGTATGCCATAATTTCCGTGTAATTCGGTAATATATATATATATATATAGCTAACTAATGGCAGTAACATTTAATTAGAAAAAACTGTAAAACTAACTTTTAACAAATATTTAATGTCTGCTTTATACCGCATTCAATTTTTTTCAGTTGATCGATAGTTTGTTTAAAAGTTAATCTTGTTTATATAGATATTTAAAATATGAGTTTAAATTCTCTTTTAAAATATATCAACGTATGTTATCGTTGCTCATAAAGAAAAAGCATTATTTTTTGAACCGGAAAAATGTAAATAATTTTTTTTAAATATTGAATATCTTTTCTAGATTTGCACGCGTTAAAATCCTGAAATGTTTGCGTTCTTGCTTCCGGCAGTTTTCATTTTTTTTTTAATCATATCACCCCGGGCAAGGCGGTAAGGCCACTGGTGTGCAGGGGGCTATTTAAGGGTGAAATGATTATAAAAGAGAAAACCGGAAACCACATCCTAAACAGGGAACAAGTGATGAGCCTCTACACCGGTTCAATTGACGTGGGTGTAGTGTGAACCGGGCGATATTTTAGTCTATCTACTCCAATTGAAAAAAAAAAAAATAAGAAAAAGTGAAAAGATTGAAAAAGAGAAAGCCGGAAACCACATCCTAAACAGGGAACAAGGGATGAGCCTCTTCACCTGTTCAATATACGTGGGTGGAGTGTAAACCGGGCGATAGTTCAGTCTATCTACTCCAATTGAAAAAAAAATAAGGAAAAGTGAAAAGATGGGAAAAGAGAAAGCCGGAAACCACCTCCTAAACAGGGAACAAGGGATGAGCCTCTACACCTGTTCAATTGACGTGGGTGTAGTGTGAACCGGGCGATAGTTCAGTCTATCTACTCCAATTGAAAAAAAAAATCAGGAAAAATGAAAAGATTGGAAAAGAGAAAGCCGGAATCCATGACCGAAGTCGAAGGAGAGTGTACCGGAAACCCCTTCCTAAACAAGAAACAAGGCGATCACCTCCACTCCTGCTCAATAGAATAGGGTGGAGTGTAAAACCGGGTGATGGAGGGTACTATCTACTCCAACAATAATTATAATAATAATAATAATAATTTAAGTTAAGTCGAAATGAGATTTAAACGTAAAAATTATTTACAATAGCAAAATACTACCCCTGTTAAAAAATTCAGGCAAATTAAAGACAAAAATTAAAATGAAATAAAAATCGAAAAATCAACATACCAAGAAGGTAAGACAGACTGATAAAGTTGAGCAGAAATACCGAAGTAGGATTCCGTTCTGTAATTGTCACAGAATATTTTAGTAGTGGCCCGCCATCTTGGATTAGTTGATTTGCAATCAATGTCTGACACTTCACATTACGACAAATTCATCAAGACGAGCCAAAAATAAAATAAAAAATATGGAATTATTTCAGCCAAAATAATCATGACATTTTCTACCGATCATTTTTTTTAAATAAATATATAAAATAAAATCGCATAAATTTTACATAGATAAAGCTCTTCGTAACGTGCGAGCTGTGAATGTGAGTGAATTTTTTTATTTTTAAGAAGGGATTGCTTTAGTGAGTTTATCGGATCTTTTTCCAATCAATCTGAGGTCTTCAACTACAACTGGAATAGTTAATGTTCTCATGTTCCACATTTTTTAAAATTTCCACTTCAAGATATTTGAATTTTTATAGTGATTTTCAAAGTTTCTCAGAGGTAGATTACTTTCTTTAGGAACTGTTTTTGTGGCCTTTAATCACGATGTCTAGACGATTCGATTTGATTTTTCTGTTTGTATGTATTGCAAAGTTCTATAAAATTGTTACAGTTTCTACTTACGTAGCCTGATCTGGGTGGTGTTCATACCAGTTTCTTGCATTTTCCTTCCGGTAAAATTTGTATATATTCCAGTGGGGATGTCGGCCCACTCTATTATGCCGAGTTATATACTTGGTGGGTGCTAATATTTTGCAGCTGATACAAGATAGTCAATTGTTTCTTGATATCTATTACAAAATCTGCATTTATGTTTTCCAAATTTTTTTTAGTTAGTGGACTTTGTAATTTATAGTTAGGCAGTTTTGTCCCTGTTCAACAAGTGTAAAGCTTTCGGTTTCAGCCTTAACCCTATTATTATTTATAGCAATATAAAGAGTAAATAAATTTTAAACTTTTAACCATATCCTGCCATCAAAAAGTGAAATCTAAATATTTTTAAGATAATTATTAGTTGTTATATATAACTGGCGTCTGTATACACTGCTTATATACAAGACGTTAAAATTTCCCTTCTCTGATTCCATGCGCCGATGGCTTAGGGAGTAGCAACTCCTGTTATATAGCAATATACAACAAACACGCATATATATAAAAATATAAGTTATATTTTTATTAATGACGATGAACCGTGTAGCCTAGGGAACAGAGAGTGAGAGAGCGCGCCTCTAAGGGGTTGACGGGGGAGTGTCGTCGTATCTGTTGCTCCTCTGGTCTGGTCTGGCTCTCTGTCTGTCTGTCTCGTCTCTCTGTCTGCGTCTGGTGAAATCCGTGCGCCGAGGTCTTTTTATAATCTCCAAACCGGGACTTCCGATTTTTGCCTCGCCCACGCACGCCCACGTAATTCTCAGAGACACCTGTTCTGTTTGCCTCTGTCCATTTCCGCTACTGCCGGAAATAAGGTCAAACAAACATCCGTTCCTTTCAACGATCGGAAAACAACCCCGCTTGCAACAGCCTTCTTCTCGGGTGGGGCCAGATTGTTATATTACACTCCGACTAACACCAAATCTGTCGAGTTTCGATTCCGGCCAGAAGCAAGTAGATGTGTCTAGCTACACTGATGAGCTGTGATACACCGAAACAGGCTTGTATGTGGATGACTAATATATATATATATTCTGAAATCGATGATATAATTGTTGCAACAAATAAAGTAATAAGGCATTAGTGAATAGCAAACATGCGGTAATAGCAGGAATATATATATATATATATATATATATGAAGTAATATAAATTTAAGGTGTGCTATATTTATAGGATAAAGTGCTCAGTATCAGAGATAGAGCGTATGTAAATATAAAATGCACACTGACGTCAACACGTAGAGACGACAGATTGTTTCCTGGTAGGTGCCATCACCAGACCACATATTTTGGGTTTTCCTGAGCTATTTATATATACGAGTGCATCGTGAGTAATTATTCTAACGGTTTTTTTTTTGGGGGGGGGCGGGAGTGACTTTATTATTTATATATTTGTATAAATATACTTTACTTGTTTTTATTTTCGTGTTGTATTTATTTATTTTTTTCGGTGTTCGATGTTTTATACATTTATTTATTTAAATTTTTTATTTATAGATTATTTTTATTTTATTTTTATCTATTCTATTGGCTGTTATCAGTATTTTATTAATTTGTTGAATATTTGCTTGGATTGAATTATTATTAGTTTACTCAGCTACAATAGCACCAAGAGCAATAAATAAGCACAAAAAAACTATCAACAAACAACCCAAACAAATTAAACCAACGTGCAAGTGCAGAATAAGGAATAAATGTCACTTAAACAGCAATTGTCTACAAAACAGTGCAATTATAGTGGGTTATCCGTTCTAGTGAAGTGTAGCTGTGTCTTGAAATAGATTAACTGAATTTGGCCTTGTTCGTAGATAGCCTACTATAAGGGGTTTATAGAACAAGAAAATCAAAAATTGGATATAGAAACAACATTTATACATATATATATATCAATTAAGTTTTTTTTACAATTATCGTTAAAATGTTCATAGCAGTAAATGCCGAAAAGAGTTTGTGCGTATGTATGTGAGAGCGTTTGTTTGTCTCCACTCAGTTCATCGGGTAAGTGGCTCAGCGAACATTGAAGAAGAAGATGAGAGAGAAAGGAGAGGCGAGCATGATGTGATTGCTTGACGTGGTCAAGGGACGTGCTAATTATGCTCTTATTTTCTCAACTGCAGATGCTTCCCGTGTCGGCTTTTTATTTGGGGGTCCAAAGAAGTCATTTGGGAATTCACACCCGGATTTGGTTCTGGGCTTTCCATTGGACAATAAACCAAATTCACGTCGGTTCGCGAAAAGAGTCCATAAAAGGAATTTGATATTTATTTATTTTTGGTTTTCCACCGGATTATCTGCATGGAGCCAGATGCGCAATGACCAGTTTTGGTCATTTGCTTTCTGGACCTCTGAGAGCAAACATCCAGCCCCTGGTATCACCACATAATATACAAAGCGACGGTAAAATTTGAAGAAAACATATATATATAGGAGTAACTAAAGAACCATAGGAACAAAGAAACTACGCGCACAAAACATCCTTCACAAATAGTAAATACTCGAACAAATCACAACTAAAATATCATGGAAAAACGGAAAAGAACATCAACCTACAACAACCAATTCAAAACCTGCAAACTTTGTTTAGAGAAAAAATATAATTATTATTACCTTCTCAACCCCATACCAAAAAACTACTAAAAAGATCTGAACGCCTCACAAAATGCAGACATGAAAATAATTTTTAGTACGTTACTTAAAATTCGAAGACTAAAAAGAATAAGTTTTTAATAATAATTTCATCCAAGCAAATAATAAACAAATTAACGAACCACTGATGCCATAACAAAGATAAGAATAGATAGAAGAAAAAATATATAAATAAATAAATTAATACTCCAAATAAATTATTTAATAATTAAAAACCGAAAAGAAAAAATAAATAAATATAAATATAAAAATCAAAACAAGCAAAATAAATGTATCAAAATAATTAAACAAACCACTCCAGGCAAATTAACCGTTAGAAGGATTACCAACAATGCATCAATATCCAGTATATATAAATAGCCGAGAAAAAAAAATAACATGTGCAGCCTGATGATTCTCGCAGATGTGTGATGATTTCAATGTTCATATATATATATATATATATATATATATATAGTTATAATACCAATTTCGACAAAACTAATTCTGTCAAGATTATCAATAATCAAACTACAATTAAGAACGTCTTGAAAACCCACCGCGAACTAACCCAGAGGAAAAAGAAGGGGAAGAAAAAAAGAAACAAACGAAATACTTGAACAGAATGTCAAGCGTTCGTGAGAAAGAACAAAAATGAAGATTTTCCCCTCTATATTCTTGAGTTTGATGCCTACCTTGTTAAAACTGAAATTCTATATATGCTGCATAATTCATATGTTTTTAGCCAATTTTTCCTGACGAGCTGTTAAGCGAAACCGTGGTAGGTTGTTGGCTCACGCTTAGATTTTCGTTCCTATATATATATATATATATATATATATATATATATGTGTGTGTGTGTGTGTGTGGACGTGTATAATAATAATGTACACGATAAAAAATCTGTTTCTTTTGACTGAGCGCCATAACTTAGAGGTAGAATCGCCGACTGACGCCAGTTCGGTCGGGTTTCAATCCTGGGTTAAAAAGCAATCGGAGTCTAACCGTGCTGATCAGCTGTGATACAGCGAAACAGAACTGTCTGCTGATGACTATATATATATATATATATATATATATATAATCACCTGAAGAAGAACAGTATTGTTCTGAAACATTAACATTTCTGTGTACTGATATAAATGCTTTTATAAACCACTGTAATAACAAAATAATATATATATATATATATATATATATATGCGTCTGTTATAGTAGAGGTGACTATTAATATAAACATTACGAAATTGTTAAAGCGTTTCTATTGGTCAGCGAGGTCAGCGAGATTTAGCATTGTCGGAAGTAGAAACTTCAATCATGAAGACAGTTTAGCATAATAACAAAAGGAACAATAAACGGATGTCTTGCCGCAAATGTTTATACAGAAACTTTATAAAGGCAAAAGAATGTTTATTGCAATTTGACTTTCTGTGCTTTGAGGGTGGGTATTCGGCTAGTACTTAAAAATATTCAGCTGCGTATGCCATTTTTAGCTGTAATGTGATGATAACTTCTAAAAGTATCATTGTCCAGACGAATGTTACCCAGCGGTGACATGTCTGCTTGTACTTCCTTGCATCGAAAGGCGTGTCACTTACCAAACGTTTTACAATACAACCCTATGTTCTGGTAAATGTATCTAACTGATAGCTTCCTGTGCCACCAACTGTTAAGGCACTTACACATTTTTAAAATTAATAATCAACAATCGAGAAAGTGGTCTGTTAGTGTTCGTATTTACACGCTGATGTCAGGTTCAGAAAGAATTTCAACGACGTTAGGATAAGCTGCCAAAGATAAACAAAAAGAATGTACAAGCAATTAAATGTTAACTGACAAAATTAATGGCCATCAGCGAGAAAGATGAATGAAGGTGTGTAGTAATCAAACTGCTGGCTTTTAGTCACAAGACAAGGATGTGTCTTTTCACCAGATCTATACAACTTGTACAGCGAGACTATTCTGAGGAGTCTAGAAGTTATGTCAGGATTCGTCATTCGCGGTCACAATCTGAAGAACATCAGTCAGTCAGTTAAATGCCATACGTGAGAAACGATTGGGCGATCATGTCTCTTTCGAGACTGACTGGGCAGACGGTTATCCCGTAGTAGGTTGCCATTACTTTCTACTGTAGACTGGTCCCAAGTTAAGGCAAAAAATACCCAATTTGTTCTGTTATTTAATCTATAATTGGAGGGAAGTGACGAATTAATACCTTTCCCAAGGGTATTTGCGTGTAAGTGAATATAGAGAAATTCAACTGGAATTCGAACTCGGATCCCCGATTTCTCGTTCCGAGCCGATAACCACTGCACCACAACGCACATAAGATACGCATATAATACAGTACTGGTTGTTGACTACATGACCTAAAAAAACTATATGAAGAAAATCAAAAGAAAGAACTACAAATAAATGACAAGAAAACCGAATAAATGGTCATCAGCAAACGGAGCCCAAAATGCTAATGAATAGGTTGGCAATACTAAAATCAAGCAAGTAGGAAAAATTAAGTACTTAAGAAACGTTCTGGCGGCAGACAGTTCAACATTGAGATGCGTGGGCGAATTGGATGCATTCCAGAAGCTGAGCAGAGTATTAAGAGACAGGAAAATTTTGCTAGAAACAAAGAAAAAAGTAGTGAATTTCTATGGGTTGTCTATCCTTCAATATGGTAGTGCATGCTGGACAATATCCTCAAAGATAAAGGGAACACTTGAGCAGCTGAAATGTGGTTCTACAAAAGGATGTTGTGAATATCATGGATCGAGCATGTAAGCAATGATGTAGTTTTCGGAAGGATGGAAATAAAAAGGAAATTAATACTGAACATGAGGAAGAGACAGATGAAGTTTTTGGGACATGTGATGAGGAAAGAAAGCTTAGAGAATCTGATAATCACAGGTCAGATAGAGAAAAAGTGAGACAGGTGAGAGCAGTGCATATTATATTTGAAGGGTCTGAACATGTGAATGGTAGAGCGGTTTAACAGTAGAAAGCGTGCTAAGAGCTACCAGGGATAGGGAGACGTGAAAAGCCATGATTGCTTACACCCTGAAGGATCATAGCACATGGAAGAAAAAGGGAGCCCTTTTTGCTCTCCATTAACATGACTGGCGGTAAGCAATAGCCAAATCTAGTTCTAGTAAGATTGGGTCACTGTGTTGGGCCAGGATTATTCCGCCTGCGTCCGTCTTGCACAAATACAAATCAACCATCTGATTGTGAATAGAATACTGCTGTTATATCTGGTCGGGCGCCCCTGCAGTTCATCTCAGGGTTCTCGACAGGTTCAAAAATAGACTCTGTAATGTGATCGGATTCCTCCTTTCAAATCGACTCCGGCCACTTTCTCACCGGCGGGATATGGCTTCCGTCTGTCTCTTTTACAAATATTTTCATGACTTTTGCTCTGACGAGCTGAGATCACTGCTACGCCCTCCTAAAGAATTTCTCAAGCAACCAGACTGACAAGTTAAATCTACAAAACGCAGCAAAAACTTCTACTTGAACACCTTTTTTTTCTCTCACTTCCTGCCTGTAGAAGTCCCTTCCGTATACTTGTTATCCTGGCGGTTACCATCTCCAGGAATTTAAATGCAATGTCAATTCCAATCTCTTATCCACTTGACACCAGTCCCTTCCCTCGTCCTTTCGCCATCCCTCATCTATCTTGTTCTTTTCGTTTCTTATTCTACATTCGCAACTATCTTCACACTGCTATTCCCATACTTCACATGCCCTTTTTCGGACACTCCTCGAAACTGGTTCGTCTTTCTCTTCGCTCTCCTCCTGCTTAAACTCTTATTTTCTTATGTAACCATTTGCATATCAGTAGCGGTACCCCCATGCTTGGGGTGAAACGATTAAAAAATATTCTAGGAAAGTGACTTATTTCTACTTTTCGGTCAAACTAATGCAAACATATTAAGGTATAACCTTGCTTAAGACCATAAACGCATTTTCCTTGTTTTAAACGTGGTATACTGAAAATAATTTTGTTACATTTTGAATATGATTTCATGGAATTTTAGTCACACACACACACATATATATATATATATATATACATATATATATATATACATACACACACACACAGTACTGTGCAAAAGTATTAGGACAAAAACAATTTTATCTTTTATGAGGCATATTGACAGAAAATAAACAATTTATTAAAGTCATTTTATTTGATTTACTCAACAAAGGTTTTAACAAGAAAAATACTTGTTACAAAATGAATTTAATATTTAGTATAATAGCCTTTTGCTTTGATGACAGCCTTCATTCTGTCAGGTATAGACATCACAAACTTCTTCAATTTATCTAATTGTATATACTGCCAAGCAGCTTGTATTTGTTTCCAAAGTGTGTCTTGCGAAGTAACATTAAATTTATTAAATTTTATCAAAAATATCCCATACATGTTGAATAGAGTAGTTTCAAAAGGAAAAATTAAATATAACTATTTTTTAATACATTTCTTTTCACACCTAGTTTTAAATAATCAATATTTATTAGCAATTTACTTGGTTTTTCACCCTGTATTTGAATTTCAGTGAAACCTTTAGGAAAATCACCCCTGTTCTAATACTTTTGCACACTACCGGTAATTTGCAAAGTGTTAGCACAGAGGTGATTTTAAATTTTATTTTGATGCCTCATAAAAGATAAAATAGTTCTTGTCCTAATACTTCTGCACTGTACTGTAAACATATATTGTTCATTTATCATGAAACATCAATGTCATATAATCTGTTCATTGTAAAGATCAGCACCCTTTAAAAATATGAATCCTATGACGTCATAATTATGTTATCCAATCAAATAAATTTCTTGAGGTCGTATAAAGATTTCTGATCAAAAATTCACACTAAATACAATTGTTAGCCTCTCTACATAAATTTGATTATTAGATATTGAATTTTATTTTATTTTCTTAACTTTATTTTTAGTCATCCGTCATCGCAATTGAACTTTTGATAAAAAAAACAACTTTTAAAAATAAAATATGTTTTCTGAAAACATTTTGAGAAATATTACCTGATTTATATTTAAATTAATATGATTTGAAGCAAATATTATTTACTTAAATTTTAAAATAACACGGGAACGCATCTTTATAATGTCGGGAGCTGTTTATGCCAGTGTTGGAAGCTTGAATGACAAAGGGAAGTTTAAGTAATGTTTCTTTACATTGGATTTATCTGTAAAAATATTTTAGTGATGTCACCGCTCTTCCATATATTATTGTCGATTTGTAGGAAGTAATTCCTAGATGGTTTGGGCAATTCTTTTAGGAATTGATAGTGATTTTTTTCTGGTCGAACTACTGTATTGTGGGCCTTGTTGAGAGATTGCATCAGTTCTTAAGTAGAGAAAAGCAGTTTTTCAGGTTTTTTTTGTTTGGGAATTTTATTTTTATTTTTTCTGCTTTTGTTTTGTTGGTTTGAACTTTTTTGCTTTGGTTTTCTGCTAATGAATTTTGCGAGAAAGTTTCGGCAAGATGGTTTTTCTATATCTTTCTTGTCGGTATTATTTTAGTTATTGTCGGTACGATGATTGGGAGGAGTATTGCCATTTGTCGTCAGTTATTTTCCGAATCATCAGCCATGATCTTTTTGGTTTTGTGTTATTTATTTTGGTAACATAATTTTTCCATGTATTTCGTTTGGATTCTTTGATGTTTTTTTTTTCAAGGCTTTGGATCTGCTATTTTTATAGGAGTTTTAATTTTTTCGTGTTGCGTTTATTTTAAATTTCTTTACTGTCGCAGTGTAATCTGACAGCTTTTTTTAATTCCTCATTAAATCTATTTTATTTTGAAGATGTGGAGCTTTTTCGTATAAGTTTTCCCGCAACTTTTAACAGTGTGTTGTTAAAATATAGGGAGTCTTCTTTCTTTGTTTTTTTTTTTTTTTGGCTTCTGTGGTTAGTTCGACGAGGCATAAAGTATTAATTCCATCCCATTTAGCCTTTTCTAAATTTCATCTTGAAGTATAAATCGTGAGCTCCTTTTTAATTTATATATATATATATATATATATATATATTTAGCTCCCAGTTAAAGATTTAAGAAATTATTCTCCATAATATAAAGTTATGCTGGATTTTAGCTCAGTTAAGAGTCATACTTGATACACGGTTGGGCGATCATATCTCTTCCGATCCATGACTGACTGGGCAGATATTTTCCTACAGTAGGTCGCCATTACTTTCTGCGATAAACTGACTGTCAACCAAGGCTATAGAACAAAAATTTTCATGCTATTTAATCTATAGCTAGCGGGTGAAGAGATGGATCTTTCTCAAGAATATTTTAGCGTAAATGAATGCAACGAACAAGGTACGACGATTTCTCATTCTGAGCTGATATCGCAACGAATATTTTGACTTAAACTGTTATAATTATGGAATATTGTCTGATAATGTATGAAAGTTTGCATGCAAAAAAATCGTCGTCACATTCATGAACACAAAAAAATTCAAAATTTTTAAAAAAATATTTGGTGTCGCAAATTTGTATTAATATTTTCCGTTTATGATTAGTAAACCTCAGTCAGTTAAGTGGTATACGTGATACACGCTTTCTCGAAAGAGACATGACTGACTGGGCAGATGATTATCCCGCAGTAGGTCGCCATTGCTTTCTGCGGTAGACTGGTTGCCAACCAACGCTATAGAACCCAATCTGTTCTATTATTTAACCCATAACTGGAGGGGAGAGTGATGGTTATTAGTGCGTAAATGAATGCTATAAATTCAACTGGAATTCAATCTCGGCTCTCCAATTTGTTGTTCTGAGTCGATATCCACTGCACCACAAAAGTCATCCTTAGTAATAAATAAAAAAATTGGTAAACGTAGTTTTTACTTAATAACAATGTCACATAAAAGGCGAACGTAATACAGTAATTTAGACGATTTAAATTTTCTAGATTACGCTAACTAAAAAGACTTCTAATTATTATGTTCTCCAAATGTTAATTTCTCGAAATTTCATAAAATTAAGTAGGAGATGAAGGATATAAAATATGATGTTTTTATAAAATAAAAATATTTATGGAACAATTTCATTCACATGTCACTAAGATATGAAAGTTTTACAAAAATACTGTATATTTGATTTTTCAAGAATTTCCAAAATCAATGTGTTTTTAACGAAAAACGACGCTAAACTGTCCTTTAATATTTGGTCTCTTCGCTGACACAATAAAAACAAAATTTTACGCAAAACCGTATAAATTTCTCAAGAGGATAAATAAGATGATTAGGAATGGAACAAATGCTTGGTCTTTTTTCATATTAATATCTAAACTTATTTATAAATGGAAATGTGTGTGTGTGTGTCCGTTACCTATAGACTCCAAAACGGCTGAACCGATTTTCTTGAAATTTTACACAGTTGTACTATAAACGTCCGCAAGTATTCTTACCTAGGTGTTGTGTCTAGATACCCCAGATAAATATCGAAAATCGATAATCGAAAAAATCGGGTTATAGAAGGAATGGTCCGATTTTATTCAAATTTGATACACTCATAGACAAAGACATAAGAAATGATATTCAGAAGTTTTCAGGTTGCAATTCTTACAGTAGTGCAGAAAATCGATAATATATATATATATAAAAGGTAAGATGTTTTTTTTTTTGTGTGTGTGTTTATCTGCCTGTATGTCTGTATTTTTTCAGTCCTTTTATTTTAGTTTTTGCTTCAGATTTGGCTCTATATAGGTATAATTCTAGTTCTTAGTCTCAGCCATGATACCAATTACTCAGAGGACTTATTTAGCCTTCAAAATTTAGTTTACGACGAAAAAAAATTATTTGATATCGATACCAGGAAATCAAAATTTGACCTATATCTATTTATATTTCTTTCAGTCTACGGTTTCGCTTTAACTGGAAACAGCTATTGCTTTTTAATCTTTCGTGCCAACGTCCAAACGTCTGAGCGTCAGGACCATGGATTAGTTTTAAAGCTTTCATTACATCCGAGCAACGCCGGGCTATACTGCTAGTCACGAGAATGTGGATGATAGAACTTTATTTTTAATTGGTTTGGGGCGTCTTTCATCTTGGTATGGTAATTTTTAACGAATTAATGGCAGTACCCACTTTACTGTGAAACGATGCTGAGAGAATTAAACGTCTTATCAGTATTCATTATTGATTGGCACAACGGTGTTAGATATACAGATGATACAGTGTTGATAGCAGACCTAGAAAGAAAATTACAGGAACACTTATAAAACGTATCAAAAGAAAAGCGAGAAGAAATGACTAAGCAGAAGAAGACAGAATTCATGGTTGCGAACAAAAAATGAGTCTAACATGCAAATTATAAATGGGAGATAACAGAATCAATTGATTGCAAAGTAAAGTAAGAAGAAAAGAACCAAGAACTAATTTCAAATAAACTATCAAGCAAACACAAAAGATTAAATATCTAGCAAATGTTTTAATAGAAAATTTGGTAGAAAAACCCGAAGTTCGTCCAGAATTTAAACAAAGAAACATGAAAATGTCGTACATTAACAAAGAAAAGAGTAATGATTTTTTTTTTAAAATCACATCAACCCAAACAAGGCGGTAAGGCCACTGGTGTGCAGAGGGCTACGTAAGAGTGAATAGATTGGAAAAGGGCAAGCCGGAAAACACATCCTAAACAGGGAACAAGGGATGAGCCTCTACACCTGTTCAATAGACGTGGGTGGAGTGTGAACCGGGCGATAGTTCAGTCTATCTACGCCAATTGAAAAAAAAAAAAAAAAAAAGAAAAGTGAAAAGATTGGAAAAGAGAAAGCCGGAAACCACATCGTAAACAGGGACCAAGGGAACTTCTCATCTATGGAAGTGAATGCTGCACAATCTTATTCTACATGAGGAAGAGACATGAAATAGATATGTGTTTCTACAGAAGGATACTTAGAATACTATGGACTGAATATATAAATAACGACATAGTTTTAGATTAAAAAGAAACAAGTAGGTCACGTTCATTTAACATCAGAAAGAGATCGGTGCAATTTATAATACACATAATGAGAAGAGCGTGTTTGGAAAACCTGACACGCACAGGAAACTCCGCTCCGCTATCCATTTGTTCAGACCTATCAAGTGTATCTCACGCTGGTTTCTCCTGTCTTTCTTTTTTTTATCCGACCTCTGAGTATTACATTCTCCAGGCACTTCTTCCTCATTCAGTCAGTTAAGTGCCATACGTGATACACGCTTGGGCGATCATGTCTCGAAAGAGACATGACTGACTGGGCAGAAGATTATCCCGCAGTAGGTTGCCATTGTGCTCTGCGGTAGACTGGTTGCCGACCAAGGCTATAGAACCCAATCTGTCCTGTTATTTAACCCTTAACTGGAGGGAAGAGACGGACTAATATCTTTCCCAAGGGTATTTGCGGATACTTCCTCATTACGCGTCCCAAAAACCTCGTTTGTATCTTCCTGATGTTAAGTATGAGTTTGCGTCTCGTTTGCATCATTTTGAAACACCTCAATGTTGCACACGTTCTCCGGCCATGGTATCCTCAGCAGCCTTTGTAAAATCAGATTTCTGTTGCCACAAGCCTCTCCTTCACCCTTAATGAGATCGTCCAAGATTCACGTCCATTTGTATGATAGGACAGATATCACATAGCAATCCAGCACTCTTTTCTTTGTGACATTTTCTTTTCTTTCAGTACTCTGGTTAACTTTTGAAATGCATCTTTGGTCATGCCAATGCGTCTTTGAATCTCCATGTCGCACATTCCAACCTCTTTGAATTTCTTAGATGTGGATTACCATTATTTATATTATTTACGCAATTTCTATTCGAATTATGGTTCTCATTTTCATTGATGTTATTGCAACTTTTCGACTGCTGTCCGCCTTCCTCAGGTATATATTGTTCTAATTAATTCCTTGTAAGTTACCCAGATCCGGTATACATCTGAGGAAGTCACAACCGAAATTTTGTGATAACAAGAATCTGGACAACTGTCTGAATGAACAAAGAAATAAAATTTTGATAAAATCTAACAGACATTGAATTAAGTGTTTCAAGTCTCAAGAAGAATCATATAGATTATTACTAAGTATACATTTTCCTTAGGTAGCCTATATTTTTAACAGTAAAGTAATTGCATATTTTCAGAAAAAAATTTCAAAAACATTTTACTTATTATTTCTGTGAGTGTTATTGAAATATTTTCACTATATTGCATCTTCTGGAAGTAGATATATATATATATATATGGTGATGTATTGGCTTTTAATGACGCGGTTATTGTAATGTTTAATGTCTTTCTTTGATTCTACTTGCGTAAAAAATTCAGCTTTAAGAATTACTGGATACAGTTCTTCAAGGCATATAGCGTTCTGATGCAGAGGCTTAAGCTCATTAGGGGAATGAATCCTTCCTACAAAAGCACATGATATCTATCTGGTCTCGCAGCTTTAGATAGCGAGACCGATATACGTATGGTGCTCTATTCATATGAACCCTACTCAAATCTGTAAATAAAAATGAATTTAATGAGTCCGACCGTGGAGTAAGAGATATATAGAAATTATCAGTGTTTTTTTGGTCCGTTCCTCAATAAGAGCCACGCATTTTTGACCTGATGACCAACAAATTCCAACTCTCAAAAATTGGTAGTTTTTAAAACGTCTGAAATTAAAGTAGTGGTTGATAAGTTTATTTCGTAGATCTTTTCTATTTTAGTAAGATTCTTTTTTCTTAATAGTCTCACCCCAAGCAAGGTGATAACGCCACTGATGCGCAGGGGGCTACATAAGAGAAAAAAAGATTAGATAGGAGGAGAGTAAAGAGAAAGACAAACCAATTACAGGGGGGGTCAAAGAAAATACATGAGAAGGATAGAAACAGAGGTGTGAAGACAGTGGCAAAGGTAGAGAGAAAGGAAAGGAAATACGGGGTGATGTAGAAAGAAATGGAGTTAAGTTGTTAAGAGATGAGTATTGATATTGCATTTAAATTCCTGGAGGTTGTAGCTGTCAGGAAAGCAAGAATATGGAAGAGAGTTACACAGTGCGAAGAAAAGAAACTGATGGAGTAGAATTGTCGTCTGCATTTGGTTGATCTGTGTTCTTTCAGAAAGAAGGTGCACTCTAATACAAGTGACTATTTGTTAAAATTATTAATTCTCCGATCATTTATGTAACGAAATGGTAACTGCCATAATGTAACGATTAACAAACTTGTTTCTATATGTCATTGCTCATATAAGTTCTAAATTTGATAAATTTCTAAATGGTTTCTGCAATGTTGTAGGGTAAGACATATTTTCTAACTTGCAGCACGTTATCCCAGAGACTCAGCGCTGTGATCTGGCGTTACTTTCTCGCTATTTTCATGGCAAATGTTCATTTCAAATTAGCTTCTTTCTTTAGATCCGCAAGTTTAGACGTTTAAAGCTAGAACTTGCTATTCTACGTCCACTTGAATCACCCCATAATTCCCTCCTTATTCTAGATCTAACGAGAAATTGTCACTTGAACCTTTTTCCTGATAACTATTACTTTATTTCTTACACTTTACAATCTGAACTTCTTGAAGTTATGCATCAACCGTCAATCGCTAGCCATCCACCTTAACCTCGTAATTATTCATTCTACATAAGCTTGCCTTCAGGATGTGCTTTTTGAAACAGTAGATATCGACTCGGAACGAGAAATCGAAGAGCCGAGTTCGAATTCCAGTTGATTTCTTTGCATTCACTTACGCACAAATAACCTTGGGAAAGGTATTAAGCCGTCTCTTCTCTTAAGTATGGGTTAAATAACAGGTCAGATGGGTTTCTCTAGCCTTGACTGGCAACCGCAGAATGTAATGAAAACTTACTGCGTGATAATCTTCCTGTCAGACATGATCATCCAAGCATGTACTCGTATGGTACTTAACTGACTGATGATTGCCCTCATTTAACGGTAAGCATCTACATTGAGTGGTTCTTAAGACTACTATTCGGTGAATTTTAATATCAAATTTATGATAATTAGGTGTAGAGTGTAAACCAATTGTATAACCGAAAATCTTTATTGATACTATTTATATTCAGACTAATATCCTCGTCTTTGTTGTTGTTATCATAACGTTTAGACCGTTGTTCGCTCCGACCTTCATCCGTTGTATACTGATCCAGGTATCCTACAAAGATATTCTGTAGTGAACCGTTCATTCAATCTACGATAGTCTGCTCTCTTTCTACGACCCATGACTAGGAAAAGCTCGTCAAACTATTATTTTCAGTTATCGTCTTCTTTTATGTGCGTTGCCCTTTCAAGACGTAGGTGATCATGGCCTTCCACGACTCCCTATCCCTGGTGGCTCTGAGCACACTTTCTCCTGTAACAACACGCAACGACAACTGTCTATCATAACGTTTACACCGTTGTTCGCTCCGACCTTCATCCGTTGTATATTGATCCAGGTATCCTACAAAGATATTCTGTAGTGGACCGTTCATTCAATCTACGATAGTCTGCTCTTTCTACGACCCATGACTAGGAAAATCTCGTCAAACTATTATTTTCAGTTATCTTCTTTTATGTGCATTGTCCTTTCAAGACGTAGGTGATCATGGCCTTCCACGACTCCCTATCCCTGGTGGCTCTGACTGAGCACACTTTCTCTTGTAACATCACGCAACCCTCGTTCTGTCATTCACCTGCTCAGACGCTTCAAATATGTTATCTGCAGCTCTCCTCTGCCTATGTTTCCCTCTATCTAGCCCGTTAGTATCAGGTTCTCCAAGCTCTTCTTCCTCATGTCCCAGGAAGTTTAGTTGTCTCTTCCTGATGCTCAATATTAATTTTCTTTTGGTTTCCATCCTTTCCAAAACCTCTTTATTGGTCACATGCTCGGTCTACGATATCCGCAGCATCCTTCTCTAGAACTAAATTTCAGCCGTTTCAATTTGTTCCTTCATCTTTGATGATATTGTCCAGCATTAACTGCCATATTGAAGAACTGACATCACGTAGCAATCCACATGGCTCGCTCTTCTCCACTCTGTTTAACTACACACAGCCCAGCCGAGGGATTGAACTCACAATTACTATCACCATGTAGACGAAGGTAAGGCAGATTATATTGTACTCACCATTTGATTTCTGCGTATGCATAGATGTGACTAAAAACAACTCGTCTTATCAATTTCAAATGTGTGTTGTCAACCATAGATACCATTAAGTTGTATTTTTCCTCCTAGTAAATACATTTGTGAAGGTAGAGAGAAAGGGAATGAACAAGATACACGGGGTGATGTAGAAAGGACTGGAGTCAATTGGATAAGGGATGGGAATTGATATTGCATTTAATTTCCTGGAGGTTGTAACCGTTAGAAAAACAAGTATATGGAAGGGAGTTCCACAGGCGTGAACATTATTTCAGATATACACTACGGGCCATAAATATTAGGCCACAACAATGTTTTTAAAAAATTATGTATTTCATACTACTTTTTAGTATTTATTTCTAAAGGAATAATTGTAAATGAAAATAGAATGGTTCTTTTGTTATTACTGCACAATAACATGAGCATCAAATGAATTTATAAATATTTAATAATTACCTATATTGCAATTTTAAGAATGAAGAAAATTTAGGATGATTTGGACGAATAAGTAATAATAAAAGAAACATTCTATTTCTATTTAGAATTATCCACTTGGAAATAAATGCGAAAAATAGTATGAAATACATCATTTCTTTTAAAAAACTGGGGTTCCCTAATAATTATGGCCAGGAGTGTATATATATATATATATATATATATAATCTACAGGATGCGATGCGTAAATTGTCGCAATTTGCCTTGTAAAATTTTGAAAAGTAATAATAATAAAAGAAACATTCTATTTCTATTTAGAATTATCCACTTGGAAATAAATGCAAAAAATAGTATGAAATATATCTATTTTTTTTAAACTTGTGTAACCTAATAGTTATGGCCGGTAGTGTATATATCGATCCAGGACCTGTATCTTACTTTGCTAGTCCAAATTCTCATGCACATCGTTTCTTTTTCGAGCTTACTAATTAGTTCTCATGAGCATAGACTGTGCAACTAATTTTCCAACTCCGGTTTGCCATCTTCCGAAATTAGATAATATATTTAAATGAAAAATACAATGAAAGCTTATTCTTAAAAAAATATTATTCGATTTTAAATATAACACACAGGGTGGATAAACCGTAAAATCAAGACAATCAGTTTACTACATCTTATTCGTATTTTCCTCTCATTTTTACTGACAGATTTTGGTAACATTGTCTTTTTACTTGCTCTGCTTAAATAACACAGATGTATTATTATTAATAGTAGAATTTTAGTTTTGAGTTTTTTTTAATTGCATATCAACCTCTGAGGGCTATTTATTGTTTGTAAATCATTTTACCCCAAGCAAGGCCTTAACGCCACTAATGTGCAGGGGATTACATAAGAGAGTTGAAGTATTAGTCAGGAAGACAAAGACTAACCAGCTACAGGTGGTGAAAGAGAAAGGGCAAGACAAGATGTGAACGCAGGAGTGAAAACGGTTTCGAAGGTAGAGAAAGGAAAAGAACAAGATACACGGGGGTGATGTAGAAAGGGCTGGAATTAAGCGCGTGAAAAGAAACCGATGGTATAGAATTGTCGCCAGTATTTGGTTGATCTAACTGTAAAAGCGTGAAACCTTGTTGCCAGTCGGGTTGCCGAAGTAAATTCTTGTGGCTGGGGCATTAGTAAACAAAGTTCGTCAGAGCAGAAGCCATGAAAATAATAAATAGAGAGAAGGAATCTACATCTCGAGGATGATAATGCCAAAAAGTTAGGGTTTTAAGATATTTTTAATGTTTGTTTATAGAGAGAAGTTTGATTTACTCAGATTTTGATTTTTAAAAAAATATTTTTTTTATTTTAGAAAACTGAAAATGTTTTCCAGTTTTGTATTCAAAAATGTATTATGGCAATAATTCTTTCCTTAAATAATGTATTATTGGAAGTATTTTTCATCCAAAAATGTATATTTTTCTATAAAGGTCTATTTTTTATACTTTCATAGTGTTTTGAACCCAATTTTGGGATAAATTATTTGCCCATAGTTAGGATCCTAACTGTAGCTACTACCCCGGGTCAGTATGGACCTGGGAACAACAGCAATTATGAGGTAGTTCCAACATCTCAATCAGAGGCCTTGCTGCTGGATGCAGTTTACTGTCATATATATATATATATATATATATATATATATATATATATATATATATCTCCGAGTGGGTTCAGACCGAAGAAAATATTTTAAACGAAAAAATTCTAATTTAAAACAGTGCTCGATATATGATGTGTGATATATGATATATGATAAGCTGTGAATATATTAAAAAATAATGTACATGTTCTAAAACATAATATATATTGATAACAATAAAAATTATGCAATTTACTCACCGAAAGCAAAACTGAGTTTCAAGCACAACGCAATCTTCAGATTCCGACTTAAAGTATTACGCTACCTGCGTGGAAAAATGCACATTTATTAATATATAATTTACAGATCTGTCATTCGACATCAAGCACTATTTTATTAACACTAGTAAACAATGCGTTATTTAATCAGTCTGATTTATATTGTATTCGTTTTTTTTTAAATTGTCCACTATATAAGCATTATTCTGATCAATAAAAATGACATTTGTAGAGCAAAAGGATAAAATTTACTTGCAAATTAGAATAAATGCCAAATGATATAAGTAATTTTGGCTTCTAAAACCGTTTGGTAAATATTTGAGTATCATTCCTTTTTTTATACATATTTTATTGAATGTTAGGCAACAAGAAAAAAATGGCGATGTTTATTCTCAGTTTTTTCTTGCGTTAGATAGATAGTTTTTATGTTTGCATTCTCTGTTGTCTTTTACATTTCATGGATCTTGGCAAGGATTCAACACTCGGCAAGTTTCTGTTCATTACAAAGCAAGTAATGTTGCGTGTAGGTTTAATGATGAGTTTATGACTCAACAATAAGACATTTAACACGATCCGATTACAAAAGAAGACATTAAAAATAAGAACCGACTTCCAAATCCTAAAAGCGGTATAAAACAGCTGGACAGAATAGGTTTAATCCAAATCATAACAAGTGAATCATACTTTTTCTTTTTTAATGTGCCGTGTTTCTTAAGTACGTAGGCGATCAGGGCCTTCCACATCTTCCTGTCCTTATTAGCTCTTTCTTCTGTTACCCTTCACGAATTTGCTCTGCCATCCATTTTCTCAACCTTATAAATCTAAAATATAAATGTATAAAAACTAGCATGGTCACAATGTAAGAGATCAGTTCCTATACTGATTATAATAAAGAATTGATCCTTCAGTCTATATCCACGTTATAATTTCTTTTTTGTTCATTAAATTCTATTCTCAATGTTGTTTAGCTACCCAGGCATGTCATTTAGATCTCGTCTTATTCTTTTTCTGTGGGACGTGTTCCTTCAGGAATCATGGCCTTGCCAGGCTTCCAATAACTAGTAGCTCTTTCCACTCTTTCTTTTATTACCCTCCCTAAACCTGCTCTGCCATCCATTTACCAAGCCCATCAAGTATGTTATGCATTGTTTCCCCAATAAACTGTTTATATATATATATATATATATATATGGTGTAGATATAGAAGAATCCAAATGAGTCTCCTGTACATAAAGTGGTAGGATATCTCTCTAGGAGATCCCTAACTGTAAAATAAAGAGTGAAGCTGACGATTGTTTGCCTGAATGAAGCCTAAACTTCCGCTTAACCATGGAATAACGTGTGTCTTAATTTTTAAATTATATATATATATATATATATTTGATATTCACTGTAATTCTATAATAAATGTATTGTCCTGGTATCGAAATTTATTGAGACAAAAGTCAACAAAACATACCTAACTTTATTGAAAGTCCTGTCTATTTTACAGGATAAGATCTTCAGAATGTGTTGGTATTCAAACACCATATGAGAACGATTTCTATATAATTTCAACCAATCTGATCGATAGTGGTTTTTTAACTTTCCTTCTTTCCCTTGATTTGACATGTGAGTGTCAGATTCACCAAGCACTCTTTTCATTACATGACCCAGGAACTGTCTTTTTCTTATGTCAATTATTAATTTTTTATTCGTTTCCATCCTCCCCAAAACCTCATCGTTGTTCACATGTTCGGTCCATGGTATCCTTAGCATTCTCCTGTAGAAAAACGTTTCGGTTGCTTCAAGTCTTTCTTTCATCTTTGACGAGATTGTCTAGCATTCGCTTCTATATTGAAGAACAGACATCACATAACAGTCTAGTACTCTCTTCTTTGTTTCCAGCGAAATTTTCATGTCTCTTAATACTCTACTAAGCTTCTGGAATGTATAATTCGTGCACGAGTCGCACTTTCCGTCTTTTGCTAGAATTAGCCGAAATTGTTTGAAATTAGGAACAGTTTTTCGACACTTTAAAAAAGAAATAAAAAGCGCTAGAAATAATGAAAGTAAAGGTTTTACATTTTCTGTAATTATCACATTCAATAAAACACACACACATGTTCTTAACTAGGGTCTGTGTCGAGTTACCCCCCCGATAAATATCGAAAAAATCGGGTTATAGAAGGAGTGGTCCGATTTTAATCAAATTTTATATACTCATAGACAAAGACATGAGAAACGATATTCAGAAGTTCCCAGGTTGCATTTCTTACAATAGTGCAGAAAATCGATAATATATATATATATATATATATATATATATATATATAAGGCAAGATGTTTGTGTGTGTGTGTGTGTGTGTGTGTGTGTGTGTGTATCTGCCTGTATGTCTAATTTTTTCAGCTCTTTTATTTTAGTTTTTGCTTCGGGTTTGGCTCTAAGTAGATATAATTGCAATTCTTAGTCTCAGCTATGATACCATTTACTCAGAGGACTTATTTAGCCTTCAAAATTCAGTTAACGAGAAAAAAACTTATTTGATATTTATAGCAGGAAATCAAAATTTGACTTACATCCATTCATTTGTCTTTCAGTCTACGGTTTTGCTTTAACTGGAAACAACTATTGCATTTTAATCTTTCGTGCCAACGTCGAAGGAATCTGAGCTCCAGGACCATGGATTAGTTTTAAAGCTTTCATTACACCCGAGCAATGTCGAACTATGCTGCTAGTATGTATGTATATATATATATATATATATATATATGAAAGATCAGCCGGTTACACTTCCATGTTTTTGACCTTTCCGGTTTTGTCAGGTAATCGATTTTTCTTCTAACGAAACCGAAAAGGTCGAATCCATGGTAGAGTAACCGGCTGATTTTCTCTACCTAAATATCTAAACGCTCTGCATGTTAAATATTCATCGTCCTTCAAACATGAAGTAAGCACTTTTCCAATTACCAGTCTAATTTTATTTAAATATGACGTATAACTGTTATATATATATGAATATTTAATACACACATATATATATATATATATATATATATATATATATATATATATATATTAAATATTCACTGTAATTTTATAATAAAGTTATTGTCCTGGAAACGAAATATATTAAGACAAAAGTCAACAAAACAAACCTAAATTTGTTAAAAGTCTCTGTCTATTTTATCGGATGAGATTATCAAAATGTGTTGGTATTCCATCACCTTGTGAGAAGGATCTATAAATAATTTTATCCCTTCTGATCGATAATGATTTTTTTAATAACTGTCCTTCTTTCTTATGTATTCATCCCAATTCCATCCAAACATACATCTTGGCGACAAATTATCGATATCTTAAGTCAGTAAAATAAAAATATTTTAAGCCAGAACTATTAGTCATACAGTTCTTTTGTTGTATACTTTTTAAGCTTCCAGCCTGCAACTTATGAATTCGCCATAATACATTCTGGTTCCTACGGAGAAAAAAACTGAATAGAAAAATTATAAGATAATGAAAGCTTAAAATAGGTGGTAAATATGGACTTGGGTCACGAAAAGAAAACTGTTAAAAATGGGTTCATGCTGAACTGCAAAACAAGAACTAACAATTAGTTTGATTAACTCTCAAAACATTTAAAATACCCAGCAGAAATACCCGACAGATACATTTTATTCAGAAACAAAGGTATGCAGTCCCCTTTAAGAAACAAATTCTGTAACAAGCTAGGAAATCAAAATACATGACCCCAGGAGAAATACTACTGATAATGGGCGAACTTATCAGGAAGTAAAGAAAAACAATAGGTAACATGGATGACAGTAAAATTCTTGGTCTAATGAAAGAAAGACGAAAGAAAACGCAACTAAATGGTGCCGAATAGACGAGGTTTTAAAGTAACTTCTGAAATAATTGCAAATAACGAGAAATGGTTTAACGAAGCATGTGCAGATACAGGGGGACTGCAGGCAATAGATGTCTCAACCGTGTATTGAACGGTAAAATATCCAAAAACAGAATATTTAAAAACAGAATATTTAAAAAAACCCATATAAAAAGGTATTATTAGTGATATAAAATGTAACCAAAATAACTTAGTTGCAAAACCACTGTATTATCACGAACTGATATTTATCCGTTAACAGTTTAACTGAACCAGATATTACCATTCGACACAAATTCCAAAAAGAAATTCGACAGATATTTTTCAATAACAAACAAATAATATAAAAACCGACGATAGATACAAAAATCAATGAAAGCAGACAACAGGAATAAAGCCCTATCTCAAATAGTAACAAACATGCTAAATATATTTCACTAACAATAATTTAAAAAATTCAGCAACACGAAGTGTTACGTGAACATGCCGAATGTAAAAAAAAAAGAAATTTTCAGACGAAAACACAATATGTAAAAAACGATAAAACTGACATAGCACAAAAAAACAAAAATAGGATCATTGGTAATGATGTATGAAAGCCTAAAGTACTCAGATATCGGATAATTTTAAATAATAATTGAAAAATTTCTTGCTGATTTTTCATAAAAATAATTTTTTTTATTTTTAAATAATTAGAAAGAATCATGTCGCAGAAAGTATTGTCAATCGCTATCCACTGATTTTTCTGTTTTCAGGCAGCATTTGAATTCTACGACGGAAAAATGACATTTTGAAACTCATCACAGTTGATTCCTTTTTTGACATCTTCATGAGAATGAAAGTGATGCTTAGACAGGCCATATGCAATCGGTCGGAACATGGGATAATCTGGCAGGCAATGTCTGTTAAATATAGTGGGTAGATAGAACTTTTTATTTAAGCGTCTGCAACATGTGACCTTCTCTTTGTCATGTTACAAAATAACACTGTAGTGCCTCTTCTCGTATAGTGGACGTTTCTTTCTTCAATGCCCAACTCAAATGCATCAATCATAATCAATAGCCATCTCCCGTGATGGTTTCATTCAGTTTGAGCAGCTCATAATATACTACACTTAGCTGATCTCATCAAATGCAGAGCTGAAGCTTCAAGTCATGGATATTCGGCTTTGCCGCTGATGTTGATTCATGGCCGGGCTTACCCAACAATCTACGCTTAGGGTTATTGCAGTGTATCCACTATTCATTGCAGGAAAATCAGCTGTTCCTATGTGATAAGATGCTGTTCGACGTCTCACCGCATCAACTCGTATAGTACTCAATGTCCTTGCTTTTGAATCATACTTAATGCTTTCAAACGTTTAGAAACTGTTGTGGAATCTACTTCTAATAATTATGCTTTTTCTTTCAATTATTCGTCTTCAAACTTTTTCGTTCTTTATCTTTAAAATCAAAATAATTATATTTGGAGGGCTTAAACTAATCTCTGCATATTGTTTCCGACAGAGAATGGTCACCATAAGTCTCAACAAGTATTAGGTTGTCTCAAAAGTTCGTAAGCACTTGCAAAAGATTGAAATTTTACTCGCAACAGCAACAAAACTTATTGCTCAAAATAAAGACCAGCATTTTCCAAGATTTTCTGCCATCGATCCGCAAGATTTCGGATCTGGTTAAAGTACCATTCAGCCGGCTTCGAATCAAAGAATTCTTGACAAGTTTCCTCGACTTCAAACGAATCGAATCGACGGCCATTCAGAAAGTGTTGCATTGAGCAGAAAAGGCCGTAATCTGATGGAGCACAGTCATGACTATAGGCTGGATGTGGCAGAACCTCAACGCCGTCCAGCTCTTCAAACTTGTCTTTGGTCTTCTTGGCTGTGTGTGGCTTGGCATTGCCCTGCTGCATCAAAGCTCGCTTTAGGTTGATGAGAGCCGGGTACTTATGATTCAACTGATGGCACGACTATTCGTAACCAACACAAAATGCATGAATCCTTCAAAGTTCCATCAAACGCACAACATGACTTTCTTGCCGAATCGATCTTGTTTTAGAACCGACGGTGTCTCTTACCCTTACTGATCCCATCGCTTGTTTCGATTGTGCTGGACCTGATAGACCCATTTTTAAGGTGTTTACGAACTTTTGGGACAACCTAATATTTTGTGTGCTTTAGCAGTAGCATATTTTTGAATAATTTTGTTCAACAAAATTGCTCGCAAATACACATTCTTTGGCACGAAATACATGTTTAACCCTATAAAAAACAAAATTGTTTACACTTCGGTGAAATGACACACACCAAACTTCTAGCTTCCTTATAATACATCCTTACTGATGCGTTATTTTCTGAAACTACACGCACGCATTTGGGGGAAAATCCATCTGTTAGAAAACAGCGAGGAATTCTTCAAGTACGTAATACATCAGAAAGAAGCAAACTGATCCACAAAATGGTAAAATGGAAAAGAATATCATTATTGAATAACATCAAAAACTCTTTAAATACATACATACATACATACATATATATATTATTATTTTTATAGCAATATTTTATTGAACACATTTTAGAATAAATATCTTATTGTGCAATGTACTTCCATAAGTATTAACCACCTATATATATATAAGGTCGATAAAACTAGAAAACTAATTCATAAAGTCTTTAAATCCTTTGGTCTTAACGTAGTGATTAACCCCAACATCAAGCAAGTAGATTTCTTAGACATAACATTAGACTTAGTATCGAACACTTTCGAACCTTACATGAAGAACAATGCGAACCCAATATATATAAACCCCAACTCTAACCACCCACTATCTATTATCAAACACATTCCATCATCGATAGAAGGCCGCATTAACACACACTCATCCAGTAAAGAAATAATTGATAAACACAAGGTCATCTCCGATAAACTCATTAAGGATAGCGGATATCAATCATCAAAAATCAACTTTGTGGAAAAGTTCAGAAGTTCAAAAAGCAAAAATAGAGACCGAAAAATCAAATGGTATAACCCTCCTTTTTATCAATGAATTAACTTCAAGCTGGGATATAAATTACTGCAACTAAAAGATGAAAATAACTCTCTAAATAAAATATTCAATAAAAATACAATTAAACTAAGCTATAACTGCTCCAATAATCTATAAAAAATAATTAAAGTACATAACAACAAAATATTAAAAGCACACAACAAAAATAACTCCAACACTAATAACAGTCCATAAAAAAGCCCATAATTCCAACCCCTGTAACTGTAGAAATCCTAACCAATGCTCCATGAACAACAAATGTCTAACGAAATCCCTGATATATATTTGTTTGATCTCATCCATGGAGAATCCTAAGGATGAAAAAATGTATATCAGAACTACCATGAACGTATTTAAAAATCGATTTTACAATCACCTCTCATTCTTCAATAACAAAGAAAAACAAAACATGACATCTCTCTCCAAATACTTTTGGAAGTTAAAAGACGAAAACAAAACGACTAAAGTTAAATGGAAAATCCTTAAACAAGCAAGAACAGCTAAATCTATAAAGGAACCATGTTACCTCTGTCTTCAAGAAAAAAATTGAAATCCTTAAATATATGAACAGCAACAAGCTTTTAAATCGGAGGCTTGAAACCACAGTAAACTGCAAGCACATCAAAGAGCTAACATTACAATCATGCTAAAAAATACTATCAGAGCCAAAAATAGGACCCCACACACACACACACACATATATATATATATATATATATATATATATATATATTCTATAAGGTTTAATATTAACTATAAAATTAGGTGTATAACCAAAATAAGTATTGCCTAATAGAGTAAGGTTAATAACCATAATAAAATTAATCATATATTGACTAGATATGAGAAAAGAAATTTAAAATTAAAAATTTAATAGTGAAAAGGATGTCCAAATAATGATCTAATTAAAAAATCAAAAATTTAATGCAAAAAATATATTCCCTAAATCCAAAATTAAAACATGAAAACTGACATTGATTATAAAGAATTATATAAAGATAATATAAAAATATCCACCCCAACTATTATTGGCTCTTCCAAGAAATCCATAAAGATATAGTCTAGCCAACAGATAATTAGAATTTACAACTGTCTAGAATTAAAGATCACTTCAGAAACACCCCAAATAAATTCCAACGGTCAGACTTATTCCCTTATCTCGCTAACCCCCAACAACACCTCTAACTAAACACAAAACATTCCAACTGTCAACGGAATATCACCCTATCACTAAACCCTAGCCAACACCTTTAACAAAACTAAATAAATATAAATGAAAAGGATTTCAAGTACATTAAACATCGCCTGATGATGCATTGAGGATTCAATGCTGAAACGAACGTACCGTCGTAGCAATTATATATAGAAAAATTATGTACATGTTCGAAAATATAATTTATAATTATATATATATATATATATATATAGGTGTTTAATACTTATGGAAGTACATTCCCCAATTAGATATTTATTCTAAAATGTGCTCAATAAATTATTGCTATAATAATAATATTATATATATATATATATATATATATATATATATATATATATTGTGATACAGCAAAACAGACTGCAGATGACTATATATATATATATATATATATATATATATATATAAATAAATACGCATGTATATATAATCATAAAATTAAGTAATCTTAGCGTAATCATAAATTTTTTGAATATATTAAGCATTTGAATATTTTATTGAATTTTTCTTTGTCCTCGTTTTTCATATGAAGATGCTTCTTGAGGAAATGTAAAATATTGAAGAATACTGTTTAAATTTACTATGCTTATTGCTGTGATAATGTGCATTTATAAAAATCGGCTCTCTAATACACTCATAAAAATATTCATTTCGAAATACAGGCACTCGAAGAATTTTAGTAAGATTTTCTATTTATGATTAGTAATTCAAAAGAATTTCTAAGAAAAAATAATCTTTTAAAAAAATGATTATATTCATCTGTATAACGTTTCTGAAATTTTATTAAAATCCAACCATTATCTGCTTTTTCCAAGAATTTACAAGTCAATATTATTATCATCGTAAAAGATAATCAAAATTATGTTACTAGCAAGAAGTAGAATCATTAATTTTTACACAAAAAATCCTTTCATTGATCTACTTAATATATATATTCAGGGTATTTGGGTAGCAATTGTTCTTTAAGGAAAATATTAATGACAATAGATTTTTTCCAGATTATTTTATACATTGACTTTTACATATTAAGGTTAATTATTCTCGGTTGAAGAAATTCCATCAGAAATTATCCAAAGTTTGTTTCGGTAAGACTATGCTCAAAACTTGCGACATTTATCAACAATTTATCATCATTTTTATATGCTCCTGAAGATTACTTATGAAATAACCTTTTAACGTTCATCAAGGACATTTTTACACTCGGTAGTTCTTCGAAATTCACCATCTACCTCCATCAAACCTGAGCATATTTCTTCAATGAACTTGGCAAAGTTTTTGCTCTCTCCCTCCCTCTCATTATATATATATATATATATATATATATATATATATAATGTATTTATGATTTTAGTATAAATATATTTACCACTTCTCTATATACGAAACCAACTAGCATAAACTCGTGTCTTAATTACAAAACGAAGCTGCTATCTATTAACCATCACAGACAATCGTTCCTCCCACCCATTAATATGGATCATCCTTCTCTTCCTGAAAGTAAAACACTGCGCCTCCTCGGATTAACTTTCACAGCAAATATCAAGTGGAATAAATATATAGAAACTATATCTAAATCCGCTGCTAAGAAAGTCGGTTCTCTACGTAGGACCATGAATTTTTTCCCATTCAAAACAATCCTGCACATAAACAAATCTGCCATCCGCCCGTACATTGAATATTGCTTCCATATCTGGTCGGGTGCTCCAGCTATCCACCTAAGTGTCCTCGACTAAATCTAACGGAGAATCTGTAATGTGATCGATCCCGACTTGACAGCTAGGATACAGTCGCTTTCTCACCGACCCAGTGTGGCTTCCCTGTGACTCCTCTACAAATACTTTCACGGCTTCTGCTTCGATAAACTTAGCTCACTCGTACACCCATGTATGAATTTCCTCGAGACACAAGATTAGCAACTAGATCCCACCATTCTACTGTGAAACCGATAAATTGTAAAAGCAAATTCTATTGCAACAGCTTCTTTTCTCGCACTTCCCGCTTGTGGAATTCTCTTCCGATTACTTGCTTTCCCGACAGCTACAATCTAAAAGAATTTAAATGTAAAGTCAGTAGTCATCTCCTGTCACACTATCTTACATCCTCTCTCTCACGCTTTTGTCTCCGTCCATCCCACTCTCATCAGTATTCTCTTCCTTCTCATACTCTCTTCCTGACACCCACTGTAACCTGTCACTTTTTCACATAACATTCCTCCTATGTGACCCCTGCACAACGGTGGCAGTAAAATGCCTTGCTTGGGGCCACACGATTAAAAAAATGTAATAGTGAATACCCTCAACGATATAAGTTAGCTGTTATAAAAATCTTAATTCAACGCACACAAATTATATCCTTTTCTAAATACATATTCTATAAAGAATTACACAGCATTAAAGAAACACTTCTAATAATGGATTTTCTAACTCCGTCATTGATCAACAAATTAAAATGTATCTCAATAAACTTAATACCTTTAACAATATTGTTAATCTTAATAATAATAGTGTACGTCAAAATAAACATAACACTATTAACTTATGCTATTGCAACCACATGCATAATAATTACAAACATGATGAAACAACACTCAAAAACATAATATGTATAAATGTTAAACCAATAAATAATAATAATCATGTTAAGTTCATATATTATTAAAAAATATAAAACAGTTGACCTCATATGTCTAATAACCCTACAACCACACAACTAGATCCTCTTCAGAAAACCAATCAATTTACATGCCCGTTCAAAGATTGTACCTTTTTAGTACTAATAATAAATCCACGACATATATTGGTTTTATTGCAACCACTCTCTCCCGTAGACTTAACTGCCGCCTTTTTGATCATAGTTCAACTAAACAACATTTCTTTAAAAGCACTTAACCATGTAGGTAATATTAGACAGAGTTTAGTCGATAACACAATAATACTCACTCATACACACCTTCAGATACTAGAGGCCATGTACATTAAATACAAACAATCCGCACTCAATAAAATCACATTTCAATCTAGTTACAACATATTATATTGCATTTAGACATATTTCTGTTAACGTTTCGGTTTCTAACAAGAAGTGACGTCATAGAACGCATTACAAATTTACGAACTGCGTCTGCTATTCGGTGACTTATCGTTGCATAGCAATGTTTTATGTCAATATAAGATAAAATCATCTTTGATGGTGGGTGTATTTATGTTAAAGTTCCTGTAATCTTTCTGTAGATGGCTCATATGAGCCGAAATCTTAGAACCAGCATCATGAAATTATTCAAATGTTAGAGAATATTTGTTTTCATATTCACCTAAAATTAAAGCCAAAATACGATGCTTAGAACGGCTCGTGATTAAACATAACTATTCATTGTCGGTTATATTTAACAATATATATATGTATATATATATATATATATATATAGTTTCTAACTTTAACTGAGTAGGTTCATGCCGTCTTCGAAGTTTCGTTTTGACGCAGTTTCACATGTATTCACTCATGGAGCATGAGTTTTATTATTCTGTTTATTCACTTATACACGTGCTAATATGTAAAAACACCAATCCTAAAAACTTTTTACTTACTTACCTATTTATAAACAACACCTTGGCGAACAGAAATAAAAAAAAACTCGATACGTACAGTCACAAGTTTATTCGCCTGAAGAGAGTCAACTTTAGACTCGAAACACGCGTAGCTACAAAAGTATGGATACTTAATGTATCATAACATGTATAATAAAACAAAAATCTACACTTAAAACAAAACGTCCACGGCCTCCCACACTTTTCATTCTATACCAATTTCTTTCGTTGAAACAAACCTATTTCTGTTATATATATATACATATATATATATATATATATATATATATATATACACACACACATGTGTGTGAGTGTGTTACGGAAAATCCCAAAGATTAACGGAATCGTTTTAACAAGCGAGACATTTAATTTATTTGTGTGAACATTATTATTCGATACTCATATTTGACGAGATATTCCGCTTTTAATGAAATCCTTTATTTAGATTTTTTTCTTCTATCGGCCTGTTTATTTACGATAAATTTTGTTACGAATGCATGCATATTGACTAAAAATAATGTTCAAACAAATAAATTAAATATGTCGGTAGTTAAAAGCATTTCGTTAAGCCTCGGGATTTTCTGTAACATTTTATATTTACATTTGTTGACATTACGATATCTTTCAGAGCTGACTTTGATGAGACTGTGGTGGAGTGGTCACAAACGCACAAGATCAATTGGTGGCTTTCTCTTTGTTGCTAGGCGTCGCATATTCGAATCCCGCCGATTGACACATTTTCGTATTTTTGTTAAAAAAGTTTATCATAAACCAGTAAAAAAATCTCTCTCTCTCTTTATATATATAAAGATATATATATATATATATATATATAGATAGAGAGAGAGAGAGAGAGAGAAATTTCTAGTGAAATTTAATTTGACCAGATATATTTCTGGTCAAATTTTAATTTCTGATATAAATATATCTAGCTACATATATATAAAGAGACAGACAGACAGAGACAGAGAATGTGTGCGTGTTTTGACACCGAAATGAATACTGTATGTTAATTATCTTCAAGTCATGTTCAGTTGAATGACCACTTCCTGCCTGTAAAGATAATGTCGGTTTATACGTCTACAACAGCTCTTTTCTATGATATTGAACACATTTTTCCCATAAATATGCCAAATCTTATACAAATTATACCTTTGTGTTTCTAAAAAGTTTAATAAGTCCGATGCCAGGAAAATATGACGTTGTACACTTAATATTAACATAAATAATGTAAATATTAACGGAAATATTTCTACTGATATATATATATATATATATATATATATATATATATATAAATTCGATTTGTTTTGCCGTTTTAATTTCTGCAGATTTTAAGCTGTGTTACCTTTTGCGTTGGGCAGGTTTTAATGAGTTTTGACCTCGCATGTGCCCTGAAGAATGAGAATCGGTTCACTATTTTGTTTTCTTCGTTATTATATTTTCTGATCTAAGACTTTGGTACTTTTGCCTGTATCCTGACCCTTCCTTCTCCTTTGTTTTATATATTTTTTTATTATAACTATACACGTTTAAAATTTCTGTTTTTACACTGCGAATAAAATTCAATGCGGCTCTATAGAATTTTTATTATTAGTCAGTATTCATTACTGAAGGAAGTGAAGTACCAAGGTATGTGACTATTCAAAACATAAGTACTTGTTAGGTATCAATCTACATGTTTTTCAAGGACCGCAATGTAGAACAATTCCTAAACCTCAGCATTATTAAGTATTATCATGTTTTGGCTTCGTTTGCGCTCTCAAGAGTGAGGAGCGATAATCTGTTCGTTCTATTTTGTTTTCTTCTTCGTTATTGTATTTTCCGATCTAAGATTTTGCTACTATTGCCTTTATTCCTTCTCCTTCGTTTTATATATATATATATATATATATATATATATATTGTATTGTAACTATACACGTTTAAAATTTCTGTTTGTAGACTCCAAATAAAATTCAATGCGGCTCTATAGAAATTTGAGTTCATTTTTAGTTCAAGTGAAGTACCTTGGTACTTCACTTCATTCATTACTGAAGGAAGTGAAGTACCAAGGTATGCGACTATTCAAAACATAATTACTTGTTAGGTATCAATCTACATGTTTAACGATGACCGCAATATAGAAAAATTTCTAAACCTCAGCATTATTAAGTATCATCATGTTTTGGCCTCGCTTGTCCTCTCAAGGGTGAGGAGCGATAATCGGTTTGCTCTATTTTGTTTTCTTCGTTATTATATTTTCGAATCAAACAATTTGCTACTTTTGCCTTTATCGCGACTCTTTTCTTCTTTGTTTTATACATTTTGTCTTATATCTATACACTTTCAGTTATTACTCCTCGAATAAAATTCAATGCGGCTCTATAGATTTTTTAGTAATTAGTATTCATTACTGATGGAAGGGAATTGTCAAGTTCTGTGACTACTAAAACATAAGTAATTGTTAGGTATCAATCTACATGTTTAAAGAGGAACGCAATGTAGTAAAATTTCTAAACCTAAGCCTTAGTAAAACAAGAGATGAACGAGAGCTCCAGCCTATTTAATTTTTTTCTTAAACGATACCCTGTGCATTTAAAAAACAGATACAAAAAGTTTGGCACTAATTCTCTAAGCATTCGATACCTCTTCTCAAACAAATCTACCTAGAGAAAACTGCTATATTGTTTTCCCTTCCAAGGATAATGTACTTATGATAGGGGTGCTATACTGATCACATTGACAAGCTCCAAAGGAGAGTCTAATGTGATAGGTACTGATCTGGCGACTCGTCTGCAGCCACTTTCCCATCGTCGAAATGTGGCCTCCCTCTGTCTCTTCTATAAATACTTTCATGGCTTCTGCTCGGATGAGCTTAAGTCACTGATGCCTCCTCAACAGGTGTTTACCCGTTCAACCAGACTGGCAACTGGGTCCCACCCATTCACAGTCAGGTTAGCCAAACGCAGACGACAATTCTACTCCTGCAGCTTCCTCTCTCGCACTTCCCGCCTGTGGAACTCACTCCCGTATTCTTGCTTTCCTGACGGCTACGACCTCCAGAAATTTAAAAGCAAATTTAATACTCACCTACTAACCACTGGCCTCTAGCTCTCTCCCCTCCCCTGTATAACCTTCCCTTTCTCTCCGCCCATGTATCTGTCATTGCACCTGCTTTCTCAGCTTTCTATTGTTCCTTTCTAACTAGCTTGTACTCCTCACTCTTTTCTAATTAATCTTTTTACATTTATGTAACCCCCTGCACATCAGTGGCGTTTCTGCCTTGCTCGGGGTGAAATGATTAAAAAAAAAAAAAAAAAAAAAAATAGGCATTCATATTCAAGCTATGAAGATGTGTTCAAGATGTTGTGTCGTGTCTCTAACCACGTGACATCCGGTCGTTGGGATGTATAAAAGACAATGTGCGTTTAGCACGGGAAGTTGCCATGATCACGGACTTCGTGAAGTAACACCTACTATTGCGAGAGACTAAATATTGTATATACCTCTTGGTTGTACCACTCTGGTAATAAAGTAGTTTATCTACATTTCACTGTGTGTCTCTTAATTCGGCGATACAGCATAAGAATAATATTTAAAAGAGAATCAACATTTTCTACCAGGAAATATGAATCCCAAGATAAACTTTCCCCAAAGAAACTGATCTGAAATTCGAATCAACGCAATGATAGCAACTAGTCAGGATACATCGTAAAACTTCGGGGTGTGGAATTAATAAGTACCATACACTTTGTATACATCACCGTATGGAACAGTTATAACATTTTGTACAAGAAAAAAAAGTTAATTGAATATAGACTAGGCTCTACGTGAGATAGTTTTGCCCAACACTGCCAACTGCTATTAAACAGAAACGTTTACCCGAAAACTCAAGTCAGACTCCTAAATAGACTGATTAGATCAAAACTTTTATATGAATGTCATGCATGGAACTAATCTCGTTCTGATATATCTATGCTGTTAACGTTATTTCTTGAAATTGTAATAGTATTAATAGCGATCAAAATCAAATTGCTTTTCGTCAGCCCATTTAAAATGAATAGAGAACAGGCTGTACCAGATATAGTTTTACCTAAATTCTCCATTTGTTATTAACCACTGGACTCTAGCTCTCTCCCCACCCCTGTATAACCTTCCCTTTCTCTCCACCTATGTATCTGTCATCGCACCTGCTTTCTCAGCTTTCTATTGTTCCTTTCTAACTAGTTTGTACTCCTCACTCTTTTCTAATTAATCTTTTTACATTTATGTAACCCCCTGCACATCACTGGCGTTTTCGCCTTGCTCGGGGTGAAATGATTAAAAGACAAAACATTTATCTGAAAACTCGAGTCAGGATTCAAAATTTTTCTTGGTGAGGTTGAAACTTTCATACGAATTTCATGCAGGGCGCTAAAATTGTTCAGAAATGTAACAAAGCTGTAATCATTTACTCATATTAATGATTAAAATAACTTTCAGTGAATGTAATCAATATTCATTCAGAACAATTGCAGAAAAAAAATAGAAACGGCAAAAGGAAGCTACCTTACAACAATAAGAAACTTAAAAACGGTAAGCGAGTTCCCCAAGTGATGAGAGAAACAGTAACAGAGTTATCAAAGCAATTATGGTTACATTTAGTAATTACCAGATGTAACCAATTTCAAGTGGGAATTCATCAATTGAATCTCCAAGTGGGAATTTGATTAACAACAATATTGATAGCGATCAATGTCAAATTAATAAAGTCTTCCTATTTAATTAACACCGCAAATTACTAGAAACCCAAAACATTATCCTGAAAACTCGAGTTATAATCTTAAATAGCGTCATCAGCTCTAGTCTTTCTTATGGGTGCCATTCATAACACTAAACTCGTTCACAAATATATAAACTGTTTGTTGTATTTGTTATGGTGCCCTATCTACATTGGAATGAACTCTTCCTCTTTCATAAATATTAACCTGCGAGACTTCATGAGGGAGTAGCTGAAATGCAGCATTACTTGACAGTTCGGACGGACACTTCTATCTGATGACTAATAGACATTTTTATTTTGTATTTATTTGCTATTGTTCCAGCACACTGGTTCAACCCACCTTCTTTCCGTGTCTTTCTTCCTGTCCTTAACAGGCCACAACAGTATTCAACCAATTTCTCAGATAAATGGCTAAAAATTGCTTTTGCATAGGCAATACTTCTTTGAATAATTTCGACTAGAGCGACAGAATGAAAAACAAATAACCGTACCAACTAATGGAAATCATACTGAAGACTAAAAAGAGCAGTAACGACGAAAATGGATAGTACATATAATCCAAAGAGAACATAATGGCATTTGATAATCTTAGCATTTCATACAACTTCAAATAAAAACTTACACTAAAGGGAATATAATAACATAAACAAGATGACAGTCGGTATTAATTCAAGTAAATAGTTACTATATATATATATATATATATATATATATACGGACTATTGATAGCATCACAACGTTTTGACTGCTGTGCTATCCAGCCTTCTCCAAATGTATATTTATCTAACCCATAATGAAATCCTGAAATGAACCCTTTATTTACTTGCAGGTGTATATACTGTCCACGGTACAGATACCTAGTATATTAAAACGTTTGTTCCCGTTTATTTGGTGATATAGTAATTGTAAGTCCAATCGGTTGGGCAGTGTGTACATCGACTCAGTGGAAACGGATTAACAATAACAGGGCAGCACTATAAATAAGAACAAGACGATAGAAAGTCAAAAGTCATCGTGACCGGGTTGAGACGGTTTATTATACCAGATCGTTCCCAGAAACTGTAAAAAAGGTCCGCTTAAAATAAGTGTAGGATAAAACACAGACTCTGCGACTCTTGTACAAAAATAAGAAATACCTGAGCAACAGGGAGTGGTTATCCGCTTTGCTAGACAGGTGTCCTCGGATACTAAAGGTCAGCGATTATTATATACACTAATTATTATTGTACTATAACAATGTCCTCATCTTTATTACCATATTCACGGCGTTTCGTCAGTTATGCGCTCAGTGTTGATATGTGTCGGAATTTCGAACTAAACCCTTTATTTAGTCTACAGGGGTAGATTGTTCGAATTCCACATGTCATAACTGTTTTTAGTGGGGATATTTCAGATTTAATTTGCCTTAATAGCTCAACTCACAATTTTGAATATCATCCAAAGATTTTATAAAAAGAGCCACGTTTCCATTAGTGAGTGAATTTTTGAGACTTATAAATGTAATGTTTCATTATATACAGACAAGGAAGAAGAGGTGAATTCATACTTCTCCCAAGGATAATTGCGTGTAAAGCAATTTAATGATCCCAACTAGAAATAGAACTCCGCTCTCCGATTAACAATCTCGAGCTATAGTCCATTACACCAATCTCATATTCAAGCTGACAGTACCTGGTATTCTTAAATGGTCACCCGTCTAGTTAATAGCCAGGCTCGATTTGCTTAACTTTGCTGATCGTAGGGTGTCGGTGTAACAGAGTAATATGGTCATTAGCTTCTAATAATTAGGAGGCCAAGATTTTTTTCGGTATGTAATAACCAGTATGTATTCGCTATGTAATAAACAGTAATCATTGAAATATTTTTAAAAGTCGACATCAATAAACGGGATAGGTTTGATAAGCTCAGGACCTTAGAAAATATACGTAAAAATAAACTTCTATGTACCTTGTCCCTTCAGGACTTAGGCGATCATGGATCTCCACGTCTCCCTATCCCTTGTGGCTCTTAATATGTTTGCTCCTGTTGCTCCTGGCAACCCCCGTTCCGTCATCCACCTGATCAGACCCTGCAAATATGTTATCCGCTGCCTTCCTCTGTCTCTCCTTCCTTCTATCTGTCCAGTCAGTATCAGGTTCTCCAGGCACTCCTTCCTCAGTGCATGTCCCAGGAACTTCATTTGTCTCTTCCTGAAGCTCAGCATCAATTTCCTTTTTGTTGCCATTCTTTCTAACACCTCATCGTTGCTTGTATGCTCAGTCCACGATATCCGTAGCATCCTTCTGTAGAACCACATTTCGGCCGCTTCCAGTTTTGTCCTCATTTTCGATGATATTGTCCAGCATTCACAGCCGTATTGAAGAACTGACATCACGTAGCAGTCTAGCACTCTTTTCTTCGTTTCTATTGAGATTTTCCTGTGTGTTAGTATTTTGCTCATCTTCTGGAACGCGTCCTTTGCCATGCCAATTCGCCTTCGGATCTCCGTGTCGCACTTTCCATCTCCTGTTAGAACAATTCCTAGGTACTTAACACTATTTTTTAAGAACATAAAGGATTCTATTGTATTCTTTCCTATTTTTAGTAACTGTTTTAGAAATCACACAAAATAATAAATAACAAAACCAGATATGGAGATAGAAAATGTAAGTTATATGGAACAAAAATATACAAACTGGAACACAGGTTAGTCAATTCAGGAATACTAAGAATACCGTTAGTAGAAATTAATATATACAGTCTTGTAGTGAAGAAGTCTGTCCGGGTAGTGGGTCGATATCCTTACTGAACATCTAAGCGGCTGTATAACTACTCAACTCTATATTTAGTTGTCCCTCCCAGTAAGGGCAACATGTGACACATGGTCAGTTATAATTGGGATTTCCGGGCTATATGGCCCGGCCAAAAATGTATTTTTCCCCAGTCGTGCTTCTACCCTTCGGCGGAACCACGACTGGATTATTGCTCTCTGCTCGGAAGCAGAGAGAGTTGACAGTGTCATAGTTGCAGAGGCAAATGCCAACATACAACTCATAACTACTCAACTCTACACTGCATACTGTCTAGGCAGGATAATATGTACACATCGGCGAGTCCATTCTTGTATCCAGCAAGGGGTGATCCCTCACAAAAACCAGTGTCCCTTTGGTGAGTATGCAATCGAGACTTTCCTCTATTTGCTAAAATAAGCGTTGTTTCTAGTTCCTTTTTCCGCCGTTTGAAATTCATAGCTGTTTTCTCTTAGACTAGTTGCCATCCAAGGCTAGAGAAACCTTTCTAGCCTATTATTTAAGTTGTAGTTAGTAGAAATGTTTTTACGAGATTACAAACCCACAGCAATTCTAACCCACTTTGCTGATTAGAAATGATTCTTTTACAATAATATGTATCTTGTACAAGACACAAGAGCCACACGAGGTAGTGAGCTACCGAGCAAGGGACACAGTTTATGGAGATATGTAGAGAAGATAACAACTGAAAATAGATCTTTACACACTGATATTTTAGTGATCGTGTAAACAGTTTTGGAGGTCGCTTCCATAAACCAGCGCCTGAGTGATGCTGAAATCTCATCAATGTAATACAAGCTAATGAAGATAGGTTGCTACAATGTGCGTCGTGCGGCGGGTCTTAGCCGTGAAGGTTAGAACTTGTAGAACAGTTTCCATGGAAATACCGACAGAGCAATAAGGGGCTTGCAATGCTTCAACTGTAAAAATATTGGAAAATAATTAATTGCTAACAAGGTCGCGGAGTGGCTTTTAGACTTTATCGACACTGGAAACTGAAAAGTGAGAATCTTCTGACAATAGATGACATCAGTACTTTATTTTCGGTCTGATCTTGCTTTTATAAAAAAGAACGGATAGCAAGAGGAGTCAAGTACTTACTGGTAAAAGGAAACGACCATATCTTTAGTATCTTTAGCTATGTATTGTATGTACAAGTGTTAACTGAGGTGCGAGTTTAGTTTACGTCTTAATAAGCGTCCAGGACACGGAGCCTCCAATATGTAATATTTGTTCATCGAAATAGGTGAAAATTCAGGATAGATAGAGCATCGCCATTTTAATTGTAATTTGAACAGCAAATTTTTACCCACTGAGGCATTTAACCCTCTAGGGCCATTCGTATCATATTTGATACAGTATTTCCCTATAAGGAAACATTTGGTATTCATTGACTGAGCAGTCAGTACTGCTTTCATTTGAAATTTATAAAATATTTCTCTTAAAAAATTTTTCAGGAAAATATTTATTTCCAGGCTTGTTTTCATACTGTATCAAATATGATACGAATTGCCCTAGAGGGTTAAGGTAGGTAAAATAAAACATTAGCTGTCAGACTGATTTTTTGAATAGGCTAAGATGGTATCAATCGAGAAATCATCCTCTTGAGAGACGGATTGGGCAGTGGTTCGTGGTAGGAATCTGATCGAGTTGAACTTACTTTTCGCCAATGGAATACGCAGGTAATAGAGGTGGTTCGATACAATGCTCGTAGCATGGTGGGTTTTATTCATGAAGGTTTCATTTTTGGACCTTATCGACACTGGAAACTGAAAACTGGATATCTCTTTCCAATATCTGGCATCAGTATTGCATCTTTTGGTCTAGTCTTGCTTTTATAAAGGGAACGCATAGCAAGAGGAATCAGGCACCGACTGGTCAAGGGAAACGACTGTAGTTTCAGTATCTTTAGAAATGTATTGTATTTACGAGTTCTACATGAAGTGAGTGTTTAGTTTATGTCCTAATAGGCGGACAAGACATTGGGCCTCCAGTATGTAACATCTGTTCATCGCAATAGATGAAAATTCAGGATCTGCTCAGTGTAGATGGAACTTCGCTAGTTTAAGTTTAATCTGATCAGCAAATTGTTTTTCACTGAGGCGTTTAAGCTAGGTCAAAAGGGAAATCAGCTGTCAGGCTCATGTAATCTAGATTTTTTAACATGTTAAGATTGTAGCGATCAAGGAGTCATCTATTTGGGAGTCGGTACCACTGAGTAGTAGTTTGTAGGAAATAGCTGCTCAAGTAAAAACTTACTTTTCTACAATGAAAGACTCAAATAATGTAGGTGGTCCAATGCACGTAGCATGGTGGGTCTTAGCAGTCAAGGTTAGAACTGGTTGAAGGTAGGAATGTAGTTTGTTTGAACCCTTTCTACGGAAGTATAGACAGATACTTGTGACGTTTCGTCTGTGAGAGAAGGTTAAAAAATAATCCTGGTTTTCGACTATCTAGAATGGAACAAAGACTAGGACGCTTCTGGCTATATGGACAGCGGTTCTCTATAATTTGGTCTGATTTGACTCTTATAAAGGTAGAGGATAGCACAAGGAGTCAGGTACTTACGACAGTGGTACAGGGAACCGACAATTTTTCAAGCCTCTACAGTATGTACGAGTTTCAACTGAGGTTTGAGTTAAACTCAAATCCCAGTAGTCCCACAAGTCACGGGATCACCCTGAGTGAGAACCCTGCAATCGCAATAAGTAAAAATTCAGTCTCTGCTCAATGATGATGGTACATCAAGAATGCATGCTGCCGTATTATATTTTTTGATTTTTCTTTTTTCTTTTTGTTTGGTGGTGCTGATGGTGGTCGTGATGTTCGATCGATTCATTAAAAATCTCGATTATATGATTTAACGATAAATGGCTTAGTGGATATAGACGTTGGTTAGTTCCTGACTTGACTCTTAGAGTTGTGAGATCAATGTCAGGCTACATTAGTGGTGAACAAGTAAGTTGCAGGGTTAGCGGGAGATATCTCATTGGCTTTCAATTGAGGCTTTACTCAAAAGATGATGATATACTCCATTGATTATAATAATGAAAGCCGGAGTGAACAACAGCCGAAACGCCGTACAAATGAAGATAAAGATGAGGAATAATGTAAATACTGTATATAATTAAATATTTTACTTCCAAAGTAAATTATTAAAATTTTCAATATAGAGACATTTTTTTTCTATAGGGCATTTCATTAAGACGGATCAATGTTAGCAGTAAATATAACAGTTTTATTGGTGAACTCTTATTTGTTTCACTGTTAGATAATATTATTTGAAACATGAAATTTTGAGTGAAAAATAATAACGTCCAAACGTCCGCTAAGGCCTCGGCGACACACCTCCACTCGATGGTCAAAACTTTTGCTACGTAGTTGCTTCACGATCTGACCAATATGCCTTATCTCAACCTTCAGCTGTTGAATTGTTGATGGCTTGTAGGCAAAAAATATTACTTTTGAGATTACCCGAAAGGAATAAATCTAAAGGCGTCAAGTTGCACGATCGTGATGGCTAACTGACATCACTGTTTCAAGTGATGATGCGACTTGGGAAATTCTCATTCAATAAAGTCAAATGCATTTCTGTCTGAAAGTCCATTTTCGTAATAGACTTCGATAACTTTAATACGTTGTTCGATTGTTACTTATTCCATGGTTACATTTGCAAAAATTGTAGCGACTTTCGCTTGGTTTGTTAAATCTAAAAAAAAAATTGAAAAAAAATCATTAGACGCTTAAAATTAATTTATATTTAAAAATCTGTTCAAGTTATTGGATCCCTCTATATCAGTAGAAAGAGTATTCCAAAACGTTCTGGTAGTTTTAAACGATGCTTTTACTTCAGATATCTTTTTCTTATTTCTTTTCATTTTATTTATCTCTGGTGCCGACAATTTACAAGTCATTTGCAATCATGATCTGAAAACTGGGCTTAGAGAACAAATTCCTTTTGTTCCCAGAAACCACGTTATTTTAATTAATGACGAAACAAAACATGCCTTCTCAGCAAGTGTCCAGTCTTGCTAACACAACGGTCCTTTTTAGCGTCGTTATTTCAAGAGACACCTACACAGATAGAAACAGATAGAAACAGAAGAGGGGCACATTTTCAGCGTCGACATTTGAAGAGAAATCTTTTGAATAATTTTAAAACAGAAAGTAAGCCTTATATGCGACACCAAATAGTGTATTGATTACACAATATTTCTGAGCTGCCTAATATTCACTAAGTTTTTGCAGTCATTTGTGTGATGAAGTTTTTATCCTTAAATGTATTTCCAGCAGACAGTACCTTGCTAACATTTCTGTTCCTCTACTACTTCAGGGTTGATGTTTTCACTAGATTAAACTTTCACAGCTAAGACGCACCATACAACATACACGGCTTTAAACAATCCTACTTTTCAACTTCTATTTTTGTAAGGATTAAGTTCTACTCAGATAATAGCCAATAAAAAAATATAGAAAGTATTTAAATTTGAATACCATAAGTTACCCTTCACCTCAGGTAAACCGCTGTTTTCCAATTCTAAAAGAATTATACTATTATTATCCCCTTCTTTCCTCTTCTCCTGCTCAACAATCCTTAACCCTTTTTTAATAGACCTTACTTTTCGTTTACTATTATTTCTCCTTTTTTCTTCCGACTGGGTTTGAACAATGCATGTCACTAGTACACATGTTGAAATATCTATTCCATCAATGTAAAACTTGAATGTATACATGAAATAAACCAATATATATATATATAGTCATTCGAACACAGATCTGTATTGCTGTATCACAGCTCATCAGTACAGTTAAACATCCAATTGCCTTTTACCCAGTATTGAAACCCGACCGATTTTACCTCTGAGCTATGGGCACTCGATAGAAGAAAGCAGACATTTTATCGTGTATATTATCGTTATACACGTTAAATAGCTGAGAATGTTCTAATTCATTACTGAATGAACGATATATATATATATATATCCCTTTGAACAGATTCTTAGTAGTACAAAACTTAAAAGTGAGGAATAATCAAAATGTGGATGCCATTTTAATACTAAAAACTAGAATAACCGGCTTCGTCCCAGATTTCTTCCAGCTTATTTCTTGGAATTTTATGTAAGCTTGGAAAATAAAAGATGATAATGAAAGGGAGTTCGATAACATTCAAATCCAGCAAGGAATCTGTGTGTGTATGTGTATATATATATATATATATATATATATATATATATACATATATACAGGGCCGTAGCCGATGCTAAAAAAAAAAACCACCGGGCACAGAGAAAATTGCCCGGATTTATTAGTTGACAATGTGATGACGTCATCAGTGTCATCCATTTTCAGAAACTATGATTTTTGCGGATTTTTTCGGCTATTCCAATGGAAATTAGGCACAGAACGTGAACGAAAGCAGGAAATCAGGTCCGGACTTTCTGAGTATAACCAGTCTTTTCTCCTAAAATTAATAAATAAACAGATTTTTACTGCTTTCATTCGGATGTTTTCTTCGTTTTTCTTTCTTTCTAGCTTTCTTTCTTTCTAGCTTGCTTTCATCGTGAATGGTTTAGTTTGATTTCTGACGACGACATTTTTCCTTGCCCGGATTTTCACTGATTGTACGGATCGGCTCGGAACCGTTCCCGGTGTGTTCGCTAGCCAAATACGGCTATATATATATATATATATATATATATATATATATATATATATAGATAAGTATAAGGATAGAAATACTATAAAATGAACAGGTAGGAAAAACTGTCTTTCAACTAATAAGTTTCACTTCTTTTAAAGAAGCTTAATAAAGTGAAAAGTTAGAGCAAAGAAACGTTTTTCTATCCGTTCTTTATTATTGAATACGTGCCTTTGTGTGTGTCTGTATCTGTGTTTCTATTCCACTCGAGTTTCCGGAAACTATTACTTTCCCTTTTTAATATTTTGTTAGACATAAAATACCAAATTGTCTCGCAATGATTACCAACTATAGCCGTGATTCTTGGTAATGTTTGCCTGAATGTGTGTAGACAGACCTAAACAGTTCCAAATAAACGCATCATTTCACATTGCCTTGCTTATTGCAATAAGCTACACCCGACAGCGGTATCGTTTAAGAAGCGTGAAACCTCCTCTAAATTGCTGTTGTTCACACGTCCACTCTGACACAGGGCAGAGACCTCTACTAGAATTCCAGCTATGGGAAAATAGTGAACACTGAAATTGATGTCAAAATATGAAAATACATCAGAATAAATTGCTAGTAATAAATTTTCAAACAAAAATATTATTACAGAAAAAATAAGGGAAAAGAAAATTACCAGCAATACATTTTTGAAGAGAAAATTACGATAGCTCGCAATAGAATAAAATTTATGCCATAAATGGTCCATAAAAAATGTGTCGTTAAACACTGAAATCAAAACAAACCATTATCGTGTAACAATGTTATCAAATATTTTGCTTCAGTCTAAAATTATATATAAAACACATCACTCAATATGTTCCGGGCATAACATCTAAATGGCGCCACTGCATATGATTTTGATGAAGTACTAACCTTCGCATGGTACGTGACAAAATTCGGGTTAAAATCGGATTATTAGTTTACAAATTACAGTTGAGTGAAGCAACTGTCGCAAATTTACAAAACAATCGAAAAATCGGAATTTCTTGTTAATAAAGCATTGCTTTCTGATGGAAAATACTGTTAAAAAATCTGTTCCATCCAAAACATTGGTTAAGTGGTTGGGTGTTGAATTTAAACGTGGTCGTACAGACACAAATCCTGCTGAACGCTCAGGTCGCCCAAAATCGGCAGTTGTCCTGGAAAACGCCCCCCCCCACAAAAAAAATCTACAAACTCGTTTTGGTCGACCGTAAATTGAAGTTGCTTGAGACAGCAGAAGAGTTAAGCATATCAGAAAGTAGTATATTCACATTTGTCACAACTGTTCTCAATGAGAAAGCTGTATCCAAAGTGGATGCCGCGTTTGCTCACAGTCGATTAAAAACAATATCGCGACGACGATTCAATGCGTTGTTTGCAGCAAGAAATATTTTTTTGCGTAAATATGTGACAATGGATGAAACATGGATCCTCCCCTTCACTCCGGAATCAAATCAGCAGTCAGTTGAGCGGACAACAGCAAGTGAAATCCGTTCAAAGTGGCCAAAGACACAAACTTCAGCAGGCAAAGATGCGCAAGTTATTTTGTTCATGAATTATCTTGAGAAAGGAATAAATGTCAATAGCGGATATTATATAGCATTATTGGTTCGTTTAAAGGGGAAGTCGTTTTAAAAAAGGCTACAAATTAAAAAGAAAAAATGATCTTTCACCAAGACAATGTACCGTGTCACCAGTTGATCAAAAGCAATCGTAAAACTACATGAATTGTACTTCGAATACCGAAAACTGAGGCATATTTTGAGGCCAAAGCCAAATCATTCTGCAAAAAAAGACATCACTTGTTAGAGAAGCGTTGAAATTAGTGTGCTGCCATAGAAAGAGACTATGTTGATGAATAAAATCGACTTTTGCAGAAGATTTGTTGTTTTATTAGTTAGACCCGGAATTTATTGAGTGATGTGTTATATATATATATATATATATATATTAAATATAAATGACAATGAATGTCTATTATGTTTAAGCATGAGCAGCTCTAACCACGTTTTTTGGTTTTAATTTCAGGTGAAAAAATTCTACAGCATTTGGGTAATTTTTTTATTTAGGTGGTTCTAGGTTTTCCGCTCACATGAGCCATCTTCAGAGAGGTTACAGGTACATTAACATAAAAACATCCACCATCAAGACGATTTTATCTTCTGTTGACATAAAACTTTGCTAAGCAACAACAAGGGTAACCAAATAGCAAACGCAGTTCGTAAATTTGTAATGCGGTTCTATGACGTCGTACCTGGCGAAAGCCCGGAAGTTAACACCATATATTTCAATGCGGTTCTCTTAACATTTAGAAAATTATCTGTTGCCTCGATATACTGAATATACATATATGGGTGGACAAAATAATGAAAACACATTGAAATTTCAAGTAAGTCTATTTCAATATAGCGTAGTACGGCCTTTGTAAGTAACAGCAGCTTGCATTCTGTGTAGGATCAACTCGCAAGAAGTTTAAATTGTTGCCAGAGGAATTTTTATCCATTCTTTAGCTAAAACAATTCTTCAGTGATGATGGTGGTGGATATCGACTCGTCACTTGTTTTCTAAAATGAACCATAAGTGTTCAATGATGTTTGGATCTTGTGACTGGTGTCCTGACATAATGTTCTACTTTACTAGAGGGTTCCACATGCAATTCAGCTACAAACTTATCAGTATGAATTGATGTATTATCATCCTTAAGTATGGCATTGTAGAATTCTTAGTCGAGACTTGATTTCAATAAATGTTTTTAACTAATATCTATGAAAAACGAAGTTTAACAAAAAATGAGATAGTAATATATCAGCAAACATAGACAACCTTTTGACAGTTTAATTAAATTATGCTTTAATTATGGTTCACTAGATTTTCTATCATTTTATCGACCATCCCCATCTGCAGATGACTATTTACGCTCTCACACCCTGATTGAGCACTCTGGAAGAATGGTAGAATTTGAAAAACAGTAGCAACTCGCATGTACGCAATGCTCATTCCGTAATGAATTAGATCACACTGGCTTTTGGGCGTGTATAATGATAATGTATAAAAAGTCTGCTTTCTATCGAACGCCCATAGCCCAGAGGTAGAATCGCCGACCGACGCCAATTAGGTCGGGTTTCAATCCTGTGTTAAAAGCAATCGGAGTCTAACCGTACTGATGAGCTGTGATACAGCAAAACAGATCTGTCTGCGGATGACTAATATATATATATATATATATATATATATATATATATATATATAGTTTTACAGATATTTCATGCTGAGATTCAGCAGCCTCATGGAAGTCTTAGGCCAAAATTTATCATTCGTACCACATTTCGAACGCAGGTATTTAATATCTGATAATCTGCAAGTACAGTTATTTTTAACGTTTCAATAATTCTAATAAAAAAAAAGTATTTTATTAAAGATGGACATTATGAGAAAAAAAATCCTGTAAAGATTTACTGGGTTGATTTGAGATAATTCGGTATAAAACGACTTAGATATTTCGCACTAACGTTGATAATGTTTATTTGTTTCAGAATTCTAATTTATTGTGAATTATGGCATCCGTATTATCTCGCTTACTACAACACGGCAGGATCAATATTTCTAAAGAAATATTTTTATATATATATATATATATATATATAGATATATATATAGATATGTGTGTGTGTTGTAAATGGTGCTAGTGATTCCTTATAATGTAGCGTAGGGATTTGAAGTTGCGTGTGTGTCTTTCTTTCGCTGCTCCCATCTCTAACTTGACTGACACTGAGGTCATTTATATAGGTTTTTTTTTTCAATTTAGCACTAGATTGCCAAGTCAAGTCTTACAAGTCGCTTCCATTGGTCAAAAATCATTTTAACACTTACTTGCAAAATCTGGTTTCGACTTGTTCTTTAAGCAGATGATCAATTTTTTTTCTATTTGGGGAAAACTAAGATTTACACGTCGTTGTGAATTTTTGTAAACGTTAAGTGAGTTGATTTAATTAATTTCTTATCCTCTACAATAATGTTCTACAGTCGGTAACTTTTCAGAAAAGAATTTATTATATGCATTTTCCATATAACAAGAAAATTAGCTCATTATATCTTTCAGTAGATTTCGTCGATTTGCATTGTGGATTTACATTTTTAGTAAGAACTCTACAACGTTGTTATCTTCAACATTATCTCACTGTATTTCTGCTGCAAGCTGCACTATTATTTGGTTGTCTTTGCGTTCTATGTCATTTTGTTCCCAAACTGTCCCAAGAAAAACTGAATTTTCTGGCTTAATTAAATTTTACTCTCATCTCTATCAAAAATCTACCGAGGCTGAAAAGGCAAACCTCACTGATGAAATTGAAAAAGACCTTCAATCCGTGGTGGACTGGAGTAAGAAATTGCTCGTAAATTTTAATGCTTTCAAAACATAGCTGCTATTTAATAACCACCACAGACAATTGCTCCAACCGCCCATTAACATGGATCAGGCTTTTCTCCCTGAAATTAAAACACTGCGTCTCCTCGGATTAACTCACATCAGACCTTAAGTAGAATAACTATATAGAATCCATAGCTAAAACCGCTGCTAAGAAAGTCGGTTCTCTGTGAAGGGCCAAGAAGTTTTTTTTCCGTCCGAAACAATCTTGCACATATACAAGTCTACTATCCGCACGTGCATAGAGTATTCCTGTCATATCTGGTCGGGTGCACCTGCTATACACTTAGGTGTCCTCGACCAAGTCCAACGGAGAATTTGTAATGTGATCGATCCCGATTTGGCAGCTCGGATACAGTCGCTTTCTCACCGACGCAGTGTGGTTTCCCTGCGTCTCTTCTACAAATACTTTCACGGCATCTGAACTTAGCTCACTGGTACCCCCTATATATGGATTTCCTCGAGCAACAAGATTAGAAAATAGGTCCCACCCTTTGACTGTGAAACCAATAAATTGTAAACGCAAATTCTATTGCAGCAGCTTCTTTCTCGCACTTCCCGCCTGTGGAATTCTCTTCCACATACTTGCTTTCCCGACAGTTACAATCTCCAAGAATTTAATTGTAAAGTCAATAGTCATCTCATGTCTCACTAACTTTCATCCTCTCTCTCATGCTTTTTTGTTCGTCCACCCCACTTTCATCAGTATTCTCATACTTCTCCTACACTCTTCCTGACAAACCCAGCAACCTGGCATTCTTTCTCATAACTTTCCTCCTATGTAACCCCCTGAACAACAGTGGCAGTAAAATGCCTTGCTTTGGGCGACACAATTATAAAAAAATAAAATAAAATCTCTTATGGTAGGAATTCACCGTCCATGTGTTCTTTAAAGACATTTTATGAATCACTTCCGATTCTTGGTTGTGGGTAGTCCTGACAATAATTAACTGACTGAGTTAACATTCCAACTTTGCTTTAAGCGATTCCAAATCTTACAGTTTTGAATCAAAATGATTTGCGTCTTTCACTTTCAAATGTGCCCCGAAGCATTTGTATCTCCACAATATGTTAATGCAAAGAGTTAGCAATAAAGATAAATACACCTTATATCATGCAGAGTACGTAGGGAAGAAATAACCTCAAATTAATTTTAAATATTATCGAACATGCATTTTTATTTTATTAGAAGTTCTCGCATTACGAAATAAAAAGAGTTCTGACCGAACTTACTAGGGGAATAAGTCGTGTACAAGGCAACGGGCATCTCTTTCACAAACTTTCCCAAGAATCATTGCAAATCTCGAAAAATGCATCTATATTTTGACAGTCTAGACCCGCAAATCAGGGAGCCGAGTTCGAATTCCAGTTGAATTCATTGCATTCACTTACGCGCAAATACCCTTGGGAAATGTATTAATCCGTCTCTTCCTTCCAGTTATGGGTTAAATAACAGGACAGACTGGGTTCTATAGCCTTGGCTGACAACCAGTCTACCGCAGAAAGCAATGGCAAACTACTGCGGGATAATCTTCTGCCCAGTCAGTCATGTCTCTTTCGAGACGTGGTCGCACAAGCGTTTTTCAAGTAAGGCACTTAACTGATTGACTGAATATAACAGTTGGAAACAATTAAAATTTCTACTGGGCATAAAGTGGGGGATCTGTTTTTTACTGTTATGAAGTGATAAACTGATCCCCCACTAATATAATAATGTAATATAATCTATCTCTTCTCCCTCCAGGTATGAGTTAAATGGCAGGACAGATTGGGTTCTCTAGACTTGGTTGGCAACCAGTCTACCGAAGAAAACAATGGCAACCTGCTGCGGAGTAATCTTTTGCCCAGTCAGTCATGTCTAATTCGAGACATGGCACTTAACTAACTACACCCGCAAAAAAGCCAACATAACGTCATTTTAACTGTGGCATTTCCACAAATTAAAAAATATGTATACTTTTCTATGAATATTTTCATGATACTAGTTCTGATGAACTTTGCTCTGTTGTGCTTACACATTATGTATTTAAGTACTGTACTTCTTTCTGTGCGTTTTGGTGCAATTTTATCTGCTCGGAATGGGAATTTTGCCGCATTCATTTACGAACAAATACTAATTTTGCCGCATTCATTTACGAACAAATACTAATTTTGCCGCATTCATTTACGAACAAATACTAATTTTGCCGCATTCATTTACGAACAAATACTAATTTTGCCGCATTCATTTACGAACAAATACTAATTTTGCCGCATTCATTTACGAACAAATACTAATTTTGCCGCATTCATTTACGAACAAATACTAATTTTGCCGCATTCATTTACGAACAAATACTAATTTTGCCGCATTCATTTACGAACAAATACTAATTTTGCCGCATTCATTTACGAACAAATACTAATTTTGCCGCATTCATTTACGAACAAATACTAATTTTGCCGCATTCATTTACGAACAAATACTTCTCTTTCAAGCTATGCGTTGATTGGCAGAACAGATTGTGTTCTATCGACTTCATTGGCAACCAGTGTACAGCCGAAGGTAATGGCAACCCCGTGCGTTTAAGTCAGGTCACGAAAGAGACATGATCGCGAATAACTGACAAAGTGTTATTTATAGTCATTTCCGTCCTCCTCCACACAAAAATTGAAATGTCTGCCATTGGTGCACAGGAGGTTGAAGTGAGAGAAAAAAAAATATGTACAGGGATGTTGAAGAAAAAAATAAGAAGTTGGTGGGAATCAAGGGGATAAAGATGACAATTGACATTCAATTCGAACTTTTGCAGATTGTAGCTATAAGGAATGCAAGCAAGCGAAAGAGTTCCACAAATGTGAAGTACGATAAAATAATCAGAGCAGAAAAAAAACACTTTCTATTTCGACTAGTCAGTCAGTTAAGTGCCATACGTGATAAACGCTTGGGCGATCATGTCTCTTTCGAGACATGACTGACTGGGCAGAAAATTATCCCGCAGTAGGCTGCCATTGCTGTCTGCGGTAGACTGGTTGCTGACCAAGGCTACAGAACCCAATCTGTCCTGCCATTTAACTCATCACTGGAGGTAGAAGAGAGATCATATTACATTATTATATTAAGTATAATTAGTGGGGAATCAGTTTATTACTTCATAACAATAAAAAACTGATACTCCACTTTATGCCCAGTAGAAGTTTTAATTAGCTTTCCAACTATTATATTCAGTCAGTCAGTTAAGTGCCATACGTGATAAACGCTTTGGCGATCATGTCTTTTTCGAGACATTACTGACAGGGCAGAAAATTATCCCGCAGTAGGTTGCCATGACTTTCTGCGATAGACTCGTTGTCTGCCATCTTAAATTCTCATGGTTCGTAGGAAAATATTTCGATGGCGGTTAAAGAAGAGCAGCTTCGTTATGCAGGCAATAAAAATTCACTCGTCATTTCCTTCTCTATTCAATTACAAATTGGAATTCATTTTATTTTTCGCAGTTGCTTAGCATCCAGTAAACTGAAGAAAGTAATGGCAACCTACTGGAGGATAATCTTCTGCCCATTCAGTCATATCTCTTTCGAGTCATGATCGCCCAAGCGTGTATCACTTTTCGCAATTAATTGACAGACTGACCAGACTTGCGACAAGAATAAGTGAAAGAAAGAAAGGGAAAAGCAGCAGAAAACATAATTCAGGAGCTTCAGTGAGTGCATGGCGGAGAAGGGTTGGTTAGAGATCAGTCAGTTAAGTGCCATACGTGATACACGCTTTGGACGATCATGTCTCTTTCGTCACAGGACTGACTGGACAGAAGATTATCCCGCAGTAGGTTACCATTGCTTTCTGCGGTAGACTGGTTGCCAGCCAAACTATACAACCCAATCTGTCCTATTATTTAACCCATAACTGGAGGGAAGAGATGGATTAATACCTTTCCCCAAGGGTATTTTCGCGCAAGGGAATGCAATAAATTCAATTAGAATTCGAACTCGTCTCCCCGATTTGTCGTTCCGAGTCTATACGACGCACCACGACGCACATCCAACGCGATAGCTTCCCTAAAACTTATTGTTTTATCAGCTTCACATCATGCATTAATTTTTATACCTTTCCTAAAATGTATTTGTGCGTAAGTGAATGCGAAGAATTCAACTGGAATTCGAACTCGGCTCCCCGACTTGTTCCGAGTCGATATCCACTGCACAACAACGACGATAAAAACTGTTGGGCTCTACAAGTGATAGTGGCGTCTGAAGGGCTATGATCGCTTACCTTCTGAAAGGAAGTCCTTTTTCTTCTATGTACCCTTTCCGTTCAGGACGTAGGCGATCATGTCTTTCCAAGTCTCCCTATCCCTGGTGGCTCTTAGTATGTTTTCTCCTGTTACACCAGGCAACCCCCGTTCCCTCATTCATCTGCTCAGGCCTTTTAAATGTTATCCGCTTCCTTTCTCTGTCTCTTTTCCTTCCATCTGGCCCGTCAGTATCAGGATCTCTATGCTCTCCTTCCTCATTGCATGTCCCAGGAACTTCAGTTGTCTCTTCCTGATGCTCAATATTAATGTTCTTTTCGTTGCCATTCTTTCTAAAACCTCATCATTGCACACATGCTCGGTCCATGATATCTGCAGCATTCTTCTGTAGAACCATTTTCGTTCCTTCAAGTCTTTTCCTCATCTTCGATGATATTGTCCAGCATTCACTGCTGTATTAAAGAAATTACATCACATAGCAATCTAGCACTCTTTGTTTCTAGTGAAGTTTTCCTGTCTTAGTACTTTATTCAGTTTCTGGAACGCGTCCTTTGCCATGCCGATTCGCCTTCGGATCTCTGTGTCGCACTTTCGATCTCCTTTTAGAACACTTCCTAGGTATTTAAATTTTTGTACTTGCTTGATTCTTGTATCCCCCACCTGTATTCGGCATTTTGGGTTGCTCTTTTTGCTGATGACCATGCATTCAGTTTTCCTACAGTTTATCTTGCATGTTAACCGGTTTTCGATGCAATTTATTTTTTAAAAATCTCTTGCTACAAACAAATATGGCGTTAAACCGCTTTCTTTCAAGACTTAATTGAAACCGGAGAATTGCATATTATGTATCAGACAGTAAATTCTCCGATTAAGTGAAGATGGCGTATGTAAAAAAAAAAAAAAAAAAAAATCAGTTACGCCTGGTATATTTAAAAATATCTGATAACAGTTCGCATTTTTTTGAAAACGTCAGCATCACCCTTTACCTTCCCCTATGTAGCCCCATGCGCAATAGTGGCAGTGAAATGCCTTGCTTGGGGTGAAATGATTACAAAAAAAACAAAAAACAAAAAAAAACCATTGAATACAATAAATAGCCTTAAAATTTGACCAAGCTCACTGCTTCCATGATCCGTGCTGAATATCATTGCACCATGTACAGGTCCCAAAAACTTATAAAACCCGACATGTGCTATTATTTAACCTATACTAAGTCAGAGAAAACTTTTTTTTCGTAAGTAATCGTCACGCTTTTATGCGATATCCTTTGCTAGAATATGAACTTGGCCTCTCGATATATTTTTTTTCGCATGTTAATCATATGAACCTCACATCTAGTCATAGACTAACGAGGCTTTCTAATATAATAACAAATTAAAAAAAAAACATCTTGAGCTTTCAATGTGACAAATTTGCATTCTTAAGAAACGAAAGGTTTCTTTTCGCAGTTTCCCGTTAGGAAAAAACCCTAAGTTGACAATATATGTTCGAAAGCCTCTAACTGGTATTTTAAGTATCTAATTTTAGTAGTTGGAGATAATACAACGCTATTGCTCAAGTTTACTTAACTTGAGATAATTTTTTGCTTACACGAAATGTGTTTTGATTTCGTAATTATTGTCTCCTGGTCTCTGTACGTTTCACGTAATACAATACATGATGCATCTCGAAGCACAACCACTAATAATTTGATTTAATTTCCGATAAAACATGCAAACTGCAGAAAAGTAATTTATAACTCTCATATTAAGGAAAATAGGTGTCTTGAAAGAATTACCGAGGTTTCTCGTAAAGTCGAATAACAACTAAAAATGATGAGCTAAAATTTACAAACTTTCGCATTACTAAATTTTTAAAGGCACAATGGCTGAATAGAATTATGTATTTGCTGCCATTATATCCTGATGACATTTTAAGATGTTGACATTTTCAAATAGAATGCGAACTGTTATTGCAAAATCTCTAAGTATACCAGATGTAACTGATTTTTTTTTTCTAATGTACGCCATCTTCACTTCTTCGGAGAAGTTACCGTCCGAGATAGATATGAAATTCTCTGGTTTCAATTAAAAGGATTTTGAAAGAAAACAGTTTTAGGGGATATTTGTTTGTAGTAAAAGATTTTCGGAGAAAAAATTGCATCGAAAACCATTTAATATGTAAGGACGCTTATCTTTAAGTTATTTTTTGTTTTCGATGTTGAATGAATCCAAATGAACATGGAGACCTAAAAGTAACATTCTTTTACTTGATGCATCCGTTCAGAACGTAAGCGATCATGGCCCTCCACACGCCCCTATCACGTGTAGCGCCCAACAACTTTTTCTTGGTATCTTTAACTAACCATGCTCTGTCATTCACTTGCTGATGTCCATCAAGTAAGTCTTGCGCTGCTTTCCCTTTCTCTACTTCCCTTATCCGTCCTGTGAGTATTTGATTTTCCAAGCCCTTTTTCTTCATTACCTGTCCCAGAAACTTCAGCTGTCGCTACCTGATGTTAAGTGTAAGTTAACGTTTCGTTTCCATTCTCTCCACAACCTTTTTCACATGTTTCGTCCATGATATTCTCAGCATTCTCCTGAAGATTTCTGTTGCTTCGATTCTGCCAGTCATCTTTGATGAGATTGGCTGCCATATTGAAGAACATATATTAGGTTGTCTCAAAGGTTCGTAAACACTTGCGAAATGGGTCTATCTGGTCCAGCAGAATCGAGACAAGCGATGGTTTCAGAAAGGGCAAGAGACACCGTCGGTTCCAAAACAAGATCGATTCGGCAAGAACGTCATGTTGTGTGTTTGGTGGAACTTTGAAGGAACCGTGCATTTTGAGTTGGTTTCGAATGGTCGTGGCATCAGTGCCGAACTTTACTGTCAGCAACTTGAGCGGGTCTACGAAAAGTTGAAGCAAAAGTACCCGGCTCTGATCAATCGAAAGCGCGCTTTAATGCAGCAGGACAATGTCAAGTCACACACCGCCAGGAAGACCAAGGACAAGTTTGAAGAGCTGGACGGCGTTGAGGTTCTGAAATATCCAGCCTACAGTCCTGATTGTGATCCATCAGATTACAGCCTTTTCCGCTCAATGCAACACTCTGAATGGCCGCCGATTCGACTCGTTTAATGAAGTCGAGGAAGCGTATCAAGAATTCTTTGATTCGAAGCCGGCTGAATGGTACTTTGACCAGATTCGAAAGCTTGCAGATCGATGGCAGAAAGTCTTGGAAAATGATGGTCTTTATTTTGAGCAATAAATTTTGTTGTTTTTGCGAGTAAAATTTCAATGTTTTGTAAGTGTTTTCTGGTAACCTTATATTACTTGACGAGTAGAATTTCAATTTTTCCAAGTGTTTACGAACGTTTGGGACAACCTAATATCACATAACAATTCAATTCTCTTGTTTCTTTTTTTTTTTCAACGATTTCTTGTTTATGTCTTTCAATACTCTAAGCTTCTTAAAACCTCTTTGGCCATGCTAATACGCCTTTGGATTTCAGTGCCGCGTTTTTCACGCTGCTGTTAGAACAATTCCCAGGTACCGAAACTGCATTTGGCATTTTGTGCTTTAGTTTTTGCTGATGACCAGTTTTCTTGTAGCTTATATTTAGTCCTTTCATATCGCTTTCACGTGCTACCTTCTTTAAAGTGTGTTGATTCTTTTTCGTGTCTGCTATATACTTTAAATGTTTAATAAACTGCCATATTTGTCACATTTTCTTTCATAACTTAGGCAATTTGCTTATTGAAAAAATCACGTCTAAACAAATAACTTAAATAATTTCTTTTTCGATTTAACATCATAATTTTGTAGAGAAACAAAACATTCGGGAAACCTTCATGCCAGAAAAACGACATTTCTGAGTTTAGTCTAATTTCTGACACTGGATAATGGAAATATTCAATTTGCTTATGTGTTACAAACCTCATTTCCATTTGAACAAATTTAGACTTGTTTCTCAAGTGTTTAATTTTTTACCAATAATCTCCATATATTATTTTAACTTCTGAGAAAAGAAGATATAAATATGTGAAAAATCTTATAAAATTCGGAAATAATTGGTCAGTTTTGGGGCACCGTGTATTATCTAGACGTTTTCATTACGTTTTTATCCGGTTTTTTTTTTGTATTTATACTGCTGCTGATTCTAAACATTCGGAATTAGAATAACAGTAGATTTATTATGAAAAGGAATATTTTCCATTATCTTTAAAGTAGTTTTTTCTTTGGAAGGTTCCGAAATTAGTACACTTTCGATATATGTTCACCTGAGTATATTGCCTACATTTTTAACTCTGGAAATACCCATTATAATGAAAAAAAATTGAAATTAGTATATTTTGTAAAATCTTTATTTTGTGTTTTTATAAGCTTTTATTTCATTCCCGAGATGTTCCACATATTACAACAGAAAAAGAAAAATACATTTAAATTCAATGTAAAATGTATTACTTCAATGCCTTAAGAAATTCAATTATTAGAAAAAATAAAATTATGAACGAGTTCAAACTTTAAGCAAGAGTTTAAAAATACTTCGTAAAAATAAGATAAATATAAAGTAATTTAAATAAATATTTATAAAATCACGAAAATAATCGTTTACCAAATAAGTTACTCAAATGGTGATACGTTTATTGTAATGGTCTGAGCTCATTATCATTGGCGAATGTGGGACTCTGAAAATATCAGGGGCATATAAGGGTCAAGATTTTTCTGAGGAAAAGGGAGGCACACTCAAGTAAAGTCTTCAATTTTATACTTCACTAAGTAGGAATGAGTTTTAGTATAATTATGTTACTTCACTAAATCAAACGTATTAAGTTTTCATTCATAGTAGTGGAGTTCTAATCTAGTCTTGCCTACTTTTCAACTCTCTGGTTGTTCAAACACAAGAGGTGGTTTCAAAACAAAATTAAAGAGTTAATACTAACGTCAATACGTTCTGACTAAGGAAAAGTACTGAAGCTCCAATCTTATCTAAATCAGAGACCGATCAGTTTTATAAAGTTTTGAAGCTTAAAAAGAGTGGGTGTGGCGATCAAGGCCCAGCCATTTTTTTTTTTAATATTTAGATTTGGTCTTAAATAACCTACAGAAGTTGATATGCCTCTAAACAAATTGAACCAACCAAAATCAAGAAGCTTACCAAACATTACACAGATATCATTGACTAAGCATAACTGAAACTTTAAATATTTTTATAAGCATTTCACCCCAAGCAAGGCAGCATAATCACAAAGATCAATCGGATAGCGAAGAATACCGTTAAAAAAAAAAAAACAAAAAAAAAACAAAAAACAAAAAAAAAAAAAAAGCAAATTTTTCAGAAACAGAAAATTTTGTTTCTGAACAAAGAAAAGGGTCCTGGAGCGTGATAGCCAAATTAAACAATTATTTATATAAATAAATTTAAAGATGTGTGTGGGTATGCGTGTGTTATCTTCACTGATTTTTAGTAACATACACATTCACATTTTTCATCTGATTTATTCCAAAACATAAATAAATCTTGCAAATTTCTTATTCTACAAAACAAAGAAAAAATTTAATACAGTAACTTTTACATGGAGGATAACTTTAAAATACAAGAATTATCTCCCGTACTTAATGTCTGCAGATGTGGGTCGTACAAAATAAAAGTAGACGTGCAACTATCCCCACTTCTGCGTAGTGGTAAATTTCCCTTTACAAAGACCAACGCTTAAATTGCCCATCAAAGTTCTTACTCTTCCCATCCCGTGCAGCGCTGGGTTATTACTGCAATTAATCATTAAAATGTCTGACATGTATTTTACAATAGAACGGAAAAAGCGACACTGAAATAGGAAGGCGCATTGGCATAAAGAAATATGGTTTCCAAAAGCTAAGCAAATTATAAAGAAACAGAAAATCTTCGTTAGAAAGATTAAAGACTTATAAATTCTTACATAATATCAATCCTCTTATATAGCAGTCAATGCTGGATAATCTCTCCACAGATGAAGCAGAGCTTTGTTGCAAGAGAAACATAGCTCTACAGAAGGATGCTGAGCCAATAATGGATGGTTCTTGTGAAAGTTTTATAGAAAACATTTATATTTAACATCCAGAACAGTCAGTTTAAATTTCCACACAATAAGGAAAGGTGGCTTGGAAAATGTGATACTCACAAGTATGATGGAGATAACCTGGCAGGCGAATTTCAATAAATGAATGGCGGAACAATGTTTAGGAGAGATAAGAAAACGATAAAATTCATTACAACATACAAAAGTAAAGAAATTGTTGAGGACTATGATCACCTACGACCTGAAGGGACAGAGCAAATAGAAGATTGATGTATACAGTGAAAGTGATTCATGCACGTGAATCTTTCCTGAGTGTTGTCACATCTGCTACAAAGTAAATAAATAAATAACGCAAATATTTTAATTTGTGAGCCACAGAATTAAATGTCTTAAGATTTTGTTGTCAGCTCTTGAAATGAAACCCAAGTTCGAAAATGTGACACTGAAATGCAAGAGTGATGTTTGTTTCGAATGTGAACGAGGAATTTGTTTATTTGTTTATCTATTTATATAAATGGCAATCTGTGAGACTGTGCATGACTGTTCCCTATGCACACCTACATTTTTAAGCTACACCATTCAAACTTTCTAGGGACACGTCTACAGGGAAGCCAGGTCGACCCATACTTTTGACTTTAAGTTCAGGAATTTTCCCTTTTGCACTTTTTGGCCAATGGTAGACATTGTTTACATTTGCTCCGTAAAAGATAAGATCTAAGTTAGTTACTGAATTACGTCACAGAAATCAAATCACACCTGTTAATCGCGACTAAAATATTTTTATTAAAAAAAAATGACTAATTTTTATTCCGACGTTTTAAAAATTCATGTGGTAAACAAAAAATGTGAATATTTTTCCAAGTAATTTTGCAACAAAAGAAATATTAAAAAATGTAGGCGTGCGTAGGGAACACCCACACACAGACTCACAGATTGCCTTTTATATTTATTTATATATATATATATATATATATATATATATATTTTAAATGTCTGCAGCGAATTTAAACGTATTTATTTCATGCACGAAAAAAAATTAAAATGTTCTGTGTTGCACGGGCAACGTCGGGCTATGATGCTAGTTGAAGCTAAATGCTAAAGACGTTCTGGAATCGGGATTAAGCGAAAATGAGAACGTTGAAAGTCTTGAAGAAAGAAATTAAAAAATAAAATACACCGAAAGATTTGCTATTGAAACACATACAAGATGGAATCTAATAAATAGCTGTCTTCCACAAGTAAATGTTCAAACTATAAACATCTGTGTGCAATAATTAGGGAAAAAAAACAGAGGTTACACAAATGTGAGCATTTTCAAATTAACTTTTAAATAAGATACACGACGAGTAAAGAATGAAATACAAGAACTCTCGGCAAAATTATTTAGAAGCTGAAAATACCATTATAAAAAACGGAAGCGGAAATAGTTCTTTTTTTAAAATACCTAGAGGACTGAAATGAAAAAGAAAAAGTATTAGCTTGATCGTGTTGAGGAAGAATAGAATAAAAAAAAAAAAAAAAGTAAACTTATATGAAATAAAAATTTGAACATTTCAATAAAGAAACAATATGAAAGCAAGGAATGAAATCAATCTAAATGTCAATAATCTCACAATAGATTACTCCGAAAATAGTGTGTCTTTTCCTACTAAAGACGAAGGAGAAACTCGAACACGGAGAAATATGGTTCTACAGAAAGATACTGAGGATACCATGGATCGAACATGTGAGCAATGACGAATGTTTTGAAGAGAATGCAAACAAAAAAGAAAATTATACTTTGCATCTGGAAGAAACAGCTAAGGTTTCTGGAATAAGTAATGAGAAAAAAAAAAAAGAGAATCTAATACTCAGAGGAGGGATAGAAAGAAAAGAGGCAGTGCAAAACGTACGTGGGGTTTGTGAGAGATATCAAGACGAGAAATGTTAAGAATGACAAGGGATAGAGGCAAATAGTATTCCATGATCGCCCATGTCCTGAAAGTACACGGCACATACAGAAGAAGAATGTTAATGTTATTATAACCAATTTATTTTTTAATCCTCCAAGTTCCAAAGAAGGAGTTCTGCTAAGTGATACCGCTTCATTCGCCCGAAGACTAACCATTGATCTGAAAAATTGGGTGTACAAGATAAGATGGATATACCGTTGCCATTTAATATTTTTGTATTCCTCGCATCTGCGATGTTTGTTTTTTATTCTGTCGACTGCAAAGTATATTAGGGTCAGTTTGGCACCGTCTATGTTAAAAAATAGAGTACAGTGACTCATTTTACACTGCCAGAAATTTGAAATCTGCTTACTATACTTCTTAGCATTCGTACGTGAATCTCCAATACAAACAGTTGAGTGTTTGGGTTTTAATCTGAGGAGAGTATTCGGAAAGAGTTTTGCATCATATAGACGGCAATGCATACACCCGCTCTGTATTGTTATTAAAAAGAGATGTCCGTGTTATTTTCCTTTCGACATCATTTAGATGACAATGCATTCACCTTACCTTGTATAACCGTTGAAAAAAAAAAAAAAAAAAAAAAAAAAAAAGTTTTATTTTCATTTTTGCGTAATTCAGACGACAATTTATTCATCGCACCTGTTATACAGATGACTGTTTGGTTTCATTTCAGTTGACTACAGCTGAAACCACAGGCGTTCCCAAACAAGTTGTAAGAATTTCAATGTCTTTTCTGTCTGGTCTTCTGAGATGTTATAAATATATATATATATTATTGTTGTTGGTCATCTTTGTCGTTGGTATCAGGGTTTTATGACAATCAGCCTCCTCAGTACCGTTATACCTTCGATCTAGCTAACCTGCATGGAATTCTGAACTGAACACGAAGCTACGGATGTAGGCTATGTTCGTTACACTGCGCGTGGTTAAGTATATCGTCCGCTTGTTATTTATATTTACTATAGCTCAGTGATTACGAAAGTACGGCAAAATCGGAAAACTCACTCTCTCCGTTCTTATAAGAAAGAAACTCCAGAATGCGTTAGTGAGGCTCAGACTCTATACGGAGGTCCATATCAAGTGTCTTGAGCAGGTAGTGCTACTCTGGGTCATGAGCGGGGCTGATGGAAGACTCTGCATCATGCTACACACGCAGGAAGACCTCGACATGGATGACAGACCGTTTCTGCGACAACATTACCCTTTACCTCTAACCACCTAACTTTCCAGATTACAACCCACTTGATTATTATGTATGTGGGAAGGCAGTTGAGCGAGAGACTATCAAAAACCCTTATGACATCAAAAATTAACCTAAGGCAGCGATTATGGAATCATTCACCCCCTTAAACAAGGAGACTCTCCAGAACTGTTGTAGGAGATTCCGAAGTCGTCTGAAGACTGTGGCTGAAACCAATGTTGATTTTATTGAATAAAGTGACTTTTTAGTATTTCAAGATATTTTCATGTCATTTTGGTAAAATAAATCTGGTAAAATGAAATGCCCGTGTCATTTTCATTTTTAAGTCATTTAGATAACAATTCATCCACCGCAACCTGTATATCTGTGTGTCCCTGTTATCTTCAGTTTTTCGTCATTTAGACGACAATTTATCATTCAAACTAACATATTTGCTAAAAAGAGTTATCAAGTGTTATTTTCACTTTTGCATCATACAGACGACAATGCATCCACCGCACCCCGTATTTCTGTTAAAATGAGATGTCCGTGTTATTTTCATTTCAGCATCATTTAGATGAAAATGCATCATACACAACTAGTTTCCCCAAAGGGGTTACTGAATAAGGAGTGGGATTATCACCTAAGAGGAGACCGAAGGATATAAAGATAATCAGGATAACAGGGATAGCGACTGGCTTGGACTTAGTTTAATATTCAGTGAAGCCTTTATGCAGGAATTTACACACAGATCGGTTATAGCAGAAAAAAGGTTGCCCAAGAAATATCTTCTTACAAAAGAAATACAGAAGAATAATCTGTAGTTTGACGTGGACGGGGAATGGCAAGAAGCAGAGGTAAAGGGCTGGACATGTTACACTAAATGATTGCCATATAATTAACGGTAGCGTGACGATAGATTACAAAGTTTCATCTGCGGGGTAGAGCAATTTTCAGCTACAAAACGCTATTTTTACTCTCAGTTGCAAATGGTGTGTATGTTATATAAAACCCTGGTTCTGAATCTCGACGAAGAACGATTGTCTTATTCGACAACGAGGAACAAGAATACTCATATATAAAAATAATGCATGTCACGCTTGGTATCTACTATCAACTTGAAGTCACTCAACTCCTATGACCGCTTCGCACCTTTGTCCTTCTGCCAGTATGACGTTAGTGATGCAATTATCTCAGATGAGTGGCTATGTCCCGTTTCATATATATCCACTTCGAGCTTCTGTTATACAGTCGAATGTAATATACTCCGAACGGATCGATTGAAATGGCCTGGTAACTCCTGCATTGAATCCAGATAATTTTAATTACTCCTATCTCGATTATTAAATCAGTCACCGATAATTCCCGTGGTTTGGACGTTAGCAATTTAGACGGCATTTACCAGGACTTGACATGTGTGAACTTACAACTGATATAGTTGTGGTATTTTTTATTATGTCTATTTATTGTGGCGATACATAGTTTTAACCACATATAATTACATACATCTATAACAAATTGAAACATTGATTGTCGTACAATCATCAAAGTTAAGCAACATCGAGCCTGGTCAGTACCTAGAGAGGATAATGCTTGGGAATACTAGGTACTTTCAGGATTGTTCGGATTGTATAAAGAATAACGGCTCAGAATTGGAAACAAGGGAGCCGAGTTATAATTCAGATGAAGTTTGTTGTATCACGCGCAGATACCCTTCATGAAGTTATGAATCCACCATCTCACCCCTCGGCTATAGGTTATATTAGATTTTGTATCAGTAACCATTATTTATGAAGAGTTAGTTTAATGTCTTTTGTGTCATTCTGTCTCCCAAAACTTGTTATAATTTAAAAATATTTTCTGGCTTTAGAAAACCAGATTGATTTTGTGTATTACGGTTTCTCAATCAAAATATGTACATTTTTATTGTATATTTGTCACATAAGCGTTTGGGAGATATAAGGAAAGATTTCATAGGGAATGACTTCATAAAGCTTAAGGAGGGTCGAGGGTTTTTGCATGCATCAACGATAAAAAACGGAATGCATTTTAATAAGAAGGAATAATCCGCATTTCAAAAAAAAAAGAATTAAGTAGGAAAATATTTCTATCAAGATGGCTGAAGAATGAATTTAAAGTAATTTCTGTATTTTGTTTTTAAAAGTGGATGTGTTGAAAAAAAAAAAAAAAAAAAAAAGAATAATGCCAAAATAATCCTTAAAAGGCTAATAGGCTTTAGTAACTGATGTATTTTTCTTTTCGAATGGATCAAATAAAAATTGTCTCTTGATATTGATAATATCTGAAAAGGGCTTTAAAAAGGAATTTTGCTTATTGTTCTTGGCTAATTTTAAATTCTAATCCGATTCAGAAAGAAAAAAAAATGATGCTATTTAAAAGCAATCCGTTGATATGCCTGTCGTCAATCATTTGCCTAATCGCATACCACATTGTCAATAAAACATATACGCTTACATAAATTTATACTCACACATACACATATATATGTGTGTGTGTGTTCTGTGTATATAAAAATTCAGATATCAAAATTGTGAAAAAACAAATATAAATAAAAGATAAAAGACACTATTCTTTAAGACATTTCGTCCTCGGTTGGAATATAAAAAGCAAAGATTATGGTGTATATATAAGTAAATATATATAAGTATAAATAATGTGCATATATTAAAATTAAAAAAAATATATATGTAAATATAAAAATAAATTATACAGACACTATTCAATTACAACATTTACTCACATTACTTTATCAAGTATTAAATTACATCCCTTAGCTTGCTCGAAAGTTTATCTTAACTCTCAAGGTTTTACACACACACAAATATGTTTTAAAATAACCACATCACTTGACATGACAAGTGTCGAAACAAAATAGCTACTTTTGTAATGATATTGTAACATATCCATGTTATAATTTCTGAATATATATATCATAAATCCGAAAAACGGCTTGGAGGTAAACCCCAAATTATCGTAATCATTTTAAATATTAAACTGATTAAACTTGAGTTTCAACCCAATAAAAGTTACTTATTTACATAAGTAATTTTTACATTATATATTGTAAACGCAAATTCTACTCCCTCGGGTTCTTTACTCGCACTTTCCGCTCGTGGAATTCCTTTCCATTTACTTGCTTCCCCGACAGCTACAATCTCCAAGAATTTAAATGCAAAGCCAAGAGTCATCTCTCATATTATTAACCTGCATCCTCTCATTCTCTTTTTCCCATCCACTCCACTCATCAGTATTCTCATCCTTCATATCCACTTCCTGACAACCCTATGACCTGTCACCCTTTTTCATAACTTTCCTTCCATATAAGCCCCTACAAAAAAGTGGCAGTAGAGTGACTTGCTTAGGGCGATATGATATATATATATATATATATATATATATATATTAAAATAAAACTGAAAAATGCATGAGACGGATGATGATTTCTGCGAAATACATTTGCTTTGTCAGCGATTTTATTTTATTAATGGAAAAATTCATGAGTTTTTCAGGCACCGAAAGTTCACTTAAAAAGAAGGAAAAAGTAAAAAATTAGAAAAAAATGGGAGGGGAAGTGAGGAAAAGAGTGAGAATAATATGTTAGAAAGCAGGCGTCAAACGTTGTTTAAGTATGTGGGAAGTGAAAGGGAAGACCGAGAAAGTTACTGAATAGATTCAGCTCGATCTCTGAAAAAGGCACGCTTACTTTTAATTTCTTAACATACACACACATATATATATATATCTAACATCCGCATTGAATACTGCTGCCATATCTGGTCGGGTCTGCTGCTATCCATCTAGGTGTCCATGACAAAATCCACCGAAGAATATGTAATTTGATAGATCCCGACTTTGCAACTCAGAGTGACTTTCTCGCCGGCGCCATGTGGCTTCCCTGTGTCTCTTCTTCAAATACTTTCACGGTTTCTGCTCCGATGCACTTAGCTCACTAATCCTCCTATATATTAATTTACTCGAACTACATGATTAGCAACTAGGCCCCACCCTTTTACTGTAAAGTCAATAAATAGCAAACGCAAATTCTACTGCACCAGCTTCTTTTCTCGCACTGCCCGCCCGTGTAATCCCCTTCAATTTACTTGCTTTCCCGACAGCTACAATCTCGGAGAATTTAAATGTAAAGTCAATAGTCATCTCCTATCTCAATAACCTGTATCCTCTCTCTCATGCTCCTCTCACAGTCCAGTCCACTCATCAGTATTTTCATCCTTCTCTTACCAACTTCCTGCCACCCCCTATAATCTGTCACTTTCTCATAACTTTTCCATTATGTAACCCCCTGCAAAACAGTGGCAGTAAAATGCCTTGCTTGGGGCGATATATATATATATATATATAACTTTGAAAAAGATGAGTCGGATGATTACTGTGAAATACATTCGCTTCGTCAGTGATTTTCTTTTATTATGAAAAAATTCATGAGTTTTTCAGACACCGAAAGTTCACTTAAAAAGAAAGGAAAGTACGAAAGTTAGTATGAAATATGGGAGGGGAAGTGAGAAAAAGAGTGGGAATAGTATGTTAGAAGGCAGGCATCCAAACGTTGTTTAAGAAGGTAGGAAGTGAGAGGAAAGACAAAGAGAAATAGCGGATCGATTCAGCTCGATCTGTGAAAAAAAAAAAAAAAAAAAAAAAAAAAAAAGCACGCTTACTTTTAGTTTCTTTGCACACATATATAGATATATGCGTGTAAAGAAATTAAAAGTAATCGTGTCACAGGAACGCAAGTGGAATAATAGAAAAACGGGAAATGATGGGGGAGGGGAAGAAAAAAAGGTGGAGATAGAGGAAAAGTCACATTAGAGAGGGGGAGGAGAAAGTAAAAAAGTAAAAAGGGGAAATATATTTATATGCAGACGTCACAACCATTAGCCACACAGATTGGGTCGCAAAGGATATATACATAAAAAATTAAAAAAAATAATGAAAAAGATGTTATGGTGAAGCACACCTATTGCTCAGATAATTGACTCTCCCTCCTATATTAATAAGAGTTAAGAGGAAGTTAACTAGAGATTCTTGAGAAGTGCTTAGGAGTTCTAGCGAGTTCTTTAGAGTTATATTGGAGTTCAGTCGAGCTACTAGGCAGTTGATATTAGTCGGCAGTTTGCCGAATACTAAAGCGTCAGCTTTCAGTGGAAGATTACCAAGTTCCTAATATTTAGGGTGCGTTAAGTCTATCAACCGACATAGCCCGATTATAACTTTCAGTGCCAAAACTATTCCACAACAAAAAAAAAGAGTGACATGAAATAAAGAAACGACTTTTTAATAACTGAAAGATCCAACGTACAGCAGTATTTTCAGTCTCCTTCCCAGATTAACTTAACTGTGATGCTAAAATTTTACTATAATTTTTTTTTTATTTTTTGCTTCAGTTGTAACGGTTGACAAATTACTTACCTTTAATTAGAACGTGAAAATTATCTATGGGATTTTTATGCTATAATATAGTCATGCACGTATTAAAGCATGAAACTATTCTTTTTACTATCAGTATAGCCCGGCGTTGCTAGGGTGAAATGAAAGCTTTAAAACTAATCCATGGTCCTGGAGCTCAGACTCTGTGGACGTTGGCACGAAAGACTAAAAAGGAATAATTGTTTCCAGTTAAAGCGAAACCGTAGACTGAAAGAAAAATGTATGGATGTAAGTCAAATTTTGATTTCCTGTTATCGATATCAAATAAGTTTTTTTCGTCATAAACTAAATTTTGAAGGCTAAATAAGTCCTCTGAGTAAATGGCATCATGGCTGAGACTAAGAACTACAATTATACCCACTTAGAGCCAAACCCGAAGCAAAAACTAAAATAAAAGGGTTGAAAAAATTAGAAATACAGGCAGATAACATCTTGCCTTTATCGATTTTCCGCACTATTGTAAGAACTACAACCTTGAAACGTCTGAATATCGTTTCTTATGTCTGTCTAAGAGTGTATCAAATTTGATTAAAATCGGACCACTCCTATAACCCGAATTTTTCGATTATCGATTTTCGATACTTATCGGGGGGGGGGGTACATCTACGCAAAAACTAGTTAAGAACACTCGCAGACGCTTATAGTACAACTGTGTAATTTTTCAAGAAAATTGGTTCAGCCGTTTTGGAGTCTATAGGTAACGGACAGACACACACACACAAAGTTCCATTTATAAATATGATTAGATAATCATATTAGAACATTGGAACAGTATTCATAGCTGATTCTATTAACTGACAGCTTGAGTTTTAATGAATATTGCTTCGAGGATCTGTAGAATTTATTTGTTGTTTTCTTGGCGTAGGGTCGTTGCGATGTTGATCATTACATTTTTTTATAGTGAAGGTCGACAAGAATGTGCGTTGTGGTGCAGTGGAGAGCAGCTCGGAACAAGAAAACGCGAACCGAGTTCGAATTCCAGTTGAACCCATTGCATTCACTTACGCACAAATACCCTTGGGAAAGGTATTAATCTGTCTCTTCTCTCCAGTCATGTGTTTAATAACACGACAGATTGGGTTATATATCCTTGGCTGGCAACCGATCTACCGCAGAAAGCAATGGCAACCTACTGCGGGATAATCTTCTGCCCAGTCAGTCATGTCTCGAAAGAGACATGATCGCCCAAGCGTATTTCACGTATAGCACTTAACTGACTGGACATGAATGTTGTTGTAGATGTTTCGAGACATCTACCACAACATTCCTGTATCAGGCCTTAGTTTTGCGAATTTTCAATGTTTTTCGGAATTTCATTAGCTTTCTAGGCATGTGAAAGATTCTACAGAACCTATAGATTCTCTTGAGAGTTTGTATGAGGCTTGCTAGTTGAAGTCTATAAACTCAATTTTAGAAACTTTGGCACTATTATGTAACGTCTTTGGCTAGATGTCAGAACTGTTTATTGGTATCGGAGATTTAGCAAGGTTATATCTATAGTCAATGTTTGTTAACTTTTTGTTGGATGTCGGCTGGAGAGTTTTTTGATAAAGCAAGACCCAGGTGATAATATTTGTGGTGAGAAGTTCTCCAATTTACTCAAGAATAATAACCAAGTGAAGAAATGGATAAGTGTCACACTAAGAGACTCTTGCTTTTATGTCGATACTAGTGTTTCCAAATATTTAATCTTATAAATCATTTTGACAGTTACGGCCTGAGGTTTGGGGGATGCCATATACTAGAAGGATCTTTATTCCCTTTATCTACCAGAATTTATATATATATATATATATATATATATATATATATATATATAGAGAGAGAGAGAGAGAGAGAGAGAGAGAGAGACAGAGATAGATATGTGTGTGAATTGTTTGAACATTACGTAAATATGAGTATCGATAAAAAAAGATATATAATACTGTTTCGATAAAAACAGTATATCTACATCTATATCTAAATTATCGGTTGCTCATAACCAAGTTTCGTTAAAATTCGTTGATTTCTGTAATTACATATACATATGTGTGTGTATATATATATATATATATAGGAAAACTACTAAAACGTAAGTTTAAACATGTATTTTTTTTTTACAGTATTTATTTATTTTTTTTTTTTTTTAATCATTTCACCCCGAGCAAGGCAGAAACGCCACTGATGTGCAGGGGGTTACATAAATGTAGGAAGATTAATTAGAAAAGAGTGAGGAGTACAAGCTAGTTAGAAAGGAACAATAGAAAGCTGAGAAAGCAGGTGCAATGACAGATACATGGGCGGAGAGAACGTGAAGATTATACAGGGGAGGGGAGAGAGCTAGAGTCCAGTGGTTAGTAGGTGAGTATTAACTTTGCTTTTAAATTTCTGGAGGTCATAGCCGTCAGGAAAGCAAGAATACGGGAGCGAGTTCCACAGGCGGGAAGTGCGAGAGAGGAAGCTGCAGGAGTAGAATTGTCGTCTACGTTTGGCTAACCTGACTGTGAATGGGTGGGACCCAGTTGCCAGTCTGGTTACACGGGTAAACACCTGTAGAGGAGGGATCAGTGACTTAAGCTCATCCGAGCAGAAGCCATGAAAGTATTTATAGAAGAGACAGAGGGAGGCCACATTTCGACGATGGGAAAGTGGCTGCAGATGAGTCGCCAGATCAGTACCTATCCCATTACAGACTCTCCTTTGGAGCTTGTCAAGAACACTGAGGAGAACGGCAGGGGCACCTGACCATAAATGGCAGCAGTACTCCATGCACGGACGGATGGTTGACTTGTATATATGCAGGATGGATTCAGGTGGAAAAAACATCCTGGATCGACATAGTGACCCAATCTTCTTAGCAGTGGATTTTGCTATGGATTCAATATATTGCTTCCATTTGAGGTCTGAGGACAGGGTAAGTATGAGGAGGCGTAGTGTATTACTCTCCGGGAGAATCATCTGGTCCATGCTTATGGGAGGCAGAAGAGGTTGCCTGTAATGGTTGACAGACAACAGCTTGGTCTTAGAGGAATTGAAGTTGACAAGCCACTTCTTGCCCCAGTTCACCACAGAGTGTAGATCCCGCTCAAGGTCAGCAGCGAGATTATGTCTGTCCGCCACGACAGGTTTCTTACTGGAGCGGGAGTATATTGTAGTGTCATCTGCGTAGATGCCCACTTGGGACTTGATCTCATCTGGTAGGTCGTTGATGAAAATAAGGAAGAGCGTCGGGCCCAGGATAGAGCCTTGTGGGACACCGGCATTCGTGCTGTAGGACGAAGAGGCACGCCCATTCAGAACGACCTTCATTTTGCGGTTATTTAAGAAAGATTGGATTAGGTCAAGCAGGCGACCGGTAATACCATAACCGCGTAGTTTGCATAGGAGGCCAGGGTGCCAAACCCGGTCGAAAGCCTTGGAGATGTCCAGAGCAACCGCGCGAGCCTCGTCAGACTCATCAAGGGCCTGTAGCATGTACTCCGTTACAGTTGTTAGCAGGTCGTCTGTGGACCTGTCAAAGAGGAATCCATATTGCCTGTCGGAGAACAGTTTGTGGGCGGTGAGATGGTGAACTATTTCAGCATTGATTATAGCCTCGAGCACTTTCCCGAATATTGGTAGAAGACTGATAGGGCGATAGTTGGATGGGTCCGAGGGTTCACCACGGTTCTTAAAGACAGGAACGACTGAGGAGAATTTCCAGCATGCAGGAAAGCAGGAAGCAGAAAGGCAGTAGTTAAACAGTTTAGAGAGGACAGGGGAAAGTTCAGGGGCACACCTCTTAAGGACTATCACCGGGATTCCATCGTCTCCACACGCCTTATGGGGGTCAAGTTTTGAAATTACTCTGGATACTATTGTCGGGGTAATATATACTTCGTGCAGTTTGGCCTCAGTTCTAATAGGGAAGTCGGGTGGGTGCACTCCGGACGAGTCGAATGTGGAGTTGGATGAGAATCTGCGGGCAAAGCACTCAGCTTTCTCCGCAGATGACGTGAGAACATCAAATCCATGGATTAAAGGAGGTATTGAGGATTTCCTATTGTTGAGCACTCGTTTACAAATCCTCCAATAGTCCTTGGAGCCGAACTTGCGGTCAGCTATGTGCTGTCGCATTCTCTCAGCAAACAACTGTTTGGCGTCATTTAGGGTTCTCTTGCACTCACTGCGAGCAGATGTGAACAGGCGCCTATTGTGATCAGTTGGCTGTCTCCGGAATAGACGGAAGTAATGGTTCCTATGGGCAATGGCGGCTGAGCAGGCCGGAGAGAACCACGGAGAGGAGTGAGGTTTTAAGCAATACTTCCTGGTGGGTATGAAGGCATCAATGCCAGCTTTCACCCATGACGAGACCTCAGAGGCACAGTCATCAACTGATAGGTCAAACACTTTTCCCCAAGTGACGTCGCAGAGGAAATCGCGAAAGGCATCCCAGTCAGCTTTTTGGTAGAGGTAGGAGGTTCTATAAGTAGGGGGATCCTGGGGGGAGTGAGATTGGAAGGAAATACTGAGGGAGACTACAGCGTGGTCTGAGTTGCCGAGAGGGCAAAGCTGCGAGACTTGACAGGCGTCGGGTGCAGAGGTGAAACATATCTAGCAGTGAGGAATGACCCGAGGGTGTGCTTGGGAAGCGAGTGGGGAAGTCCACCACTTGCGTAAGGGATTGGGAAATAGCAAAGTTCATGGCGTGAATGCCCGCCGAATCAGTAACAGCGTTTTCAAGCCACTCAGAGTGATGGGCATTGAGGTCTCCAAATACAAATATGTGGGCAAATGGGTGATAGGAAATAGCCTTATCTATGTCGTCGGCAATGCTATCTAGTAGGGAGCAGTCAGGAGAGGAGGGAGAACGGTAAAGGAAGAATAGGTAGCTAACCGAACTGAGGAGAGACAAGCGGAGACATATGTATTGGTGGTCAGTAGATTCGAGTGAAGTCACCCTAGTTATGGGGAGGTGTTCGCTGACATAAACACCCAGCCCATGCATGTGGACAGTGGAATCCTTCCTTAAAAGGGGAAGATAACCAGGGATGAAGTGGTCAGAGGAGGGAATAGCTGAGTTGAGGTTAGTTTCGCAGAGCGCGAGGATGTCAGGGGACTTTTCATGCAGGAACGCTTCTACACTAGCAAAGTTAGTACGAATGCCTCGGATATTAGTGAAGGAGAGGTTAATGGGCTTAGGTGGTTTGGATTTAACTGGTTTAGGGTCATTTCTGATTTGTTTCGTCATGTTTTTTGTTTATAGAAAGGGACCTAGGGTAGAGGACACAGGCGGTCATTACCCACGATCTGTGCTGGGAGGGAGACTGGCTAGGGCTGCAACAAGGTGTGGCCTCGGGGTTGCCCACCGAAAGCGCTTGCAGGGACACCTATCCATGCGTGACATGGCACTACAAGAACCCCGATATTATACAACTGTTGATCAGAGCAGCCGCTCTTGACGCTAAGCAAGAGTTAGGGCTCCTAACTACCAGTCGGAAGCAGCAACCAGGAAACTGCCAACCCGTAAAATTTAAATTAGAAACGTTTTCGTGAGGAGCGTTCGTCCGAGAGATTGTTTACATCACGTGACGCACGACATTTTTTAATATTTGTAAACGTAAACCTATTTTTAATAATACTTATGTTGTTTTAAAGAAAAATTTTTAAGTGTATCTAAAAAAAAAGCGTTGAAATAATTATAACGATTCAAAACACCTAAGTCCCTATTTAACCCTGACCTGTATGTATTTAATTTTAAAATCCAGTATGTTTCTTTCTGCGTGACTATGTAGAGCTAAAATCAGAATCTATTAGTAAACATTTGCAGTTTTCTAATGTGTGTCCCGGTTGATTAAAATGTTGGGCTATGGGAGGGCTATGACAGCCAAAGCGTAATATATTTTCTCTTCTGTTCAATATGTCCAAATAGTGGATATATTGGTGAATCTGGAAATAGCCTTAGATTCTGTTTCAATAATCACAAACTAAGCATACGCCAAAACAACCCGTATTCCCCATAGCCCAACAGGTCAATCAACCGGGACACACATTAGAAAACTGCAAATGTTTACTAATAGATTCTGATTTTAGTTCTACACACTCACGCAGAAAGAAAGAAAAATACTGGATTTTAAAATTAAATACATACAGGCTAGGGTTAAATAGGGACTTCGGTGTTTTGAATCTTTATAAATATTTCAATAGTTAAACATTTTTAGATACACTTCAAAATTTCTTTAAAACAACATTTATAAGTATTATTAAAGATAGGTTTATGTTTACAAATATTGAAAGAGCATGTCGCTTTCTGCGTCAGGTGATGTAAACAATCTCTCGGACGAACGCTCCTCGTGAAAACGTTTCTAATTTAAATTTTAAAATCATTTGTTTCTGATGAAAGGCCGAGGACGGTCTGAAATATCAAATATAATAATAGAAATAAATACTGTCAAGAAAAAAACATTTTTAAACTTACAACTTTTTAGTAGTGTTTCCTATACATATTTTTAAGAAAGTATAATACGTGGATCATCACTATGTTATATGTGTATATATATATATATATATATATATACGCGTAAGTGACTTCAGGGCATTCAGCTGGAATTCGAACTCGGCTCTAGGATTTCTCCTTCCGATTTGATATCCACTGCACCGTAACGCATATCCATCATGAGAAATGTATTAATCTGTCCCTTCCATCTAGTTATATGATAAATAACAAGAGAGATTTGGTTCTATAGCCTTGGCTGGCAACCAGTCTACCGCAGCAGTTAGTGCCAACTTCTTGGGTGATAAGTAAATGCCTGAGATCTATTGTTTGCTCTATTTGGGTCATTTATGTACACCGATTGAGTGTATCAATAGTTACAAAATGTGTGGATGGTTCTGCACTAGCCTTCACCACTTTAAGCAAATCACTCGTGTTGGCCTTCTCGTAGTTTACCTTGGTTTCATAACTAGAACTATTAGGCTGTCAGATCCTCATGCGTCGAATCAGACGTTAGAATCTATTATTATTATTATTATTATATACATAAAAAGGATGGCAGCAAAACTGGTCGCTTCGAGGTAGCAACAAAAAAGTGCTGAATACATAAATCAAGAAAATACCTATTGTATGGTAGTATAATGAACTAGCAATTTAATCTATCGGGTTTCAATCCTGGTTGGAGGAAATCGGATTTTTTTTTCGAAAATCGCTCATTCCGCCTCGAGTAGCGAAGCTTTGATGACAATCCTACCAGAGTCACCTAGCGGTTCGGCAGATCAGTTGCAGACTGCGGAAGACATCGTGGCAGACTACGCAGACACTTGAACTTTGTCCGCAAAGAACTCCAGCGGATTAATGTAGCGCTGAAGTATGTTCCACCTCCCTGCCAAGACAGTTACAGCTGGAGGAGCAAGGTGGATTTGGTGATATCGACGCCCTCACAGCATAAGATTTAGGCTAAGGATATTCAACATCGGATTAGCCAGGAAATCTGCTTGAGCGATCGCAATGGACCTGTCATAGAATAAACTCCCATAAAAAGGAATAATGAAATAAAGAATCAAACACGCACAACTGCTTTACGAATGAAATGCATTAGAACATTATGAAGTTATTTGTACACTATCAGTTACTTAACCATAGAACACTAACCATGCCTATATAGTACCCGGCGCAAATTTTCCTATTTTTAATTACCATTTCCAGTACCTGATTTTATTACCTAAATAATTTGTTGTGTTTACTATTAATTTTAACTCAAAGTACGAAGTTTGATGTGCGTGCATGTAAAATATTTCACATAAAGATTTATATTTAATATTTTTTCTTTTCAAAATCGGGTATGATTACCTAAGGTTAGTAGTGGTGTAACTAATTGATGGTTAATGTTCTAGGGTTAATAAATTCTCTTCCGTCACCCACTTCCGACCTGGAATGAGAATAAAAATAGTTCTCAAAAACGTAAAAAATAGTCTTCCCTTAGCCTCGTTTGTGTAAAAAGCTAGAAGTAATTTTTGGTCAAATTCTTGAAATAGACGAGATGTGACACTGAGCCCGGCATGCGTTCTTTATTTGTGGATGTGAGTTTAAATCTGTCTCCCCTTCTGAGAGGTGTGGGATTTGAAATAACTTTAATACTGTGATTGTCGCGTCTGTCATTTATGTCTTTTTTATTTTTGAAACTGGCAGAGACCGTGCAAACGTTCTGAGTTAGTGAGATATTCTAGCGAAAAGTCGAGGAAATATATAGAAATAGATACGGGGTCAGCCATGTTAAGGTTTTATCAGTGACATACGTTTTCAAAGCTAACATTTATAGAGACAAAGTTAAAAAATTCAATATCAGATACGTGTTTCTATACATAAAGATTTTTTAATGAATTGGACACAGAAAAGTTTGTTCTTCATACAGGCAGAATCCAATGCTTTCTTGTGAATTTGAACTATTTGTTAATGTGTAAAGTGTTCAGCAAACTATTTCAAAATATCAGTCATAACAAAATTAAAAAATAATATGTAATCCGAATATAACGTTCAGTATTTACATTTGGTATCTACTCTTAGTAATAGCTACAGTACGTGTATATAGTAATTACAAATAAATATATATATTTCCTTAAACAAATAAACTATAGACGTTTTTTTATTTACGTTTTTGAAAACGTCGTTATGAAAATCAAATGATTATAATCCAGTTGCTAGTGGGCCAATTTTAGCAACAAATATTTTAAAACCCAGTCCGTCACTGATAAAATTACTTTCCATCGAAGCTTTTTTTTAAACATTTTTTAATCATTTCACCCCCAAGAAAGGCTGCGCCGTTACTGTGAGAGAAAAAAAGGTCTGGGTACAGGGAGTGTCGAACAAAAGCTTAAAGATGGATATAACTCAATGAGATAGAAGATGGCAACTGACGTTGCATTTAAAATTTTGGAGATTGTAGCTATCAGGGAAACACGTAAATGTAAGTGTTTAGCAGACGGGGAAAGCGAGAAAAGAAACTATGAAAGTAGAAGAGAAGGTTACATTTAAGTCTTTCAACAGGATGAGACCTAGACGCCAATCTGGTAGCATGCGTAAATATGTGTTGCCGGGGTAGAACGAATGAAAGCTCGTCAGAGAATTTGCCATGAAAATATTTGTAAAAAGACAGAGGCAAACCATATTAATTTGGTTAGAAAGTGACTGAAGATTAGATGCCAAGATCGATTGCACGTTCATTGCCTGTTTGAAACATTCTTCAAAAACAGAAGAGCCAACTACATGGGCATCACAATTTTATTTTAAAGAAATGTTTTGATTCAATGATTACAGCTATAGTTCTTTCTATTTAATTGTCGAGCATTGTTTAGTAAAATATTCTGCAGATAACTTTCGAAATGTTCGATCATTTTTGGTACCTTCACCATCAACTTCCAAGATCATTTTGTCGATGAAGGCTATAGAACCCAATCTGTCCTACTACTTAACCCATAAATGGAAGACGAGACTGATTAATACTTCTCTTAATGGTATTTGCGTGTATGTGAATGCAACGAATTCAAGTCTGTTTTTTTAATGTGTATATATATATATATATATATATATGATTTGTACTCACAGAAACCACAAATAACTTTTAAAAGAACGGACGTCATAATTATCTCAAAACCCGAGGAACCTTTCCGCCAACACTTATCAAGGTCATCGTTGGCTTAAGTTGTAAAGGGTCATGAAAAAGGACAAAACCAAAAGGGATTACTCACAATACTGGGAGAAGATGAAACTCGTTTAAAAGTAAACTTTAATGAAAAAAAAAATTAAAATGTAAGGGGGGTGTATACATATAATTCCACAAGAGTGAAATAAAAGAGAAAAAAACGTTACACTCACAAACTCTCCAGTAATTGCAAGGAGCGAAGGAAATGTTCTTTCTGCCGGCACAGGCTCGGCTGCTGGAGTTTTAGGCAAATAGCCTCCAAAACACGAAGCTATGCCGATCGAGCACTGTGCAAAACAGAAAACCAATTGTCCTCATATGAGGAGGCACATGCTTGATTGCCCAGCAGGTGTTGGCCAATAGCTGAATCCAGAACTGGTTGTTCTAAGAGGGCTACCTGCTGTATATTCGTATAGTTTGACGTTTTTATTAGCTTTTTTTTTTAATGAATCTTGTCTACCATGAAATATTTCGTAGTTCTAAGACACGTCTGGTCTAAAAACAGCAACTTCCTGGTGTTGGGAGTATGCAGGTTCGATTCCTGCCGGAATATTTTCCAAACGATTTCTCAAACGCTTAAGTCGAGTGGAAATTGTAATAAACTGATTAAGTGAGTGTATATATATGCAATTTAAATTTATAAAGAATAATTCAAAACGTCATTTCAAGAGAGTTTTCCTTTATAAATTTCATATCGCTCTGGATAACATCCATTGTGCTCTCTATATATTTGCCACTTAATATATTATATTAAGGTAATCTTGTTGGATTGTCCTCACGGTTTACGGACTGGGCACCTATATATATATATATATATATATATATAATGTGTATGTGTGTGTGTGTGTATCAACAGATTTTCCACAGAGATACGCATATCCATTAAAAGCAGAATAATGTTAAAAAAAATTAAAGTGTTGGCTAATGCCAGTTTCGTATAAATTCGATATTTCCTTCCTGTCTCACTCACAGGTTTGTATTATTCTGTTTTTGTTTTTGTCTTTTCTTATTTATTAATGCAAGATACTCAGTAGAAAATATATTAATTTATATGTTGCCGTCATTTTAGACGGCATATCAATATGAATATTTGCCGTTATATTTGACAACACGGGCGCACTCGTATAGAAGAAACACCAAACACGTTTCATAGAAAAATAAATAAATAAAATATCGTTAAGTCAATGAACCAAAATAAATAAATACAGGTGCGGACATTTCGAAAATATTCCAGAATCTTGTGTGCAAGGTAATGTTTAATTATATTAATTGATCAAAAGGTATAGCCTAGTTGAATTAGTCGTGTGTGAAAGGCTTACATTTCAAAAGGCAAAATAACCTTTTTCTTCGTCTTATTTTATTTCCGCAAGTCTTTTTAAGTTCCTCCATTTTGCTCCCTTTCAGAGTATTGTACACATTAAGCGGCAAAATACTCCTCCATATGCCGCATCGTTGCCTTTGTGGTAATCATTAAAGACATCATTGGAATTATTAATTCGTGTCACCTGAGATGCCTCAATGTCCTGAGTAATTAATTAATCACATTTTGTTGGCACGTTCACTGTTTTAGCATTCTTCTTTTATTTCTGTTTATTTATTTTTTTTAATTCTGAAAGATCAATTACATGCAACACATCCTCAGGATAACGGAGTTTTCTAAGCGAACAATAAATGATTCGCACATTCTTTTAACAGTTACCCTGTTCGAGATAATAAAGCCGAAAGTAGGATGTGCCTTGTGGTGTAACAGATATAAAATCGGAACAAGAAATCAGAAGGCGGAGTTCGAATTTTAGTCGGGTTTGTTACGTTCCCTTACGAGGAAATACCTTTGGAAAGTATATGAATACAACACCTTTCCATCAACTATGGTTAAATAGAACATACCTGGTCGTGTAGCCTTGGTTGGCTACCAGTCTACCGCAGAAATAAACGACACTCTACTGTCAGAAAATCTTCTCCGTAGTCAGTAATGAATTGAAAAAAAAAAACACGATCACCCAAATGTGCGTCATAAATCGTACATTATTTTGTTCGTACCCAGTGGGTGACTATGTCTTTCCACAATTATCTGTCACTTGTAGCTCTTAACCGGGGCCTTGTTCAACCGTACATGTACCTAAACTCACTAAGCATGTTATACGTTGTTTTAATCTGTCCCTCTTGAAGTTTATCTGTCACGTGAGTATCAGATTTGTCAAACCCTCCTTTCTCATTATAGGTCTCCGAAGCCGCGAAAGTCTGTTCATAATAATACGTATAAGTTTCCTTCCTGTTTCCATTTTCTTGCTCGTTTCAAATGAGCAGAATATGACATACATTGTTGTGCAGTGAATATCTACTCGGAACGCGAAACCTGAGAACCGAGTTCGAATTCCAACGGAACTCGTTTAATTTATTTACGCGCAAATACAATTGGGAAAGGTACTAATGCGTGTCTTCTCCCTCTAGCTATAGCAGCACAAGTTGTGTTCTATAACCTTGGTTGGCAACTAGTCTATTGCAGAAAATAATGGCTACCAACTGCGGGATAATCTTCTGTCCAGTCAGTCATGTCTCTTTCGAAACATAATCCCCCAAGCGTATATAATTTATGCCAATTAACTGATTGACTGATAAGAGCTAAGTGGATTAAAGCGTTGCTTCGAGTATTTGATGACATAGTAGTTGTAAGATCAATCTCTGGGCCGGGCATTGTGAACATCTCCTCAGTAAAAACAAGAGAGCAATGAGTGAGTAGTGCTAAAAATAAAAACAAGACGATGTATCCCTAGACAAGAGCAGTCGAGCGCAAACAGTCTATTCTTGTAGATCAAATAATCGGTTCAGTTTAGATTATCTGTAAGTTAAACAGATCGGTATATATCTGATGAAGGCCGGAGCGCACAACAGCCGAAACGTTGTGATAACAACAACAACAAATACGAAGGCAATATATCGACTGTAAATAATCATTATATAATTTCTGCGATCCTAAGCTGAATAGGGACAATCATCAGGTGGAGTGACAATCTGTTTCTGGACTGCTTTCTATTAACTACTACAAAGCTGTTTTCTCGATATAAGTAATAGCAACCTACTCCGGGAAAATCTTTAATGTCGCGCTGAGTGGAAAGAGATCCGCACCTTTCATAAGCGTTGTGCGCGTAAAAGTAAAGAATCAAGTTGATTCTCATCCCGAGTCGCTATCCAGTACACCACCTGTCCATGCTAAGGATTTGTCAATATATAATAATTAATGCATTATGTGAAGCTGTTAAAACAATAGATTTAAGGGAAGCTATCGCGTTGGGTGTGCGTCGTGGTGCGTCGTATCGCCTCGGAACGACAAATCGGATTGAATTTATTGCATTTACTTGCGCGAAAGTACCCGTGAGAAAGGTATTAATCCGTCTCTTCCCTCCAGTTATTAGTTAAATAACAGGACAGATTGGGTTCTGTAGCCTTGACAGGCAACCAGTCTGACACAGCAATTTCAACATACAGCGGGATAATCTTCTGCCAAGTCAGTCATTTCTCTTTCGAGACATAATCGCTTAAAGCATGTATCACCTATGGCAGTTAACTGATCACGCGTGTGTCTGTTCCTCAAAGTAGCACTTCTCGAGAAAAGCTCTGTTAGGGATCTTTTCTTTTTATATATGGCATATGGGAGAAATTGGGCTTATTCGACTACGTGAAAGTAGCAGTTAGCTTCATAACTGTACGTGTTTGAACTGTTAGAAATAAAGAATAGAGTAATATTACGACTGTGAGGCATGAGGCTGCAGATGGCGAAATAAATCTCCTTCCTCAAAACTGCAGAAACGTTCGTGAATTCTGCAAATTCTGGAAGATTTTGGAAAAAGAAGTTTGAAATGCTCTAGACTAGATTTGCTAACAATAATACCTGATTAAAAAAGAAAGTAAACAAAATCACGTATTAATTGTTGTGGGATTTCCCCTTTTTCTATGATAATGGACTCGACATGAATATATATATATACATATATATATCGGAACTGACGGGTGATATGTAATACTATTCTGGCTGAGTGGAGCTCACTACTACTGACGCGGTATTCTCTATGAAACTCGGTATCTTACGGATCTCTTACGATGTCTTTCGGATCGGCTGCTGATCTCTCTATGGCAAGGGTATATATATGTACATATATACTAGCAGTATAGCCCGGCGTTGCTCGGGTGTAATGAAAGCTTTAAAGCTAATCCATGGTTCTGGAGCTCAGATTCTTTGGACGTTGGCACGAAAGACTAAAAAGCAATAGTTGTTTCCACTTAAAGCGAAACCGTAGACTGAAAGAAAAATGAATGGATGTAAGTCAAATTTTGATTTCCTGCTATCGATATCAAATAAGTTTTTTTTCATCGTAAACTGAATTTTGAAGGCTAAATAAGTCCTCTGAGTAAATGGTATCATGGCTGAGAATAAGAACTACAATTATACCTACTTAGAGTTAAACCCGAAGCAAAAACTAAAATAAAAGGGTTGAAAAATACAGACATACATCTTGCTTTATATATATATATATATATATATATATATATATTATCGATTTTCTGCACTATTGTAAGAACTGCAACATTGAAACTTCTGAATATCGTTTCTTATGTCTTTGTCTATGAGTCTTTCAAATTTGATTAAAATCAGACCACTCCATCTATAACCCGATTTTTTCGATTATCAATTTGCGATATTTATCGGGGGTATCTCCACACAAAACCAAGCTAAGAACACTCGCAGACGCTTACAGTACAAATGTGTAAATTTTCAAGAAAATCGGTTCAGCAGCTTCGGAGTCTATAGGTAACGGACACAGACAAAGTTCCATTTATAAATGAGCTTAGATTCCTACTAATCGTATTCCTGAATTACTAGCATGCGTTCCAGTTTGTATCTTTACTTTTAATATAACATATTTTTCTATCTCAAATCTCCGTTTTGTTATTTATTATTTTGTGCGGTTCCTCACCCGGAATCCAAAATATTAATCTAAATTTTAGTGGCAACGACGCTTTAATGTAACCGCTTTAATGTAACTTCACCGTGCATTTTCCATTAATATTTTCATTATACTTATTCTGATGAATCAGCCTCTATGACTTCATGAAATTAAGCGTAATTGTGGTGCAGTGGATGTCGGCTGGGAATGAGAAATCGGAGTGTCGAGTTCGAATTCCAGTGGAATTCATTTCATTCACTTACATTCAAATACCTTTGGAAAATGTATGAATCTGTTTCTTTCCTCCATCTATGGGTTAAATAACAGAACAGATTTGGTTCTGTAGCCTTGGTTGGCAACTTGTGTACCGCAAAAAATAATGTCAAACCACGGCGGTAAAAAATTCTGCTTTGTCAGTCGCATCTCTTGTGAGACATAATCGTCCAAGCGTAAACTGACTGACCGATTAGATTGGCACCAAGTTTTCGTCACTTGCAGTTGAAATATTATGGTTAAGAGTTACTTTTCTTGCTTTTCTCACTTGTGGAAATCTCCTCCTGCTTCTAGCTTACCAGTTAGCATTGATCTTCAAAAATTCCACTTCTGTCTTAATTCTTGTTCTTGTATTCTTCTCTACCCTTAATCGTATTTATTTCATGCTCTCAAGAACTGGATAACCACATGCGTCTTAGTGATTTTCTTGTCTTGCTTGCGGTGAAATTATTTTTTAAAATCTCTACCCATAAAATGAGCGTGCAAAATTTCGAGCATCTTTAGCAATGTGGGGGATACTGAAATCAAGCAGGTAGAAAAATTAAAATACCTGGGAAGTATTCTAAAAGAAGACGAAAAGTGTGACACAAAGATACGAAAGCGAATCGGCAGAGCGCAGTACGCATTCCAGAACATAAGTAGAGTATTAAGAGACAGGAAAATTTTGATAGAAACAATGAAAAGGTTACTGGATTGCTATGTAATGTCTGTTCTTCGGTGAATGCTGGAAAATATCATCAAAGATGAAGGAAAAATTGAAGCAACTGAAATGTTGTTCTACATAAGGATACTGCGGATATCATGGATCGAGCATGTGAGCAATGATGAGGTTTTGGAAAGGATGGAAACAAATAGGAAATTAATATTGAGCATCAGGAAGAGACAGCTGAAGTTCCTGGGACACGCAATGAGGAAAAGGGCTTGGAGAACCTGATACTAACAGGACAGATAGAGGGAAAAAGATACAGGATAAAGCAGCGGATAGCATATTTGAAGGGCCTTCGCAGGTGGATGACAGAACGGGGATTGCGTGTGTTACTAAGAGCCACCAGGGATAGGGAGACGTGGAAAGCCATGATCGCGTACGTGCTGAAAGGACAAGATACATAGAAGAAGAAGATATATGCCAACTGTTTATAAGAAATTATAATGTGGATGTAAAGTGAGGGATTAAATCTATATTATAATCATTATATAAACTGATCCCTCATTTTGTGGCCATGCTAGTTTCTATACATTTATATTCTAGATTTATGGACTTGAGCAGGTGGATGACAGAATAAGGGTTGCGTGGTTTAACAGGAGAAAGCGTGCTAAGAGCCACCAGGGATAGGGAGACGTAGAAGGCCATGATTACCTACGTCCTGAAAAGACAAAGCACATAAAAGAAGTTTGCAAAAGAAGACTCTATATGAGACCAATCTTACAGTAGATCGATTTGTCATTCGAAATATGAGATCAGCTAAACTTAACGAACCATTGTTGATATTTGGGTATTGCTTTAATACCCTTGTTCGGTTGTTTAATTTAGTTTCTGCCTGGATTGGTTAGGCAATGTCTTGAAGCTATGAAATGAAGATAAATTACCGAAGTGACAGGAACAATTAAAGCGACCTAGGCGCGCTGGCGCATTTATTCACGCGTGTGTGTTCAACGATTATTAATAAAAAAAAACGGCGGGTGTCCTTTTATGAATTTTCACAAGAAAATCAATGCCGTTTTACTCGCTTAGTGTAATTATTTAACAAACCATCTCCTGTTATTTCACTCAATCCTTAAGACATTACATTATTCGGAAGTTGTCCTCATCTTTGTTGCAATTTGTACGGCCGTTGTATGCTCCGGCCTTCCTCAGGTGAGAAGAATTTCGAACCGAACCCTTTATTACAGTCACTGGAATATATATGATCTTCATTCCTTGCCTAGCGCCTCTTCTGGTAGTCAGGAGTTATCTCTTACTAACGCTGTAAGTTAATTGTTCACCACTGCTATAGCCTGGTATAGAGCTCACAAATCTTTGGGTCAAGTCACAAGAACTAACCAACGTCTATATACACTGAGCCATGTGTCCTTAACGAACTAGTAACTGCACAAGTAACTTAAATGGTTAGCGGGAGATAACTCATGACTACCAAAAGAGGCTCTAGGCAAAGAATGAAGATCATATATATTCCAGTGACTGTAATAAAGGGTTCAGTTCGAAATTCCTAGCAACAGAAGAAGGCCGGAGCGTAAAACGACCAAAACGTCGTACAAATGGCAACTAAGATGAGGACAATAGTCTGAATAATGTAAATACTGTAAATACTATCTCATCTCAGAGATATTGACAAATTTCATCAAGTATGTCACGCGTTGCTTTCCTTTGTCTCTCGTTCCCTCTATCTGTCCAGTGAGCATCAGATTCTCCAATCCCTCTCTCCTCACTACCTGTCCAAAAAACTTCAACTGTCTTGTGCTGATGTTAATTATCATTTTTTTTTCGTGTCCATACTCTCCAAAACCTCCTCGTTCTTCACATGTTTTATCTGGGGTATCCTCATCATCCTTCTGCATTTTGGCTGCTTCAAGTCTGTTCTTTATCTTTGATGAGATTGTCCAGCATTCGCTGCTACATTAAAGAACAGATATCACATCACAGTCCAATATTCTCTTCTTTGTTTCCAGCGAAATCTTTCTGTCTCCCATTCTTCTTGTCTTCCTATTCTGCTTTAGAATGCATCATTGGCCATACCAATTCGTCTTCATATCTCAGCATCGCACTTTCTGTAATTATTGCAACGTTCTTTACCATGTAAGCAACAACTCAAAGAACAATCAAAAAGATATCAGAGAAATATACAAGCGCTTAAAATATTTTGCAAAAAATGGTATTTCTCCATAAAATTTTTGTTTTACTAACGTTTACTCCTTGAATGATAAACTCTCCAAGCCCAATTTCTTAATTATATAATTTAGACATTTCAACAGTCTCTTTCATATATATATGTATAAGCGTTCTTGTTTTTTTCCATTTTCTCTACAATTTCGTCATTGCTCATATATTGAATCAATAGTAATCTCAGCATCCTTCTGTAGAACAAACATTCAATTGTGTCAACTCCCTTCTTTATTTGTGGGAATATTTTCTAGCATATTTTCTAAATAAGTAAGCCTATCAACGTTCATTTTTTGTTCAGCATCCTTCTGTAGAACCATATTTATGCAACTGGAATTAATGCAGTGATACGGGATTTTTATTCTAGTTTCTATTATATGGATGGGCGTTGAGATGCAGTGGATATAGGAAAGCCGAGTTTGAATTCCAGTTGAGTTTGTTTCATTCACTTACGTGAAATTAATCTTAGGAAAGGTATTAATCCAAGAGTTCTCCCTCCAGCTATTGAGTTTGCAATCAGTCTGCCACATGAAGTAATAGCAAGATACTGCGGGAAAATATCTGCACATTCAGTCATGTCTCTTTCGAGATATGGTCGTCCAAAGCCTGTATTACGTATGCCACTTAACTGACTAAATTATATATTATGTATGCGTTTCTCTGATTTGGCCTGGAGTTATAGGGACGTGAGTTTTAGGGGTTAAATGAAAAGTTGATTTACTTACGTCAAGAATGTTAAAGAAGGATGATAATGATGGGGAAACACACGGGTAATTTTAACAAAAGAACAAAGAATTTATTCATAAATTTACACGAATGAAATAGTGCCAATAGTTCGTTTGAGGAAAATGAATCACAGTTCTTCAAGTCTGTAGTTTTAACATGTTTAAAGGTGTCAGAATAATATAGAAATGATATTGAGAGTCAACACAACCGCACAGAGTTAAGATTAACTGAATAGTTCTGCTAAAATAGAAAGGTGTGTAAGACAAGGTTGTGTGTCCTCTCCAGACATATTTATTCTCTACTGTTGGTCCTTTTGCATTAGGTAAATTGCATCCAGCAGCAAGACCTCTGATTGGGAGTTTGTGAGGAGCAAGGAAGCACCTCTTAGATGCCGCTGTTGTCAGGTCCACCCTGATCCGGAGTGGTAACACCTGTTAGGGTCCCAGCTATGGGTAAATAGTTTACTGGGATTAAAACACTATATAAAAATACACGTTTATAGAAATATAAACACAAATAGACTTGTATAGAAAAATATATATTTTTGAAGGAAAATATTATCAACAATACAGTTTTGAAGAAAAAATTATTACCATAACACATTTTTGAAGGAAAAATTTATTCTCAGGAAAACATTTTTTAATACAAAACTAGAAGACATTTTCAGTTTTCTAAACTAAAAAAGAATAAAAATAAAAAGTTTTCGTTAAAATCTGACTAAATCCACTTTTTCACTATAATCGAACATTAAAAAACCCCTTAAAACCACACATTTTTGGCATTAAATACCCCAAACAAATAAACAAAACCCAAACTAAAACTATTCTCTACTGTGAGGCTATACTGGAGGACCTACCAGGATACAAACTGCAAAATTGAAATGTCAACATGTCTAGCGCAGTCTGTCAGTTAAGTGTCATACGTGATACACACTTGGGTGATCATGTCCCTTTAGAGACATGACTGAATGGGCAGAAAATTTTTCCAGAAGTAGGTTGCCATTATGTTCTGCGTAGACTGGTTGCCAACCATGCCTATAGAACCCAATCTGTCATGTTTTTTAACCAAAAGCTAGAGGAAGAAGTGGCTAAGTAATATTTTTATAAAGGTATTTGCGTGTAGTAAGATGTACGTTGTGATGTAGTGGATATCAGCACAGAACGAGAAATCGGGGATCCGAGTTCGAATTCCAGTTGAAATCTTTGCATTCACTTACGCACAAAAATCCTTGGGAAAGGTATTAATCCGTTCCTTGCTTCTAGTTATAGGTTAAATAGCCTTGGCTGGTAACCAACCTACCGTAGAAAGTAATGGTAACCTACTGAGGAGTAATCATCTGCACAGTCAGTCATGTCTGTTTCAAGACATGATTGTCTAAGCGTTTATCACTACAACACTTAACTGACTGACTAATTTTCCCTTAAGTAATTGCAACAAATTCAAGTAGAATTCGAACTCGGCCCTCCGATGTCTCGTTCTGAGCCTTCATCACAACAACAAAGAAAATTGTTTAAATCTATAATGTTAAATTACAAGACCTCCTACAGAAGGTAGCTGAAGAAAGTAACAAGAAAGGACTAGAAATAAACTGCAAGAAAACCGAATGCATGGTCATCAGTAAAAAGGGCAGCTCAAAATGTCAAATACGGGTCGGGGATACTAGAATCAAGCAGATACAAAAATTTAAATACCTGGGAAGTGTTATAACAGAAGACGGAAAGTGCAACACCGAGATCCGAAGGCGAAATGGCATGGCGAATGAAGTTGAGTAAAGTATTAAGAAAGAGGACAATTTCACTAGAAACAAGGAAGAGAGTGGATTGCTACGTGCTGTCCATCCTTCAATATGGCAGTGAATGCTGGACAATATCATCAAAGATAAGGAAAAACTTGAAGCAACTGAAATGTGGTTCTAGAGAAGGATGCTGCGAATTTCATGGATCGAGCATGTGAGCAATGATGAAGTCTTAGAAATGATGGAAACAAAAAGGAAATTAATATTGAGTATCAGGAAGAGACAGCTGAAGTTTCTGGGACAGCTTGGCTAACCTGATACTAACAGGCCAGATAGAGGGAAAAAGAAACAGGGGAAATAATATTTGAAGGTCCTAATCAGGTGGATGACGGAACGAGGATTGCATGGTGTAACAGGAGAAGGCGTGCTCAGAGTCACCAGGGATAGGGAAACGTGGAAAGCCATGATCGCCTACGTCCTGAAGGGACCGGTCACATAGAAGAAGAAGAAGAAGTAGAAGAAAAAGAAGAAGTTGTGGCACCAAGGAGAAAACCTCTTCAAAACTATTACCTTGAAAATTTTGATACAAAAAAAACAGAGTGAACCCATATCAGTCGAAATGCATGGCAAAAACGATTACTTTAGAGATCCTTATTAGAATTTTGACAGTGATCTCGTAATAGAGAATAGAAACACTACAACTGATATGGCAGCAAAAGAAAATGAAAAATAATTAAATAAAAAATAAACAATAAGGAAATGAAAAGATAATTAAAAATAAATAAAGAACAAGAGAAAAAGATAGGAAAGGAAAAGGAAATGGAAATAAATAAAGAAAAAAATAAGGAAAGGAAAAGGAAATGAAAATAAATAAAGAAAAAATAAGGAAAGGAAAAGGAAATGAAAATAAATTAAAAAAATAAAGATAAAAGGAAATGAAAATAAATAATGAAAAAAATAAGGAAATGAAAATAAAGAAAAATAAGGAAAGAAAAAGTAAATGAAAATAAAGAAAAAATAAGGAAAGGAAAAGGAAATGAAAATAAATAAAGAAAAATAAGGAAAAGAAAAGGAAATGAAAATAAATAAAGAAAGAAATAAGAAAAGGAAATGAAAATAAATAAAGAAAGAAATAAGAAAAGGAAATGAAAATAAATAAAGAAAAATAAGGAAAGGAAAAGGAAATGAAAATAAAGAAAAAAATAGGAAAAGGAAATGAAAATAAATAAAGAAAAAATAAGGAAATGAAAATAAATTAAAAAAATAAGGAAAGAAAAAGGAAATGAAAATAAAGAAAAAATAAGAAAAGGAAATGAAAATAAAGAAAGAAAAATTAAGGAAAGGAAAAGGAAATGAAAATAAATAAAAAAAATAAGGAAAAAAGGAAATGAAAATAAATAATGAAAAAAATAAGGAAATGAAAATAAATAAAGAAAAAATAAGAAAAGAAAAAAGAAATGAAAATAAATAAAAAAATAAGAAAAAAAGGAATTGAAAATAAATAATAAAAAAAATGAGGAAATGAAAATAAATAAAGAAAAATAAGGAAAGAAAAAGGAAATGAAAATAAATAAAGAAAAAAATAAGGAAAGGAAAAGGAAATGAAAATAAAGAAAAAAGAAAAAAGAAAAGATAGAAAATTAAATGAAAAAAACTAGATAAGAAGTAGAGAAAAATAAAAAAAAAACAAATGATAATTGAAAAGAACACTATGTACATTATTCGGACAATTGTCCTCATCTTGGTTGATAGTTGTACGACGTTTCGGTTCAAAATTTCCAGCACCTGAAGAAGGCCGGAGTGTACAACGACCGAAACGTCGTACAAATAGTACTAAGATGCAAACAATAGTCCAAACAACGTAAATAATTTAACTACTACCTAATCTCAGAAATATAGAAAATTGAAAAGAAAATGAATTATACGTTTAAATATAAGAAAGAAAGAATTGAAATTTGCCTCCCCCCACAAAAAAAAAGAAATAGAAAGTAAGAAGTAAAAGAAATGAAACAGCTAGTAAAAATAAATAAGACAGAAAATTGATAACGGTAGAAAGAAAAATATTTAAAGGTGATTTTTTTTAAATAATGGAAAGTAGAAAGTTGTAAAAAAAAAATGAAAGGGACGGAAATCGAATAAAATTGTTGAAAAGAAAGAAAAAAACCTACAGATAAAATAAATGAACAGAAATGAAAAAAAGTAATGCATGAAATTCCACAATAATTATTAAGAATACGCCTTTAAGTGCCGAATCTAGGTGCTTCGTCAGTGTTGTTGCACCTATGTCACTAGAAGTTTCGGGTCTAAATAAACAACAGACTTCTTCAATAGGCGACCCGACCGTATTCGGCCCGCATTCAGACTAAAAAATTTGTAACTAGTTTTAGGACGGACATGATATAAATTCCCCTTGAAAACAACAACCAATCATGATTTCACTTGGGCTATTCGATGTTATAGGTCGAGTATGCTCGGTTGTACTGAACTTCCTACATTGAAGACAAGGTATTTTTGGAGGAAGAGAAGAAAACAACCCAATATACATGCATATATATATATATTAATAAAACGTTTTATCATACTTTTCTTTCTCTTCTTCTCCTTTTAAATTCTTTATCATATCCTATTTATTTGGTCTTTCTTTTATATCCTTATTTTCCTTAACTACATTTAACAAAATATTTACAATAGAATGATTAAAATGACTTAGACTATTTAAAAAAAACTTCTAAAATGCTGTAAGAATTATTCGAGATATTGATTGATACTCTAAAAAAATTCAAAACTAAAGAAAATAACATTTGATAAAAATTACTTAAAAATAATTATCAAAATATTTACATGTTAAATACTCATTAAAAAAATATAATAGCGTGTAAATTTTAGTTAAAATAAATTATTCCCTTCACAACAAAAATCCTCAAGAGAAGAAATTTGTTTAGAAAAAAAAGAGAAATAACAAATAATTAAAATTGCTTATAGCAAATTAATCAAAATAAATAATTGCTCATTAAAAATACTTGGTTAAAATAAGTTATTCACAATAATAAAATAAATAGAAAGAAATAAGGAAAATAGTGAAAAAAAAAGATTTGTAAATAACGAGAAAAAAGAAATCAATGAGAAGTAAAACAAATAACGTGGGAGATCGATATGAAAAACAAATAACGAATGAAGGGAAAATAATGTTTTCAAAAATGAGAAAAGATAATGCAAATTTTTTTAAAAAAATCAAATAAAGCTTTTCAAATAAAAGCGAAAGCATTAAGGACTTTTATAAAGAAAAAAACCTTTGCTGTTAATAACAACGCAGAATCAACAACTAATTTATCCTTAAAAATCTGTTAAAACGAAGCCAATAAAAAGAACAATAAAACTCAAATCAACGAGCGGTTCTTTCTGTTTGCACATCTTTTCCTCTCTGTTTTCCTAAGCCATCGATTCGGTGCCTTCGCGCCGATCGTCTTGCAGTCTTTCTATAGAAATTGCGACAAGTTATATTCTCATAGAAATTTCTGACTTTCACACAATCCTGTATTCATAGCCGCGCTCAGAGGCGAAATCTTGTTACCGCGATGCGACTAAACCTGCGTAAATATAACTGCAACAGGTCAATGTTTTCGCTGCCTACGCTCTAAGTTATTGTTCATTACTATTTCTAATATTATCGCGAAATATTCCAAACAAATAGCGAATTATAAAAGTCTGCTGCCTCATCGAGTTTGGTAAAATTCAGGGGATAGTTAAATTCAAATTTTCTAAAGATCATTAAGTGTCCTCCTCTTGATGATCATGCAGGAATTGCTTGGATGTGTTTCCCTTCATGATCCTAACCCTTCTGATCATCCACTGGTGTTTGTATGTTTTCAGTATTGTATCCTGCATATTCAGTGAGGTGGTCAATTCAATGTTTTGCCTCTACTAATAGACTTTGTTCAGTACTCGCAAGCTGGCATGAAAATCAGTGGTATTACAGAAAGGGAAACTCTCTCATATTTGCTTTTTCTGTTCTATTCTTCAAGTTTCCCCTAGGTGCAATACGGGCACGGGGATTTTTCTCATCGACACCAGCCACTTTCTCACAGACGGGATGTGGCTTCCCTCTGTTCTATAAATATTTTCATGGCTTCTGCTCCGACAAACTTAGGCCGCTGGTGCCCCTACCACAGGAGTTTACCCGTGCAACCAGACTGAAAACTGGGTCCCACACATTCACAGCTAGATCACTCAAATGCAGCCGGCAATACTACTCCTACAGCTTCTTTTCTCGCACTTCCCGTCTGTGGAACTCTCTTCCATATTCTTGCTTTCCTGACGGCGAACCTCCAGGAATTTCAATGTAATGTCAATACTCATCTCTTAACCACTTGACTCTAGTTCTTTCTACATCACCCTGTATATCTTTTTCTTTCTCTTTACCTTTGCAACTGTTATCACACCTGTATTCCCATCCTTCTCTTACCTTTTATTTCTGACACCCCCTGTAACTGGTTCATCTTTCTCTTTACTCTTCTCTTATCTAATCTTTTTCTCTTATGTAGCCCCCTACGCATCAGTGGCGTTACCGCCTTGTTTGGGGTGAAACGATTAAAAAAACAAACAAACATTATGTCATACATTTAAACACACACACACGCACACACACACACGCACACACTCATCTACATACAAACTACTTTTTATTTATATCTTTTATTAATTTTTGCATTTGTTCTTTATTACCTTATTTTTTATTTTTTCATTCTTCTCTCATTTTTCATTTCTATCTTTATTTTCCATTGTTTCTTTTATTCCTTCTTTTTCATTAATATATTTTCCCCATTACTTTTTAATTACTATTTTTTCTTTCTATATATTTGATTTCTTTTTATTTCATTTTATTTTTTACTTTCATTATTTTCCATTTCTTTCTTTCTTTATTTCTTTCATTTTTCTTAATTTTTTTCACATTTTCTTTTATTACTTTTTCTTATATTCTTTCCTTATTTTTTATTTGTACTTCCTTTCCTTATTTTCTAATTATTTTTCCCAATCTTTAATTTACCTTTTATTCCTTACTTTTACTTTTTTCTTTAATTTGAATATTTTTCTTTCTTTTTTCATTTTTCACTTTATTAGTTTTGCTTTTCCTAATATTATTTATGATTTATTTTTCATTTTATTCATTCTTTTTTTATTGCAATTCTTTTTTATTTCCTTCGTTATTTTTCTTTTTTCTTTTTAAACCTTATTTTTCTTATTTTAATTTCTTTCTTTATTATTCATTTATTTATTTTCATTTCATTACTTTCTCTTTCTTTTTTCATTTCTTTCCACAAATTCTCATTTATTTCATATATTCTTTTTTTTACATTTTTCTGTGTGTATATATACATTTATATTTTTATTTATTTCTTTCTGTTTATTTTATAGTATTTCATTTTTTTTATTTTCTTACTTCTTTTCTTATTTATTCATTTTTTCCCCATTTTTTCCTTCTTTTTTTCTTGCTATAACTTTTCCTTTTCTATTTTGTTTCCTTCTTTTTGTTTTCTTCATTGTTTTTCTATATTTTGTTAAGTTTCTTTATTTTTTATTTATTACTGGCTTATTTTATTTCATTTTATCTTTCTTTCTTTGTCTTGTCATTTAATATTATTTTTCATTTCCTTCCTTCTTTTTCATTTTTTAATTCATTCCTTATATTTTCATTAAATATTATTTTTTCGTTTATTTATTAATTTTTACTTTCTTTGTTTTTTTCACATTTCATTTATTTCTTTAATTCATTCATTTTTCTTTTATACTCTTTTTTCTTTTATTCCTTTTTTAATTTTTCTTTTTCTTTATTCTTTGATTTTATCTTTATTTCGTATTTCTGTTCTCTTTTTCATTTTTTCAATTCTTTCTCAATTTTTCATTTTTTCTTGTATTACTTACTTTTTCCTTACTTTTTCATTTTATCACTTTTACTTTATTTTTCCCTTTAATATTCTTTGTATGTTTTTCATTTTTCAGTATTTTTTCTTTTTTTCCTTTTTTTTCTCTTTTATTCCGTATTTTTTCATCAATTTTATTTTTTTTACTTTTCACTTTTTCTTTCTTTTATTATTTTTTTACTTTCTTTCCTTATTTTTCAACTTTTTCCTTATTTTTCCTTTCTTTTCTCATTTATTGATTTTATCTTTATTTCTTATTTTTATTTAATATTCTTTCTTTATTTATATTTATTTTTTTTCCCATTTTTATTCTTTATTTTTCATTTTTTGCTTCCTTATTTTTCATTTTTTTACATATTTTTAATTTTTTTACTTCCTTATCTTCATTTTTTTTTTTGCATTGTTTTATTTTTTGCTTCATTATTTTTAATTTTTCTTTCCTTTTTTCTTTTTTTCTTTACCTTGTTCCGTCTTTTTTCACTTATTTTTCTTTACTTATTTTTCATTTTGTTTCTTTCCTTATTTTTTCTTTTTTTTTGAATTCCTTTCTTATTTTTCATTTTTTTCTTTTTCTTTTCAGTTTTGTCTTTTCTTTCCTTTCCAACCTTGTAATGCCTCGCGTTGAGATTCGTCAACATTGCATCTCTTTCCTAGACCAGATGTATTTGCAACTGTGTGTTTAACTGGTACTTATAAAGGTCATCTGCGTCGCTAAGAGCCCTTGTTCGGCAGGGTTTCACAAATCTCCAGACTGCCTTCATTGCAGTATGTCAGTGGAGATCCTGGATCACGCCTTCTTCCATTGCAGTTTCAAAGGGCAGTTTGGCAAGTTTATTAAGCCATCAGGGTGCCTAAGTTGTGCGAAAAGATCTTTGTCCACGAGGTCAGTTCTGCTTTTAGCAATGACCTTCGCAACTCTGACGCGTAAAAAGAGCTGAATTCGAGTGGCATTTTGATGCTGGTTATGTGTTAGGATATTAGAAATTCTTGAGTGAATATTGGCACTCTCACCCAAAATAGGCTTGTTCTGCTTTTTCTTTTTTCTGTCAAATTTAATGTAGGGGGTTTATTGGCCTCTTTTATTTTTGTCCCCATTTTCTTAGTTTAATTTAAATTAAACTAAGAATTTAAAGATTGTGGTGACGATGTTATTAATACTGTTTTGTTTTGGTTCTTATGAATAAATCCTGTCTCGTAGTAAGTTTTTATTGCTTTTATACATTTTTAAAAATTGTTATGTTATTTCCCACCCAGACAAATTGTAGATATGGGGACTAATTATTAATTTCATTGTTGTAGCAAGAATGGTAAGAAACATGTATTATTTCGTGTAAAGATTATTGTGGTGTGTTTGGGTCAGTGACTGTGGCTAGTTAAGTTTAACTATAGTACAGATGAAGATCAACCTTCCCATCTCCTATTTTTAGCCTTGTGCCATATTTATAAACATTTGTATACTTTCTTCTTCTTTTTCTATGTTCCATGTCTACTCAAGACATAGGTGATCAGAGCCCTCCACATCTTCCCTTAATACCCTCTTCTCTTGTTATCTCTCTCATACCCTGTCCGCCATCATCTACTAGTCCATCAAGTATGTTACGCGTTGCTATCTTTTGTCTCCCCTTCCCTCTATCTGTTCCGGGAATAGAAGAGTCACCAAGCCCCCTTCCTCACTACATGTCTCAGAAACTTCAGCTGTCTTTTCCTTTCAAAAACCTCATCGTTGCTCAGTTGTTTTGTCTATGGTTTCATCAGCATCTTTCTGTAGAACGACATTTCGGATGTATCAAGAAATGTCTTTATCTTTGATGGGATTTTCTAACATTCTTTACCATATTGAAGGACTGACAGCCCATGACAACCCAGTACTTTTTTCTTTGATTCCAGCGAAATCTTCCAGTCTCTCAATACTCTATTTAGATTCTGGAATGCATCTTTGACCATGCCAATACGTCTTCGAATCTCAGTCACTCACTTTATGTCCGTTGGTTAATGTAGATCATTTAAGCTTACATTTGGTTAGCTCTCGTCTGTAACCGGTTGAAGTCATATCAGGCACGTGATGTTTTGCTGACCTGGTACTGTCTTTTTGGATTTTTTTTTTAATTAACTTTGATTGCATGCATCTGTTTTATTAGAACATTTCACTTCACATCGTAAACCTTTGGATTACACCAAGAAGGAATTTTAAGTGAAATACTTTTGAATTCTTTTTAAAACGATTTTTTTAACCGAAATCCTTTGGTTAAGTTGATTTTGATCTTCTTTTTCTTTTTCTTTCAGATTATTTTTTTTCAGTTTTATCCTACCATTTTATTTTTATTTTTCTGGTAGCAAATTTTCACCGGATTACTGTTTTTTTTTTCATTTGATTCTTAGTTAATTTACAGATTACTTTTTATTTTATTGGGTTTAGGAATGATTCTTGAATTTTTTTTTCACAAACTTATGTAAAAATAGAAGAAAACTACAACAAATTAATCAATACGACTCTCTCCATTGTTGTGTACGATTCCTTCCATCGTTCAATAAGTTTTCCAATGCCTCGGTGATAGAAATCTCTCGACCTTGAATCAAAGTATTCGTCCAACCAAGCCCTCAGTTTTACGTTATTATTGAACGATGTACCGCAATAAGCATTCGAAAGCCATCGAAAGATATAGAAAAGATATAGAAAGACGTTGCCAGCTCAAATGGTAGCTTCCCCTATGTAGATAGAGGTCGCAGGTTCGAATCTTGCCGAATGATACACATTTTCGTAATAAAAATTTATCGTAAATAAGATATAATAAGTAGATATAAATATATAATACTGTTTAATTAAAAAACAGAATATCTACTTAAATACGAGTATCGATAAAAAAAAATATGATGTCCAAACAATTCATTTCAAATTGTCGGTTGTTTATAACCAAGTTTCGTTAAAATTCGTTAATCTCCGTAATATATATATTCACAGATTAAGAGACTGAAGCAGTAGAAATGGTGTTCTACAGGAGGATATTGAGAATGCGACAGACCGAATGTGGGATCAAAGAGGATGTTTTAAGTCAAATGAAAACAACAATGCCAATTATACTTAATATTACTGGGAAACAGCTTAAATAAGGACACATTACAAGAAAAGTGTGCTTCGGATATTTCTTTTTTAATCACAGGACGAACAGCCGAAACTAGCGAGCTTCAGCAAATGGGCGACGGAACAAGCAGAGGAAACAAAAAAGATACTATTTAATGTAGAAGTCTGACAACGTCAGGTCTGAAGATTATAGTAAATAAGGTAGAACTTCCTATTAGAGTTCTTGAATCGCGGCTTTGGCCATATTGCCGATGTGAGAACGGGTGTTGTCGTCTTGGGAAGAACACCATTTCTCCTATTTAATATTTTTTGCTAAACAGCTTCGTTGATTTGATGCAGTTGAGGAGTTCGGGTTTCTGGCACCCAAGAACCAAATATCTGAATCTTTACCATTGAGTAAAAGTGATTCACCACAGTTTTTTTTTATCACAATCCATCTGCTCTGTCAATTCTCAGGTCGTTTCACGTACATTCTCGTGAAGACATTGATTCAATCGCTCTTCATCAAATTCTATTTATCGACCGGTGTGTGATTGGTTCTTGCGGTCAAAATTTTCATCTTCAAAAATTGAAAACCAACGGCGAGCTTGCTTCGACGCATTACTCCTTCTCCATACACAACACAAATCTCATTTGCAGTCTCGGAGGACTAAACATCTCGATTAAATGCAAAAAGCAAATGGTGTCAAAAATACTCAGTTTTGATCCGAAAATACAAAAAATCAATAATATTTGTCTATATTTCGGAGAGGAGGTAGTATTTACAACATCTACATTAACTGGACGATTCTCTTCATCTTTGTTGCAATTTATTCAACGTTTTCGCCCTTGTACGCTCCGGCCTTCCTCAGATGTTAGAAATTTCGAACCAAACCCTTTATTACAATCGCTGGGGTATATCATCCCCATTACCATAAAGTCCGATTAGAGGTCATGAGTTATTTCCCTTTAACCCTGCTAGTTACTTGTTCACCACTGAAGTCTGTATTGTAGTCTGGTATTGCACTCACAACACTTTGGGTCAAGTCATACGAACTAACCAATGTCTATATCAATTTGTAATAAAGGGTTCGGTTAGAAATTCCTAGCACCTGAAGAACGCCAGAGCGTACATCGGCCGAAACGTTGTACAAATGGAAACAAAGATGAGAACAATAGTCCAAATAATGTAAATACTGTAAAAATCAATAATTTAAAAAAAAATGAAAAGGCACTAACTTGTAGAACAAAAAATTATCTTTCAAATAACAAAATATTTTCCTAATTCTTTTGATTTCGTTGTACAGGTGAAGAGGCTGATCTCTTTTTTCCTGTTTAGGATGCGGTCTCCGATTTCTCTTTTCTAATCTTCTCCCTTTGTTTTTATTTTCAATTGGAGTAGATAGACTAAACTATCGCCCGGTTCACACTCCACCTACATCTACTGAACAGGTGAAGAGGCTCATTCCTTGTTTTCTGTTTAGGATGCGTTTTCCGGTTTTCTCTTTTCCAATCTCTTCACTCTTATGTAACCCCCTGCACATCAGTGGCGTTACCGCCTTGCTCGGGGTGATATGATTAAAAAAATATATATTAAAGAAAAACGGTCATGAATTACATTACTCCTCGACCCAGTATTTACTGATTAAGCACATTTAGTTGGACTAAAATAGGTTTGTTTGCTTTTGTTTAACAATTGAATTTTTTCTTTTCAATATTATTCGTACATTCCTCTTTAGGTTTTCCACTTATATTTTTTGTTAGGAGAAATTTTATCTTTCCTAGGCTCTTTTTTTAATTCCGAGTTTATTTCTTCAGTTTATTTCATTTATTTAAATGTTTTATTTGATTTTCAATTTCGAACGAATTCTTTTCACGTTTTTGAGCGAAACATTATTCTATATCGTTTCCTGTTTAAAATTTTACTAGTTTCACCATACTTTAATTTTAATTTAATTTTACGAATTTATTTTTGTTTCTATCAATTTAAACAGAACTATTTTTTCTTTCCTACTAAAACCAGTTGTTTAATTGTATTTTATAGTTTCAAATTTGTATTATTAATTTTAGGTACCTCCATTTTCCAGCATAAATTTCCCATATTGATTTTAAAATGATTTTTTTTAAAATGAAAAAATTCTTGAAGGTTTTATTTTAAATTTAATTAAAAGCCTTATGATTAAATTTATCATTTCCATTAAGTAAAAAATTCTGGTGCATTTCAGATAGAAATTATATAGATTTGAAAGTCACATTTAATTTCTATTTCTTAAATTTTCTTAAAAGCGGCCATTTTCTTAATTTTAAGAAATTTGCAAACAAACAAAAATTCATCGATTTTAAAAATATTGCAAAAGTTTTCTGACACTTTATTTTAGTAAGATTAGAAAATTAAAAGTTAAATTAAGCTGATTTAAAAAAAAATAAGACTTACTTATAGGATAAAAACGTAACATGCCACAAATTATTAACGATTGGTCGTGTTTATCTGATCAAAGTTTTGACTGATTAGGCGATAACAGGTTGTACGCATGCCCCAAACCGACAATTTTCATAAATCTAAGTGAAAGGAACAAAACTCTTACATTACGTAACCGTTTCATAATAATGGCAATTTTAGTCTACCATACATGAAAATAAAGTAAAAATGTAATAAATTAAAAATTATTTTAAAAATAAATAGCGTAACTACGCTTTAATCTTTGCAATTTTGAACTCGTAAATTTTGTTTCCATTTAATTACTATATTACATTCAATAAATACCCCAATACAGAATTTTACATGATTTTAAACTATTATAAATTATTATGATAAAATGTAAAAAAGAAAAATTCTTGTAAAATTTCATTATTTATCAGAAAAATTTTATTTCTTCAGACAATAACGTCCTTAGTATTACTTATTTACAAAAACAATTAAAAGTTTTTCTAATTAAGTAATGTCATAGTTTTATTGAATTCAGAGCAGACTTTTTAGATAAATAGTAAAAATATTTAAAAAAAGCGTAGATGATTTACAATCTCCAATGACTCCTACTTTTAACAAAAAAATTATTTCATGAAATAAGAAGATTCTGTGCGAAATTTAATGAAATTAAGTAAGTGGAGGGGTAACACATTTAAAAAAAACTTTACTAATATTTTCTAAAAAAATTTCAAGAATAATTTCATTTATTTGTGAATAAGTTATGAAAATTTTATTAAAATCGGACTATTATTTAATTTGTCCAAGAATTTTCAAATTAATGTTTTCAAGAGAAAAAAGCGCAAAAAATCAATGTTAAACTTTGTAGAAGGCAATGACGTAAGCAAAACAAGCATTCTAAACAAAATTTTGAATGTTTTAGAAATGTTTAAAAAAATTCAAAATATAATTAAAGAATTCTTTGATATTTCCTCTTAATAGTAATATTAATATTTTGACGATAAAACTTTATTTTCGTTAGGTTTGTGGCCTTTTGCATTACGCTATGCTGTTCTTACCCTCGAATTAGTGGAGGTACCTAGTTAATTTTATATTATTTCTTTATTGTTTTACACCTTTCGGGCTAATTCTTAGTAGTTTTACCAAACTTTAATTCTAATTAATTTTTTCCGAAATTTAATAGCAACATTTTTGCTTTCTTGATTGAATCAGTTTCTTTTTGTAGTTTTGTAATTTGTATTATTAATTTTAATTTTTCATGTTTTTATTTTTTATTTTCTTGTGGCTTTTTCTCTTTCTCCCACGTTTCCTTTACTTCTATTTAATATTTTCCACAAGGTAAAATATAACCCTGCTTTTCTTACACGGTTAAAAATGCCAATGTGGCCGACAAAATCGGTTGGTTCGAAAAGACCTTTTTGAATTTTCCTCTAAATCAATTCCTTCGGATAAAGTGCGATTTTGAAAATTACCCTGCTTTAAAATTGTGAGAAATATATTCACATAGCTTAGCGCTTAAGCAGTGAAAGGAAATTATCAAACATAACAAGACATACCTGGTATAGAAGAAACAATTTATTTGTCTTGCAAAAATATGCTGAATTTTGCTGCTACAGTGTAGCTTGGTATAGTCTCTTTTCTCTGCTTAGCTTGGTATAGTATCCTCCGTCTAGGAGTGGGATGAAAAAGACACAAGGAACTGCGATCCGCGACGTACAGGAACTTTCTTCTGGGTCAGCTTCTTTCACAGTTTCTTATCTTGGTATAAGATGATAGTGCTTAGAGAATTTTTCTCTAGGAAGGCAAGGCTTTGCCCATAGGGTATCCTTTTTAAGGTAAGAAGGGTAACAAGAGATTTTCTCTGTTACAAAGTTGTGGCATTAGCCTAAAAGATTACAAAGAATTGGTAAGATGGTCTCGATATAGCGAGACAAGTGGGCGCCAATTTAGGCCCTGCTGCAACAAAAATCCGGAGCGGCACAAATACGTCCGATACTGTTCGTGCTAGCTGAAAAAAGGAGAGAACAAAACCATCGGAAAAAAAACATAAAACCTCTGGTAAAGCCCGCCTAAAGTTCAAAACGAGGTTCGGGTTAAATCAGCCAATCAGGAGACCCGTTACATCTGTAAATTTCCGACAAAATAGAGTAACATTAATAAATTTGTCACTCCACGAAAGCCACAATAATAAAATCACTAGAGTCACCGGGGGTTTAGCCACAGATAATGATGTGGGGATCGGGCATTCTCACGTAAGGCCTATTGCTACTGACGCCTGAAGAATGAATAAAAGCAACCAGTTCCAGACTGATCACAAAAGATTTGATATTAATAAGCGAATACGTACGACCCTATCGCAATATTTGAGGTCCTCTTTCTAGATCTCGGGGAGTATCTAGCCATTAATACGTGGCAATACTGCCAGATTATGTGTGCAACCTGCGATGACATGACTGAGGGAAGAAGTTTCGATAGCATGTTGAAACGTGAAGCCTTCCTATCCATTCTCAACTATCTGGAGGTAGGGGGCTGAAGATGCCTGCCATAGTGAACAGTTGCAAACCAACGTGCTGGATTGTTGAGAGACTATTCACCTCTCTTTTTTTCTGCCCAGAGAAAAAGGATTTTTAAATTCAGGCTCGTATCGACTAAAATCCCTCTCTGTCTCTGTCTGTTATTTCTGATTCACCTGTGATGAGCATATCAGTGATAAAGAGCGGAGTAGAAAAACCCTTCGTTGGGTTACATTCGCATTCACAGAAAACCCATTTCCCCTCTTCTTGTGCAGTTGTGAATAAAGAAATAGTTCAGAGGTGAAGTGGCAGACAGCTGGACTTAGTCCTTGAAGCACCTAGAACTAAAGACACGGGCGGACCTATTTCCTCTACCAGCGTTACGAATGACGCCATGGATTCATAAGCCATTGCAATTAAGAAATTGAAAAGAAAATAACCAACAAAAAAGCAGTACACCCCTCGACCTATACTTCATCCATCCCTACTGTGAAATCATCACAAAAACTTTCATCCACTCATTAATCACCTAGTTAAAAAAACGTATTCCGCACGATAGTGATCTCAGTTCCTTCAGAAAAAACTAAACATTTCACACACCATGTCATTCTCGCATCCTTTCTCCTAAACATTCCATTAAATTTCCCTACCTTTAAAAATTTAAAGAAGATCCCCACTGTACAGACAAAAGTAAAAAGTATCAATATTCTATATAATTTTGGGAGGATGTTTGCCGTATTTTCACAGCCTAAGCTTAAATGATAAAAACTATGGGAACGGGATAGAAGAACTAAAATACTTATTTGTATATTTGAAATACAGCAAAAAAAAAAACGTAGAAGACCACAAAACTTTCCGGAGACAGAATGTATTATCACAGTCATCCGAACTGGGTCGAGGTGGGACAGACATTGGCTATGGTTGGTGAAATTGTGGTATGAGTTCCAACTTCTGCAGCATAGTATCTTTCCTCTTGGAATAGCCGCCAGATATGTTTGCAATTTGTGAAACTAACTTAAATGCTTCCATTGTTACCAATGAATTCTTGGTTCCTTGCTGTCTTTCCTTTTGTCAAAAATATTTCAGCATTTACATTCATGGTCTTGGTATTTACATCCGGAATAATCTTCAGATTGCTAGGGAATTGTCTCGGGCGGCACTTGACTATTCCTTCATGTGGTTCCATCTTTCGTTACTAAACTGTTAGCTATCTTCTTTTACTTTTATCGTCGTCTTCTTTACCCAGGCTTGCAGAAGATTAGACATAATAGCTGACAATATAGATAATGCCCTTTCTCTCTATCGATCTGCTAAGATATTTATCTTCGATTACTTTACTGCTAACGTGGCTAAAACATTCTAAAACCATTTGTTTAATCGTTTCACCCCAGCAAAGCGGTAACGCCACTGGTGCGTAGGAGGCTGCATAAGAGAAGAGTGAAAGTTTAGGCAGGAGGAAAGCAAAGAGAAAGACGAACCAGTTACAGGGGGTGTCAGAGAAAGGGCAAGAGAAGGATGGGAATACCAGTGTGAAGACAGTTGAGAGGGTAGAATGAGAAAGGAAAAGAACACGAGGTGATGGGGAAAGGACAAGGGAAGGACTGGAGTCAAGTAGACAAAAGATGGGAATTGACATTGCATTTAAATTCTTCGAGATTGTAGCCGTCAAGGAAGCAAGTATACGGAAGTGAGTTCCACAGGCGGGAAGTGCGAGAAAGAAAGCTAATAGAGTAGAAGTGGCCACTGCATTTAGTTGATTTAACTGTAAAAGTGTGGTGTGACCTCCCTAGCAACTCCCAAGGCTCAGGCTTGCGTAGATGTGTGTTGCGTGCGTCAACTGGCTGTAAGTAAACTGCGCCTGCAATTCCGTCCCAGTGTGCTCGAAGGTGTTGATTATTTGTCGAATCCCTCACTCCCCCTGCTACGTTGTGATTTCTGATTTCAAGGTGAGTTGATGGCTCGGAGGACGGTCGTCTTGTGTCGTACTCGGCGGCCACTGCAAATGAAGAAGCAAGGTAGATGCACAATTCAGGAATAAGGAAAACAGACAAGAACAAAAAAATAAATAAATAAAGAGACAGCAGGAAAAGCTATTCTATGTGAACTAATGATTATATTCAAAATTTATTGTACAGCAACAGTGTGAAGCATCATTCACATGGCTGGTGTTGAGAAGAGCACTCTGGGTCGGCAAGAGACATTGTTCGGCGAAGCAGAAATAATTGCCAAACTTCGTTTACTGCAATGAGTCGGCGGAGACGGTGGGGTTCCAGAACACCCGGATTAAAAAGGAAAATTTTAATGCGAGAATTCCGGTCCACAAAAATACAACACAAATTTCGAGAAAAGACAACCCAATAAGTAATGTTGTATAAAAATATGAATATTGTATTTGACAATATATAAACAATATAAGCAATTTGTACAGTTTTTGTATCTTCTATTTGATAGAAGAGTGTCTTTTATATTTGCCTGAAGGTTGGTTGAATATAAAAGTGCCTGTTGCATTTGAACGAATGTCGGTGAATATAAAAGTGTCTGTTGTATTTGAACGAAAGTTGGTTGAATGTGAAAGTGTTGGTTTTGAGTTTGTTGTCTCTCAGTGACTCTCTTGACTGACTGCTCTGACCGGTCAAGGGACCTCCTTAAATATTGAACTCTGGCAACGTGGGAGGATCCCAGAACGGTTTTTACTTTAGCAGTGAAAAAACCGATTTGCTTACGTATTTTAAATCTCTACATTTGTCAACCAATCAGGATCCAGAATATCACTTTTTACTCTGACTTGTGATAAAGAAAAGCTTTTAGCCGTTTGGATCCAATTTTGCGGGTGTGCAATTTTCTTTTGGGTTTTTCCCAAATGTTGTAGACTTTTGAATTTGATTTTGATGGTGTGCAATTTATTTTGGGTTTTTGATGAATGATATGGGATTTGTATCATATAAGACCCTCGATCACACCTTTTTTCCATTACGTATCACCTTTGACTAAGCCTAAGTCCAATACGTCCTTTTTCTTACTAGATTATATGAGAGTCGTGATGTGGATGACTCGTCATATACAATTATATGGAATTGTTTCTTTCAAATTAATCTTGTTCTTTAGTCATCAGGTTAAGGAAAGAAAACGACACCCTCGATTGGAATTTGAAAAAGTTGGTTAGTTTTGTGTCTCTGTGTCGAGTAAAATAATTTGTCTTAGAGTTGGATTTTAACGCCGGGAAATCACTAAGATAATGGGAATTCTGGATTGAACGTTGCTAATTTCGCCCAAAATAATATACTTTTGGTTAGGCTCCTTTTGCTCTTTTATTGCTAATTTCCGTTAAAGTTAACTTAGCTATGGGATATATGCACATTTGTCCCTTTTATTTTCCCCCATTTTTATGAGTCTAATTCCCATTTTTCTGTCACGTTAAGCAACCAGAGATGTCAGTTCTCTAGTGGATACAATGTGTCTTTCGTTTGTCGAGTGTGTTTTTCGTCATTGTTATGTATCTTTGGGTGTATATTTGGTCAAATTGCTTGATTTTTTAAATTCTCGCATTAATTATGTCTACTTAACTGATGTTTCTGCCATTATTAATAATTGTGTAGGTTATACGATGATCATTTAGTTTCTTGTAAATAAACCTTGTTCTAATTACATATATTTACTGGGGTTATAAATTTTTTAAAATTGTTATTTTAGTTCTTAATTAGAATAGAGAAATTGTACATATGGGGACGAGTAAGCATTTAATAAAGTCATGGATATATTATAGTGGCTGTAGTAATAATGATAATTAAGAATATGTTGTTTTGGTGAAAAGATTTTGGTTTTATGTTTTAGTCAATGTTTGTGGCTAAGATTAACCATGAGTGAGTCTTTGGAGTTTGAGTTTTGTTTAACGGTATATCAAACACTGTGGGTTATTTAATGCCTAAAAGAGTGGGATTTTAACTTTTTTTAATGTTCACTTATAGGGAGAATTTCAGATTTTGATGGAAAATAGTTCTTTATATATTTCTTTTAGAAAACTGAAGATGTCTTTCAGTTTTGTTTTCAAAAATGCATTGCTGGTAATAATTTTTTTCCTTCAAAAATGTGCTATGGTAATTACTTTCTTCGAAAATGTATATTTTTCTATAAAAGTCTATTTTTATATATATATTTCTATAAAAGTCTTTATTCTTTCATAGTGTTTTGACCCCAGTTTGGGGGTTTACTATTTTCTCATAGCTGGAACCATAACGTGCGCTACCACTCCGGGTCAGGGTGGACCTGGGAACCACAGCAATTAACAGATGGTTCCATACTCCTCACAACCTCCTAACCAGAGGTCTTGCTGCCGGGTGCAGTTTACCGTTATATCCGGGATAACAGAGATGGAGACTAACCTTCTCTGTATATCACAATAGGGTTGTGCCATATTTGTACATAAATTAATTTCTTTAATCTTACTGCTAAGCTAATTTCTATTTTCACGAACAATTCTCTACTGAGCTTACTGTTCATATTTATTAATTTCGAATATATTTCTTTTGACTTTAAACCAAATAAAAGCAAATACAGTAAGATTATATGTTCAATCAAAATTTCTTATTCTCCTTGTATATGCCGCATCCCTTCAGGGCGTTAGCGATCATGGCTGTCTGGAATTGCCTGCCTTTTGTAGCGCTTATTAAATATAATCTTATTGCTTCCTCTGCTTGTTCCGTCGCCCATTTACTGAAGCTCGCTAGGTAGAGCTGTTTGACCTATGATTAAAAAAGAAATATCCCAAGCACACCTTTCTTGTAATGTGTCCTTAATATTTCAGCTGTTTCCCAGTAATATTAAGTATAACTGGCATTGTTGTTTTCATTGACTTAAAACGTCCTCTTTGATCAGTCTGTCGCATTCTCAATATCCTCCTGTAGAATCCCATTTCTACTGCTTCAGTCTCTTCATTTGTGAATCTATCTATCTATCTACCTATCTATCTATCTATCTATCTATCTATCTATCTATCTATCTATCTATCTATCTATCTATATATATATATTACTTGTAACGCGTTTCGTCCTTGAGTGCTAAATTTGTTATGTTGGTACAATTGCACATGCGCGCGAATTGAGAGGTGCTGGGAAATATAAAGGTTCTTTTTTATTTAGCCGAATTTATTTAAATTATTTTTTTTTATTTCCATCAATTTTGTACATTGGTACCCAACACTGAGATATTAGAACATTTGCCAGTGGTTAAACGGGGCAAGAAATGAATTATAAATTTTAACACCTCCCGAATAAAACTGCTCTCAACCCAAGAGAATTCAATCTTTTTTTATGTATAATTATATATATATATATATATTTTTTTTTATAAGCGTTTCACCCCGAGCAAGGCATGTCACTGCCACTACTGCGCAGGGTACTACGTAGAGTGGAGAAAGGCTGATTAAATATAGGAAATGTCAGAGGGTGGGTGATAGGCGGGTAAGGATACCGAGAATGAGATTTGGGTAGATGAGAGTGTTCTGAGAATAATTGGGAGTTAGTGTCATAGGAGGTGTCTATTGACCCTACATTTAAACACCTGGAGATTGTAACTGTCGGGAAAGCAGAGTTGTGGAAGGGAGTTCCACAGGCGGGAAGCGCGAGAAAAGAAGCCATTGGAGTAGAATTTACGGTTACATCTTATTTGTTTAACTGTAAAAGGGTGGAACCTAGTTGCTAATCTAGTATCTCGTGTAAATTCGTGCTTAGGCGGCACCAGTGAACTAAGCTCATCGGAGCAGTAGCCATGAGAGTACTTGGATATTTCTATTAATATCTCAATTTAATATTAAAGTTTTAATTAAATGCTTTTGGGGCATTCAATGTTAAATTTGTTTCTTTTCATACATGATACTTTTATTTATGAAACTGGGATATTTTTCCATTTTTGAGCTAAGAGCTTGAAATTTTGCCTACAGGGTTACTAATCAAATAGTCAGGTTTTTCATTTTTCAAAAATCAATAATCAGAAATTCTTAATGCAATATTTGCTCATGAAACATAACTATTCTTGAAATATAAAAATTGTCTCACCTTTAAATAACCCATGAAATGACGATAGGCCGCAATATACAGTCAGTAAACTGCCACTTTATAGGGTTTTTAAACATTCACTAATGCTTTACAAAGGAAAGTAGATATATTTCATCAACAGTGCTGATATGACATATACCATATTTCTCTATGACAAATAAAAATACAATCATAGCAGGAACCTGCTTCTTTGACGTTGTAGGTCAATAAAATAAATATGAGGGAAAGTTTTAAAAGCGACATAAGAGAATGTTGGTTGGTTGTTTTGTTTTTATGGCTAATTAACCTCGGCTGGTCATTTATTGTCAACTAAACTTTATTTATTTATTGCTGGTAATATATTTTATTTCAACAATTTATTGTTGTTTTTATATAAGTTCTTGTGTCTAGTAATACATTTTTCTTTTCGGGTATCAAGATTCATTGGGATTTGTTTTTAACTCTCTAGGGCCATTCGTATCATATTTGATACAGTATGAAAACAAGCCTTGAAAGAAATATTTTCCTGAAAAATTTTTTAAGAGAAATATTTTATAAATTTCAAATGAAAGCAGTACTGACTGCTCAGTCAATGAATACCAAATATTTCCTGATACGGAAATACCAAATGTTTCCTTATAGGGAAATACTGTATCAAATATGATACGAATGGCCCTAGAGGGTTAAGGGCAGAGTCCCCAAGTTCCACCCTTGTTATTTAACTCATAACTGGAGAGAAGGGACAGATTAATATCTTTCCCAAGGATACCAGTGCTTAAGTGAATGTAGGGTATTCAACTGAAATTCGAACTCGGCTCCCCGATTTCTCTTTCCGAGCCGATATCCACTGCACCACAACGCACATCCGTCACTATACGCTTACATCACCTGCTTTTCCCAAGCAATCACCCATCTAAGTACTGACCAGGCTCAACGTTGCTTAACTTCGGTGATCGGCTCAGAGAATGTAAGTCCATACTTTGCTGCCACGTGCACGTGTGTCAGGTGTGGATCATAATCTCTCAGTTGCATCTCCGTCATCGTGCAGAGTGCGGCTCTATTGTATCTCTGTCCGAGGACGGACAAGCATCTGAGAAAAAGTATACTAGGAGGTGCCCGGTATTGGTAAACATTGCTTCGAGGCTGCGTCACTCTATGGAACCAAAGGGTTGGATTGGTGACCGCCAGCGCGAAAGATAGTTGCGGAAATTGGGCAATGTTTTGCCCTTGCTCGTGCGAAAGCATTCATGCTCTCCACATTAAAACTTGATCTTGTGTCGGATTTGCTGTGGTGAAGGAGCTGCTGTTAAATATTCATAGAATGTTCCTCTATACAAAAAGGGATGATTACTACCCCGCATTTTTATTTTAATTCAAGACAAATTTCGTGACATCATGTACTTAATTATCATTTTTAAAATAAGATTTTTTCTTCACAGCGTAAATATCAGCCAGAAGCTAAATCAGGTTGAGACGAGAGCCTCCTTTGATAAAATAACATATACTTTTCAGTGTAGCGTGAATCGAATTTTATATTCATTTAATTGAAAACTACAGAATGAAACCAGCCGTACAATATCTACCCACTTTAGAAGACAATGTCCTTTAAATATTAATGAATTCCTCTTAAGGATATTTCTTTATATTTAATCATTCAGCTTCACAAACAATGAAAAATAAAATGTATCGACCGGAAAAAGAGGAAAAGTCTGGGAGGTAGAATTTTATATTATAAAATTTCAACTTTTGAAAATTGGTCAAAGTTTCTTAGTTTAACGAAACTTTAGATTTTCAGTTTGATTCATTTAGGTTGAAAAGACAAGTAGACGTGTAATGCAAATCAACTGACTAGCAATTGGTTTGTGTCACTTTTACCAGCACGTGTCTGGCAAAAATACACAAGGGACATTTGGTAGGTGAGTAAAAGATTGAGTGGGGAGTAAAGTAAAATTCCAAGGGGGCAGCTCATCAGGTAACACTTTCACCAAAAGTAAACGACAAGAACCGGAACACATATTTAAAGGGAACGTAAATCATGGATCGAACATGTGAGCAATGACGAGGTGTTGGAAAGAATGGAAACGAAAAGGAAATTAATATTGAGAATCAGGAAGCGACAACTGAAGTTCCTGAGACATGCAATAAGGAAAGAGGGCTTGAAGAACCTGATATTACCAGGCCGGATAGAGGGGAAAAGAGACAGGGGAAAGCAGCGGATAACATATTTGAAGGGCATGAGCAGGTGGATGACAGAACGGGGGCTGCAAGATGTTACAGGAGAAAGAGTGCTAAGAGCTACCATGGATAGGGAGACGTGAAAAAACATGATCACCTACGTCCCGAAAGAACAATGACATACAAGGAAAAAAAGTCTGCAAAAGAAGAGTCTGTGTGAAGCCACTCTTACAGTAGAGCGAATTGTCCTTCGAAATATAAGGTCAACTAATCTTAACGAACCATTGTTGATATTTGGGTATTGCTGTAATACCCTTGTTCGGTTTTTTAATTTAGTTTCTGCCTGGATTGGTTAGGCAATATTTTTAAGCTATGAAGGCCATGATCGCTTACGTCCTGAAAGGACAAGGTACATAAAAGAAGAATAAGAAAGAACACTGACATTAATTTTCCATTAAAATTACCGGACTGGACGCGTTGAGATTGACGAGTGACGTGGACAAAAAAAAAAAAAAAAGAAAAAAAGAAAGATGGAAAAACTGCGGACAGATACCCGTATGTGAAAGCTATAATCTCGTGGTTTTAATTATTCATGTCATTTTTCTAGTTATCTGATGTGTTTTCCCCTAAAGGAAATCAAAATCTGAAGGCCAAAGAATGATCCAATTGAAAGAATCAGAAAAAAAAAGAAAGCAAAAAATCAGTAAATAGAGAGAACGAAAGAAAGAAAGAAAACATGAACAAAAGGAAGCAAAAAAGTGATAAGCATTTTTTTATAAAAAAGAAAAAGAAGGAATGTATGGGGGATTGACGAAAGTGAAAAAAAAACGAATATATGAAAAAGAAAACGAAATTAAAGAAAGTGGATAACTGAGAATGAAAAAGAAACAATCAATAGAAAGTAAGAAAGAATAATTTAAGTGAAAGCGAAAGAAAGACTAAATGGATGAAAGAGAGAATCGGTAAAAAATAAAAGTTTTTAACACAAAAAAATGAAAGAAGGAATAATTTAAAGGAAGCAATATATTAATCAATGACAAAAAAGACATAGAAAAGAATACGAACAAATAAAGAAAGAACAAAGAAGGTTCTGAAATGTGGAATATTGTTTTCTGGGGGATTCTTAAAATCCCCCCCCCCCAAAAAAAAATTTGAAATATTATCACTCACATCATGTCATCTCGGCTTCAACTAGCAACCTACCGCCGTAGTATTGTTTTGTTGATATATAAATATTTTCATGGTAATTGTTGGTACCCGACATCAAGAATTTGAGCGCAGTACTAGTTGAGTAGTAGTTATCGGCCCCGAATGAGGAAGCGAAAAACAGAGTTTGATATCCAGTAGTAGTTATCGGCTCCGAATGAGGAAGCGAAAAACCGAGTTTGATATCCAGTAGTAGTTATCGGCTCCGAATGAGGAAGCGAAAAACCGAGTTTGATATCCAGTAGTAGTTATCGGCTCCGAATGAGGAAGCGAAAAACCGAGTTTGATATCCAGTAGTAGTTATCGGCTCCGAATGAGAAAGCGAAAAACCGAGTTTGATATCCAGTAGTAGCTTTCGGCTCTGAATGAGGAAGCGAAAAACCGAGTTTGATATCCAGTAGTAGTTATCGGCTCCGAATGAGGAAGCGAAAAACCGAGTTTGATATCCAGTAGTAGTTATCGGCTCCGAATGAGGAAGCGAAAAACCGAGTTTGATATCCAGTAGTAGTTATCGACTCCGAATGAGGAAGCGAAAAACCGAGTTTGATATCCAGTCGAATTCGTTTCATTCATTTACATACAAATTCTCTTGTAAAAGGTATTTGTTCATCTTTTTCCTTCAGCTATTGTTTGAATAACAGGATAGATTAGGTTCTGTAGTCTTGTTGGAAAAGGTATTAATCCGTCTATTCCTTCCAGTTATAGGTTAAATAACAGGACAGATTGGATTGTATAGCCTTGGCTGGCAACCAGTCTACCGCAGAAAACAATGGCAACCTACTGCGGGATAATCTTCTGCCCAGTCAGTCATGTCTCTTTTGAGACATGATCGCCCAAGCGTGTTTTATGTATGGCACTTAACTGACTAAGTCTTGTTTGGCAAACGGTCTACCGGAGAAAGTAATTACAATCTCCTTCCTACAAGACATAATCGTCCATCCGTGTATCACGTATGTCATTTAAGAACAACTAGAAGCGACAGAAATGAAGTTCTACAGAAAGATGCTGAGGTTGCGATGAACCAAACATGTGAGCGCCGACGGAGTTTAAAAAAAAATGGAATAAAATTACACTTATATTTGAGATAAACTTTTTTTTATTAGTATTTCATTTGCCATTGTTATTTCTTTGTTTTTAATCTGACTTATAACAATACAAAGAGACTGGTAATGATATCACGAAGCATAGAGAAAAAGAAGCAAAGTTTTTCCCAAAATATCAATGAATAATAGTAATATCGGTTCTAAATTGAAAAAGACCTTGGTAAATATGCTAAAGGAAGACATTTCTTTGTCTTCGAGAATTCATTGGTTCTTTCCTTCATATCTTTTACTAGCAATATAGCCCAGAGTTGCTCGGGTGTAATGAAAGCTTTAAAACTAATCCATGGTCCTTGAGCTCAGACTTGTTGGACGTTGGCACGAAAGACTTCAAAGCAATAGTTGTTTCCAGTCAAAGCGAAACCGTAGATTAAAAGAAAAACGAATGAATGTAAATCAAATTTTGATTTCCGATATCGATGTCAAATAAGTTAATCGTAGCAAACTGAATTTTGAGGGCTAAATAAGTCCTGTGGGTAAATGGTATTATGGCTGAGACTAAGAAATACAATGATGCCTACGAGAAAAACCCGAAGATAAAACCAAAATAAAAGGGCTGAAAACATGATTTTGATCTTACCGGATAGGATATCGGGGTATTCCAATATCTAAGTCAAATAATTAATCCAAGGATTAACTAACCTAAGTAAGTCCATGAAAACTTATCATACTCATAGGCGGTAAAATTGGAGAAAATTAGCCATATTGATGGCTGAATATCGGTTTTTGATCATATTCGATAGAATATTGCGTGCATCGATTTCTGATATCGGGGAAAATGAGTCGTCTGAGACGATTTATTATTGTCTGAGACTAAAAGATATAATTTTACTAAGTTAGAGCAATTTCTGAAGCAAGAACAACGATAAAAGAACTGGAATCCTGATCTTGATCAGACCTGATCGGATATCGGTGTATAAATTTCTGATATCGAGAAGAAATCGGAACAAATAAGTAGCACATGGTCTGTCCAGAAGCCTAAAGAATATTTGTGTGAAGTTTGGTGAGAATCGGATAAAAATTGTGGATATGTATAAAGGACATACAGACATACAGACAGACAGACACACACACTCACACACAAACATCATGCCTTTTATATATAGATATATTAAAGCTTCATTATCTCTTTTTTCTCCTTTCCTTCTTTTTATTTTTTATTCTCATTTTTTTTGTTACTTTGAACAGTGTATCACTCACTTAAGTGCCATACGTGATACACGCTTGGACGAAAGAGACATGACTGACTGGGCAGAAGATTATCCCGCAGTAGGTTGGCATTGTTTTCTGTGGTAGACTGGTTGCCGACCAAATCAATAGAACCCAATCTCTCCTGTTATTTAAACCCATAACTGAAAGGAATAGACGGATTAATACGTTTCCCAAGGATATTTGTGCGTAAGTGGATGCAATGAATTCAGCTGGAATTCGAACTCGGCTCCTCGATTTCTCGTTCCAAGCCGATATCCAAGGCAGCACAGCGCACATACATTTCCTTTATCTGTTGATTTCTTCCCTTTTATTTCTATATACGCAATCGCTTCTTTGTTTCTTTGTCCTCATAAATTCCTTTCCTTTTTTATGTCTATCTTTTCAATCATGTCTTCATTGTTTTGTTTTTTCTTTCTTTGTCTTGAAGACTTCATTGATTTTTTCCAATTTGTTCCATTTTTCTTTCTTTTCTTTTTATCTATTCTTTTTCCTTTATTTATTTTAGAACTCTGTGTAAATATATTTATTAATTCTGTTTATTCTTTCGAATTGATTCTTTATTTGCATTTTCTTTTTCATCAGATCTTAATTTCCTTCCTTTTTTCTTTCGTCATTTCTTTCGTTTCCTTCTTTTTTAAGAGTAGGTTACATTTCCTGTTTTAAGAGTAGGTTACATTTAATTTTTTAAGAGCAGGCCACATTTCTTTTTTTAAGAGAAGGTTACAATTACCTTTTAAGAGTAGGACACTTTTCTTTTTTAAAAGTAGATTACATTCCTGTTTTTAAGAGTAGGTTACATTTAATTTCTAAAGATTAGGTCACTTTTCTTTTTTTAAAAGTAGGTTACAATATTTTTTTTTAAGGATAGGTTACGTTTCCTGTATTAAGAGTAAGTTACATTTGATTTTTTAAGAGTAGGTTACAATTAGTTTTTAAGAGTAGATTACACTTCATTTTTAAGAGTAGGTTATTTTTTTTAAAAGTAGGTTACATTTAATTTTTTAAGAGTCGGTCACATTTTTTTTATAAGAGTAAGTCACATTTCTTTTTAAAGAGTAGGTTACATTCAATTTTTTAAGAGTAGGTTCCAAGCTTTTTTTCGTTTATACCTTTTTTTTTGTAATCGTGTCACCCCAAGCAAGGCATTCCATCTGCCACTATAGCGCAGGGGGTTACATAGAGGGATTGGGTATAGAAAATGTCAGAAGGAGGGTGATAGACGATTTAGGATGTACATAGGGAGAGAATTGGAGAGAGTGGGTGTGAGTTAGTGTGTTAGTAGGTGTCTATTGACCTTACATTTAAACTCCTGGAGGTTGTAGCCGTCGGGGAAGCAAGCATTCGATAGGGAATTCCACAGGTGGGAAGTGCGAAGAAAGAAGCTGTTGGAGTATAAGTTGCGGTTACATTTCATCGGTTTCACTGTAAAAGGGTGGGACCTAGTTGCCAATCTAGTATCTCGTGCAAACTCACATCTAGGGGGCACCAGGGATTTAAGTTCTTCAGAGCAGAAGCCATGAAAGTATTTATAGAAGAGGGACAGGGAAGCCACGTCACGCCGGTGAGAGAGATACTGCAGGCGGTCAGCCAAGTCGGTATCAATCACATTACAGATTCTTCGCTGTATTTTGTCAAGAACCCCGAGGAGAATAGAACGGGCACCCGACCAGATGTGACAGCAGTACTCAATACACGGGCGGATGGTTGATTTATATAATTGCAGGATAGATTCAGGCGGAAAGAATATCCGGGCCCTGCACAGAGAGCCGACTTTCATAGCTGCGGATTTAGCAATGGATTCGACGTAGTCATTCCACTTGAGCTCCGCTGAGAGTGTCAGGCCAAGCAGGCGTAGTGATTTGCTCTCTGAGAGGCAAGCCTGTTCTATGCTAATGGGAGGAAGGTGCGGTTGTCTTTTGGAAGAATTGAATTTTACGAGCCATTTCTTACCCAATCCACCACGGATTGGAGGTCCTTCTCAAGCTCGGCAGCGAGGGTCGCCTTGTCACCTACACCAGGTTTTTGATCGAGGCGAGAGTAAACTGTGGTATCATCGGTGTACATGCCTACTTTTGATCTTATGGTATATAAGTGGGTGGAGTGTGAAAACGGGCGATAGTAGGTACTATCTACTCCAATTTGGAAAAAAAAAGTGGTGAGCTAAGTTTTAACTTAGTTAAAGTCCAAAGAAATTTCTTTGAAAATTACAAAAACACTCGTTCAAATGAACCATAGCATCAAGCAAAAAATAGTAAAAAAATACATAACTTTAGCGAGTTTAAAAATAAATAAATCAATCTTTCCAACCCTCTCACCTTTACAAGCCATTTTGTAAAATAAACTTATTTTGCCATTTTGGTCGTAAATGACTGTGACGGAAATAAGAGCTTAGTAGTAACAAAAAAAAAATGGAATAAATAATAAAGAACTTAAAAAAGTCCAAAGAAATTTCTTTGAAAATTACAAAAACACTCGTTCCAATTATTTATTTCTATATACGTAATTACTTTTAGGTTTTTCTCTTTTTTTTTCTTGTCATCAGAACTTAATTTCTAATTCCTATTTTTGTTTTTGTCATTAGGTTTTATTTTATTGGTCTTTGTCTTGAAAGCTTTATCGTTCATTTTCCCTTTTCATTATTAATTTTTCGTTTCTTTTTTTTTTCCTTAGTTGTTTCCGTAATTTTATTCTCATTTTCTTTCATTAATTTTTTCTTTCTTTTTCTATCAAGTTTTTTATTGTTTTCATTGTCTTCGAGTAATAATTTTTTCTTTCGTTCGTTATTTATTTATTCACTTTTCCCCTTCTGTGACTTCCAAGCACCACTCTTTCATATTTACTTGTTTTTCTCATCCTCTCTCATCCTCTCTCATTTCGCTTTTTTGACGCGAAACGTTTTTTTTTTTTTTTCGTTTAACTCTTTTGATATTTGTACTTGAGACGGTACTTACTTTGAGAGAGATGAACCTGTTTTCTTCACTAGAAAAAGTTTCATTGGACTTTTTTTGGTTCTAAAAACGGACCCGAACTGCATGTTAAAACTTTCTTGCAGCAGGTTGCTAATTCTTACTGCGGTAGACTGGTTACCAACAAAAGCTATATTACCATCAACCTATTTATTAAGAAAAAAAAATAAACAGAAATAAAGCTATGACGATAAGAAACTAGCTGAAGCCGAGATATCATGATTTGACCGATAATAAATCAAATTCTTTGGATTTTAAGCATCCCTCGGCAACAATATTTAACATTTCAAATCGTTTTTTTTTTATTATTTATGTGTTTGTTTTGTTCTTTCTTTTTATGTTTTTTCTTTCTTTCTATGTTGTTTTGTCATTGATTAATATATTGCTTCTTTTAAAATATTCTTTCTTTCATTATTGTATTTCATTTTTTTTTTTGTGTCACAATCTTTTATTTGTTACCTATTCTCTCTTTCATCTATTTATTAAATCTTTCGTTTTCACTTAAATAATTATTTCTTTCTTACTTTCTACAGATTGTTTCTATTTCATTCTCAATAATCCTTTCCCATAGATGGGAAGAGAAAGTATCAGTTGATTTTATATCAAGTGTATTTAAGTATAAGTGAATATAATGAGGATGTGCATTGTGCTGCAGTGGATAACGACTCGGAACGAGAAATTGAGGAGCCGAGTTTGCATTCCAGTTAAATTCCCGGTATTCACTTACGCGCAAATACCCTTAGAAAAGTTATTAATCCGTCTCTTCCCATTCAGTTGTGGGTTAAATAACAAGACAGATTGGGTTCTATAGGCTTGTCTGTCAACCAGTCCACCGCAGAATGTAATGACAACCTATTGCGGTATAATCTTCTGTCGAGTCAGTCATGTCTCTTCAAGACAAGCGTGTATCACGTAAGGTTGACTGAATATAACGAAACCGAATGAATTTGGAACTCTGCTTTCCAGTTCAGAGCCTTTATCTGTTGCACCACCCACACATCCGAACTGGTATTTCTAATTCATCACCCACGTAGGTAGAGATCACTTTTTTTACGAAAATTTAAAATAAAATCCTATTTTATGAATTATAATGGAACAAGCCATTGAATAACTATCGTCCAATGGCTGAATTATAAATATTTTCCCGCAATGAGTTACCAGTTCTTACTTAGGTTGGCTGGTTGTCAACCAAGGCTATAGAACTCAGTCTGTACTACTATTTTCTTACAGCTGAGAGAAGAAGAGTTGGATTTATACCATTCCCACTGTACATAAGTGAATGTAATGAATTCGAACTCGGCTCTATCATTCCACAATCCATGCGGCTAGTCATTACGCCACCGTTCGGGCACTTCGATGTGGTGTAAGCTTGTCTCGCTAGAATCATTACAAATGAGTAGTGAGTTCGATCCTCACTAGATATCTCATACTTTCGGCCTTGTGCTACATCTAAGCTGCTTTAAGAAAAGTCACCATTACTCCAACGTACTTTCAACTTCAATAATCGCAAATGGATTTTCAGATGATTCCTACGCCAGACAACATCTGAAATTAAATACACACTTGCTTCACGCTTAATGAATTATTTTCAGTCATTTGTCAAAGAAGCGTACATTTAATTTCGACAAGTATGGAATAATTTTCTTTTCATTTATTAGGATGTAACAACACATTTCTAAACAAACAATTTTTGCAAGAAGGAAACGTTAAGTGCCTACTGCGATCTCCATATGCCGCAATAATTGCTTTTTTCTATCAAATCTATTGTTGTTCACTAAACGTCGATATACTTAAACCATTAACACGTATATAATTGAATAACATTCTTAAAGGACGTGAAATAAGTTACTGATAATTGCAACTCCGTTTCTCGAATCACATTCTACTTCATTCTTAAAAGATGGCGATCCATTTACATTATTCGGACTGTTGTCCTCATCTTTAATTTTAACATTCGAGACGCTTCGGTCGTTGTACTCTCCGGCATTCTTCAGGTGAATAGAATTTTGAATCGAACCCTTTATTTCAATCACTGATGTAAATTGTTATAGTTCCATATGTCATGCCACTTCCGGTTGTTTTAGTTATTTCTGTTAAACTCAACACTAAGTTTTATGTTCGCCACTACTGTCGCCAGGTATTGAACTCACAATCATTCGGATCAGGTCATTCGATTCAATCAACGCTTTTATCCATTGTGCCATAAACTATCGGTCATAATTATTAGGCTATCTCAGTTGTTTTAAAGAGATGATATATTTCATGCTATTTTTAGTATTTTTTGCATAGTGGATAATTCTAAATGAAAATAGAATGGTTCTTTTCTTAATACTGCACGGCAACATGTACACCAAATAAACTGTCCTGGTGTTCAGTTTTTTGTGCTCTCTTCCCCATGCTAGTCTCTTCTTATTGGCGGGCCAAAGCAAAGTTTTCCTGGCTGCCTTGTAACATTTTGCAAAGTAATAATAACAAAAGAATCATTCTATTTACGTTTAGAATTATCCACTTGGCAATGAATACTAAAAAATAGTATGAAATACATCATTTCTTTTAAAAAACTGGGGTGCCCTAATAATTATGCCCAGTAGTGTATGTATATATATATATATATATATATATATATATATATATATATATATATATCAAATCTACAGAGTGCGATGGGTAAATTGTCGCTATTTGCAAGTAACATTTTGCAAAGTAGTAATAACAAAATAACCATTCTATTTTCGCTTAGAAATATCCACTTGGCAATAAATACTAAATATAGTATGAAATACATCATTTATAAAAAAAAAACTGGGGTGGCTTAATAATTATGGCCGGTAGTGTATATCGTCAAGTTCAATAACTCAAAAACTTTTATCAACTTTAATGCGTAAGTTGGATCCAGTGACCTGACCTAAAATGTTGTGAGTTCAATACCTGGCGACAGCAATGGTGAACTAAAACGACACAACTGTTGAATTAAATAGAGATAACAAAAGCATCAGGAAGTGGCATGACATAGAACTAGAACAATATATCCCAGTGATCCAAATAAATGATTTGATTCAAAATTTCAATCGTCTGAAGAACGTCAGAGCTTAGAAAGTCTGAAATATCGAGAATATAATAATAAATATGAGGACACTTTCCGAATAATGTAAATATACCAACTTAGAACTATAGACAAATATACAAGACCTTTTATCTTTACTTTTATTTTCATATTTTTTTAATCATTTAGCCTAAAGTAATGTGGGACCAATTAGTGTACAGGGCGTCATATTGAGAGATGAGACTTGGTACAGTGGGTATTGAAGAAAGTCTAAACGATGAAC
>JBBBDQ010028793.1:0-47500 GCA_037127315.1 Ascarosepion bandense
TATATATATATAGAGAGAGAGAGAGAGAGAGAGAGTAAATAAACTAAAGAGACCATAATTTAGGGGTTATTTACCTTTTCTGCTCTGCTTACGTATTGGGTCCCTTTTTGTTATAAATTACTCGTCTCGGGTCTTTTCTTTGGGCTACGTACTTTGAAAGATTTTCACGTGCTTAGCTCTTTCTTTTTAACACCCATTTTCTCCTTCCGCGTATATACCCGGAGGGTTTTTCGAAACGTGTATAGTGATAAGTTTACACCCCACCACACACACACACACACACATATATATATATATATATATATATATATATATCAATTACTCTCAGCCAGTGTGGTTATAAACTGGTGCCATCAAAGATCTTGTTTGATATGTGGGCTTTACAATGATCTGCGTGAGATTGTCCAACACCATTTTGAAAGCAGATATTTATATATATCCAACATGTGTTTTCTTTCGCGTGCACAAGTCAGGCACAACATTAAACTTATGAGTTCACCTCTTGCGCTCATCTTAGGAGGCAACATTACAACTGGTTTTCTTTGACATTATTTTTATAAATTAAATGCAACATCTATTGTTATAATACCACATCACAATATACATAAACAACACATATTTTCATGCAGTTTGAACAGTGATAATTCTGTGCGGTAAAAAGAAACAGATACAATCGCAAACATGCATCTAATTTTTTCTTTAATCATATCACCCCGATCAGGTCGGTAACGACTCTGATGTGCAGGAGGCTACGTAAGAGTGAAAAGATTGCAAAAGAGAAAACCGGAAACCACATCCCAAACAGGGAAGACGGGATGAGCCTCTTCACCTGTTCAATAGATGTGGGTGGAGTGTGAACCGGGCGACAGGTAGGTCTATCTACTCCCCCCCCAAAAAAAAAACACACAAACAAACATAGGGTGGTGGATTGCTTAGTTTTAAGATAGTCCAGTCAAAGTGATTTCTGCTAAATTTAAAAAGATAAATAAAGAAAACCAATTAAACATAAAAAAGTTTAAAATTAAGCAAAAATATGACTTTTAAGAATATTTCAAACAGGAAGGTAAAAAATAATTTTTAACTTTTTGGTCACACCAAGTGGATATTGGGTCGAGGTTGGGTTAGTCAATTGAAATAGCCATTGAGGGTAGCAAGACGACCGAATTACAGCCGGTCAAGAAGAGAAAAGGAGAGACAAACTAACATACGGCCAGCGAAAAAGAAAGAAAGAAACTAGCAATACACCAGTCAAACACGTTTCTGCTAAATTTTTAAAAAATAAAGAAAACCAGTTAAATATTGTGTCCTCAGCTTTTACTGATCAAGGTAAAAAACATTTAAAATTCGGCAATCTACGTCGCAACTGTATGGAAAGATATAATGAAATACCACATTTAATAATTCTTATATTTAATAAATTCTTATATTTAATAAATTTCTCTCACGCGTGAAAGGAAATCACGCATAAAAACGATACAACGTTACTTTGAAGCCAATGTGTTGAAGAAACATTTATACAGATATATAATAAAAATAAACACAGCTAGGTATCACTTACCCTTACATATAAATGCTTGTGACAAGCATATTCAGACATTACGATAATCATCACATGTGAGAGACTCGTCTATGACACCGGGTTTAAAACAAGATTAATTGTGAGTTATGTAAAGTGAAATATTAAATTTCTTCTAAAGTATTTGTGGCCTTTTGTTTTGCCTATATCTTATCTGAAATAGTAAGTACTAGTGGCAAATAAAACAATCTAAAAAAATACACTTCGAAATCATAAAAATAAATCCATGCGTTATGATGCAATATTTTCATTTAAAATTTTCGTAAGATCTTTTAATATGAAGAAAGTGGAACCTTTAAGATTCAAAGATAAATGGCTTTTTGTTGGCTGTTTCCCAAAGCTGTGCACTCAATATGCGGCTTATAATAATCCTTCCCTCCATTTCTGTCTCATTTATTTATTTAGATTTTTTTCCAAATGTTCACATCAAAGCAGCAATTAAGAAAAGAGAATCTAAGTTGTAACAAAGAAAACGCCTAGTGCAGAAATCGCTGTTGACAAAAATCAAAAGAAACCGTGTTGATAAAAGGTACAAATAGCCGACGGCATCAGATTTCCTTTAATTCATTGATGTTAGGCTTCATTTTCTTTTGGTGTTACTTTGTTCAAAGAGCAATTTTTATTTACTTGAAGTTTCAGACAAACTCAAACGTTAAAGAATTAAAAGAAAATATAAATATTTTTTTTATATATTTATATATTTAACAAAAAATATCTTGTATACGTTTGTCTTCAAAATAAAAATAAGGCATTCGCGTTCTTCTTAAAATATGACAATGAAAAAAATAAAATACGCCGTTATGGAAAATGTAAAAATACTTTTGTCGAAATGTAAAACAGTAAAATAGTTGATATAATACGATGAAAATAGATTTTAATAAATAGCTAATCTAAGCAATTTTGAATAGATTCGTTATCATATTAATGTTTTACTCATTTCAACCCAAGCAATTTGGGACCGCCACTAATGCTTACGAGGTTACAGTGATAAAAATACTATGGCACAGGGGGTGTTGATAAAAAGGATAAAAGATGAACGGTATTCAAGAAGATGGAAGATGGCAATTGAATTTGCGTGAAGGGTAGAGATCAAAGGTGCCAAAAAGTGTGTCAGATAAAATTTAAGCGGTTCTGTAATGTTTTATGCAATGAAATTTAATTTTCAATGCAATATTTTTATTAGTAAATATAAATATATAAGCCATCTGAAATTGAATATTATCATTGACCAACCGCATATTTTTGGATCTCAATGTATGTATGTACGTCCATTTTTGCCTGTATATATAAACTTAATTATAAATGGAACTTTATCTCTGTATGTGGGTCTGTGTGTGTGTGTGTGTGTCCGTTACCTATAGACTCCGAAACGGCTGAACCGATTTTCTTGAAAATTAACACAGTTGTACTACAAGCGTCTGCAAGTATTCTTAACTAGGATTTGTGTCGAGGTACCCCCGATAAATATCGAAAATCGATAATCGAAAAAATCGGTTATAGAAGGAATGGTCCAATTTTAATCAAATTTGATACACTCATAGACAAAGACATAAGAAACGATATTCAGAAGTTTCAAGGTTGCGGTTTTTACAATAGTGCAGAAAATCGATAATATATATATATATATATATATATATATATATATATATATATATATAAGCCAAGATGTTTGTGTGTGTGTGTCTGTTTATCTGCCTGTGTGTCTATTTTTTTCAGTCCTTTTATTTTAGTTTTTGCTCCGGGTTTGGTTCTAAGGAGGTATAATTGTATTTCTTAGTCTCAGCCATGATACCATTTAATCAGAGGACTTATTAAGCCTTCAAAGTTCAGTTTACGACGAAACAAACCTATTTGATATCAATATCAGGAAATTAAAATTTGATTTACATCCATTCATTTTTCTTTCAGTCTACGGTTTCGCTTTAACTGCAAACAACTATTGCTGTTTAGTCTTTCGTGCCAAAGTCCAAAGAGTCTGTGCTCCAGGACCATGGATCAGTTTTAAAGCTTTCATTACACCCGAGCAACGCCGGCCTTTACTGCTAGTGCATAGATAGATAGATAGATAGATAGATAGATAGATAGATAGATAGATAGATATTTTTCAATATATCTCTGAATGTTTTTTTGACTCGAAATACGAATTGCATAAGTGATATTTTATCTACCCTGGAATAACATAAAACATAAATTAAGATAATGAAACTATCTGTTAATTTTTTTAAAATCGTTTCGCCCCAAGCAAGGCATTCCACTGCCGCTATTGCGCTTGGGGCTACATAGGGGAAGGTAAATAGAAAGAGTGGTTAGATATAGGAAATGTCAGAAGTGGGTGATAGATAGTTGGGAGGATGGGAAGAGTGTTTGAAAGAATGGAAGCGAGTTAGTGTCTTAGGGAGTGTCTATTGACATTACATTTAAACTCCTGGAGATTGTAGCCGTCGGGAAAGCAGTCATGTGGAAGGGAATTCCACAGTCGTGAAGTACGAGAAAAGAAACTGTTGGAGTAGAAGTTGCGGTTGCATGTTATCGGTTTCACTGTAAATGGGTGGGATCTAGTTGCTAATCTAGTATCTCGTGCAAAAAGGAACCTAGGGGGCACCAATGATCTAAGTTCATCGGAGCAGAAGCCGTGAAAGTATTTATAGAAGAGACACAGGGAAGGCTATATTATTCATCTACCCAGGAATAACATACAACATAAATTTATATAATGAAACTCTCTATTAAATAGAGTAAATAATATCTTTACTTATTAAGACATATTCCTAACCTGTCATCTTTTGACGCAAATAAAGTAGCACCAAGCAAGTCGCAGAATTTATATAAATCTTATGTTTATCTTACGGAACAATATAACTGAAAAAAAAAAGTATTGTAATATTTCAATATCTAACCACGGAATCTAAAATCGAGCGTGATATACACGGGCCAATCGTATTCAAACAAGATCATAATTTACAGAAGTCGCCTTGAATTCATTTCCGATTTCAGACCGCGATAAGATTTCGTTTTGACTCAATAATATTTTGTTTCGCTTACTCTTTTGTTTGTCCGAAATATGATTTTTTTTTTCGCTGGGGAGATACAAACATTGTGCGAAACGTTAACATTACTTATACCTCATATTTGTTTTTTTTTTTTTGGTTTTCATTGTTATTTTCTAAGGGACTGGCTATGATACTAATGCTAAAACATCAATGATACTTTTTATTGTACGGGAAAATCTACATCATCCTCACGCAATCAGTCGCATTTTATTGCCATCGGCTGTTTTTATCGGTTTGTGAATAATCTCATGGGTGATTACTTGCCTTCAATACTCATTCAGTATTGTACTACAGGGAGAAAAAGACAGGCTATTATTTCTATTAACGAACATTATTTAAAACATCTAGCCCGAAACAAAACACGCCATTGTGTTTAACTACCATCAACTTGATACCTACTCTCGAGATGTTTAATCATCGGATTTCGATATTTTTGGTTATTTAGAATTATTTTGATAGGAAATGAACAGTGAGAAATGGATGAAATCCAATTTCCTTACAGACCATATGGCTCTTTCTCATCTATCTATCTATCTATCTATCTATCTATCTATCTATGTATATCTTTTACTTTTTAACACAGACGAAATATTTCTAGTCTTTCATGATTCATTGTCTATTTTCATGGTAAATATGAAGCTATCGGAAGATCGTTAATGTTTATTTCTATTTAGCCTTGTGTCAGACATAACCAAACTTTCTACAGTTTACAAGATTTATCCTGAATTATCATCATCAGAAGGTTTTCATTAGAAGGGTTTTGTCGGTTGGAATATGTGAGTTATTGTAGATCAGTTGAATAGTGTAAGAATAAAATATACATTTTTCTTGTTAAAATAAAAATGTATTAAAAAGAAAGAATAACACAAGTTCTAGAATCTAATGTGCAATTAAAAACATTATTGCAAATTTAAGGGTAGGGTTCGTGTTCAATGATAAAGTTATGGGTATCAAGATTTGTAGAAAATGTTCGTAGTAGTAATTGTTGAAAGAATATATGCGTACGTACGTATGTGTGTGATTGTTTGGTAGGAATGTCTTTGGATGGAGAAGAAAAAGTACAGGGAATCATTGCACGAGAAGGAAAGAGAAAAAGGACGAATATCCGAGTTGACTTGAAGCTTCTCTTTTCTTTAACGGTGTCTCTCGCTGCTCCCATCTGAGTCAGTTGACCGGTCACCGAATGTCCTTAACTGATTAAATCTGGCCATGTGACCAGCTTCAGAGGAACTTTCTACTATAGGTGTGAAAATCGTTTGACTGACGTCAACGTTCATTTTATTATTTCGTATCAAATCATGTACCAGAATTTACTATTTACAGTGACTTGGGAAATTTGCCATGTTTCGGTTTTTTTTCTAAAATGCTTTTAGTCGTCTAAATCTACTTTTGCGGTTGTGTACTTTTATTTGTATGTTTTAGTTCTTTTTTTTCCAAAATGTTTTTAATTTTAATTTCTTATCAGCCACAAATGTTTACATGAGATATATTACTTAGTCTTTTAATTCAGACTTTCATATCCCAGGAACAAAAGTCAAATTTTCTTAATCCCCTTCACATTATATTGACACTGAGACAGCTTCTATAGAATTGTAATATTATGGCTGAGACTTCTGAGAAAATGCTTTCTTGATTAATACAATCAAAGGCTCATCGTAAACCCACTAACTTTTGGAATCAGCTATTATCTATTCAACATATTCCCATAATAGGAGCTTTTATTTCCTCTCTTTACACACTTGGAAAATTGCCAAAGAGAAATACTGTACATTAAAAAAATGTTGTTGAAATCCTTACAGAAATCAAAAATTTGTCGGATTTCAATATTTTAAGGAATTATAAAAAATGAATGAAATACTTTTTAGCAATTTTTAAAAAAATACATATTTAATATTAGAAAATGCCGTGAGATTTAAACGCATTTTATATTTATCTTAATTAAATTTAGGTTTCTTTGGAGAATTTTAATCATATTTTTTCTTTTCGTTAAACAGAAACACGATATACCAAGAAATCTCAGAATGGTAAAACAAAAAATGCAATTAAATTAAGATATTCTTCAACTATTAAAACCTTTAATTGCTTTGATAAATGAGCTATATTAGACACACTATTTTCTTAAGAAAAAATTCGATAAATTATATTTGCAAGAATTGTTTTCATTTATTTTAGTTAGAATTATACCAGTTAATTACATAATTATATATATTTTGAAATCTGTTTTCATTTCACATATTTAGATTATATTATTATTAATTAAATAATGTAATTAGTAAACATATGCTGAAAAACGTAGTACAAATCATAAAATATCATTATTTAAAAAATAATTTTGAATTGTTTTTTTACATGTATAAGTGTCTCCAATGTTTGTAAATACTGACTCCAGCCACTTCACCACCGACGGCATGTGGCTTCCCACTGTCTCTTCTATAAATACTTTCATGGCTTCTCCTCCAACAAACTTAAGTCACTGGTGCTCCTGCAGCAGGTGTTTACTCGTGCAACAAGACTGGTAACTGGGTATCACCCATTCACAGTTAGATCAACCAAATGCAGACGACAATTCTACTCCTGCAGCTTGTTTTCTCGCACTTCCCGCCTGTGGAACTCGCTTCCATATTCTTACTTTCCTGACGGCTACAATCTCCATGAATTTAAATGCAATGTCAATAGTCATCTCTTAACCATTTAACTCTAGTTCGTTCTTCAACACTCTGTATATGTTTTTCTTTCTCTCCACCTTTGCAGCTGTCATCACACCTGTATTCCCATCCTTCTCTTGCTTCTTTCGAACTGGTTCGTCTTTCTCTTCACTCTCCTCCTATCTAATCGTTTTACTATTATGTAGCCCCCAAATCCTTTTACTCTAATTTAGCCCCCGCTAATCCTGTTACTCTTATGTAGCCCCTAATCTTTTTACTTATGTATGTAATCCCCTGCACATCAGTGGCGTTAACGCCTAGCTCTGTGTGATACGATAAAAAATCACGTTAAAAAATAATTTTGAATTTTTTTTTTGTATTTGTATAAATGTCTCCGATTTTTGTAAATATTCTCGACTATACACATCACTTTGAGTTATCGACGGGAATATGACTTCTCTCTCTTTACTACAAGTATTTTCATGTTATTTACTAAAGCAAATTTCTTCCAGGGTAACAAGACCACATTTATTTACTCGTGAAACTAGATCGGCAAATTGGTCACGCTCTTTTACCGTCAAAATTATAAAAAATTTTAAGTGCACAACATCAATTTCCATCTTCTATCTCCTTCATTCCTTTCTTTCTTTTACACTTTCTTCGACATCCTCCTTACCTTGTTCGCTTTTTTTCATTTTTTTACTCTTCTCTAACTGTATCTACTCCATTGGTTGTACTGCCTTGCCTGGGGCGAAATATATATATATATATATATTTATATATATATATAGTTCACATAAATTTTGTTAGTGTTTCACAATTTTGCTGTCGGTAGTTTGTAGTCAATCTTAAACAGATTCTGAAATACATTAAAGAAACTTCTTAATTGCCAAAAGTGTTTAAAAACTGGTTCACTTTTTTTTTTCTTTTACCGCAATAGAAAAACTTAAATCATACTGACATGTATTATTTTTACAAAAGGCAGATCAGAAACAAATAGAGTATTTCTTTAATATCTGGACTCCGGCTAGTCAATCTCTACTTTCCAGTTTTGACAGGCTTCAAAAGTTTCTACGCTGTCTGGCGAGTGGTGAATTACTTCCCACCGTAAAGCTTCGTTCACGCGGGGAAATCATTGGAAAATATTTGATGAGCTTTACTTACTTCAATCACTTCAGACCTCTAGAGACAAGATTTGGCAAGACACGTACACAAGATTGAAGTACCCTCATTACTTTCGTATTCAATTTTCGGGTAACTTCTAACTATGAGACGGTAATTCGATAAACATAACCCGGAGTAAATGCTAACCTGATCACCTCAGTTACTTTTTTCAAGCTTATGGTCAACCGTAATCTATCATTATAATATCTACTTCTATTCTCCTTCTCTTACGACCATCAAACAACCTCAGCCAGTAAGCGAATACGTCGAGTTAAAGATAGATTTTATATTAGGTTAAAACTAGTGAAAATAGGAGCACTAATATAAATAAAAAACAAGGCTTTTCTTTTCAACATTTAAAAGCTTCTATCTATCTATCTATCTATCTATCTATCTATCTATCTATCTATCTATCTCTCTCTACATATATATATCTTACTCTCTCTATCTCTATATATATATCTTACTCTTTATAACTATATGTATGTATATCTTACTCTCTCTCTCTTTCTATCGATATATATATATATGTATATATCTTACTCTTTCTATATATATATATATATATCTTACTCTCTCTCTCTCTATCTATATATGCATATATCTTACTCTCTCCATCTATATATGTATATATCTTACTCTCTCTATCTATATGCATACAACTTACTCTGTATATATATATATATTACTCTCTCTATCCCTATGTATATATATCTTACTCTCTCTATATATATCATACTCTCTCTCTCTATATATATATATATCTTACTCTCTCTATATATATCTTACTATATATATCTTACTCTCTCTCTATCTATATATATCTTACTCTCTCTATCTATCTATATTTCACTCTCTCTCTATCTATATATATCTTACTCACTCTCTATTTATATATCTCTTACTGTCTATCTATATATATCTTACTCTTTATATGAATATCACACTTTCTCTCTATATATATATCTTACACTCTCTCTATAAATAGACATTTCAGGACCTAACACATTCATTTATCATGAAGGCATATTAGATTTATCCGGAAGGTTATAAAATTTTCTTTTTATTATTTCTAGTTATATTCGCCTTCTTTCTATTATCAATTGGTATCCTTTTTTCTTCTGTCCTTGTAAAAATAAAGTTTCAATTCTATTTTCTTTCTTATTAATTTTTTTTCTTGGAAAATATGTATTTACTTTAATTTCGGAAAATTATCCTCATACATTCAAATGTTTCAAAAGAAAAAGAAAACTATTTACAGAAAGGCAGAAATCCTACTAAATGCATTCATAGTTCGTCCTCGCCAGGTAGAAATTGCCACATTTTAATATATTTTTAAAATTTTTTTAATTAATTCCTATATATACCTTTGTGCGTATTTAATCTAATTTATTTTTATGATTTACTTTTATGCTTGTTTCATCGTATTGGTTCGATTTCTGGCAACTTACCGCAATCTTCTGTGCTTTTTCAGTATATCGATCAGACACCTTAATATTCTTAATTACGTCAAATAGTCAAAACTCTCAATCTTATTTTCCAAGGTATGTTTTGACGCTTTCAAAAATCTGTACGGTTTTTTATGTATAAAAAATGACTTTATTTTTTCGCGTGTATATCTTGTTTTCATTTCCATTTAGACTGCATTTTACAGACAAATGCTATTATTCAATTCAACTCTGATTATAATAATATTCAAGTTGCAATTTAACGCTATCTATGTGACATTAATTACGAGAATAGGGAACTAAATGGATATAAAAAGGATAGTTTCAACAAGAAAAGCGCTGTTTGACGTCATTCCCGTTTAAAATATTTATGCAAAATGTAAGGCAACATCTGTTTCTCACCTTTAATGCATTAACAACTGTCTTTCCTATTGTCTCTTTCTGTTGTAGAGAGGAAGAAATATGGAAAATGACGAGAAGTGTAACTTTAAAAAAAAATAAAGGAGTATGCTCTGTTTGTATATGAAACAAAATAAAGACAAATAGGTGTTCGTTTATATGTACTATTTTACACGTAATAAAAGCAAAGCGAAACAGCAGAACTAAAATTATTATCTTTTTATTTTTATCAGTTTCAAAATCATTGTATTGGATAACAATACATTGGATTCCCTTGCCAGATTCACACTGAAGACATCGGCAACAGGAAGCTGGATGTTGCCAGTGTAAAAATGTAATTGATTTAATAGATTTGGCATTGAAATTAAGGGTGCCATATAAAGGACTATTCTTACTGGATGAGGACCAATGATTGGGAGTTAGATGAAAACAACCGAAAGACATACAATAACACATTGTGACTCGTAATATAAGTGAAACTGAACACCATATAACAAACAGAATAATACCAGGAAGAATGTTGTGAGTGCTACTGACCTCCAGAAGTAATACCCATTCAGATATTTAAAACGAAATTTATATTTTCCTTCACTTTATATCCATTTAATACATAGATTACCAAAGCGGCTATTCAGTAAATAAGATCAAATTATTTTTGAGTATATCTATTCAAAGCGGCTCGGTAGATTTGATGAGTGTATTTGTAGATGGAAGAAAAGAACATAAAACTGCCAATATTTAAGATATACAGAGTGCGATAAATAAAGTATCATCTAAGTTACGCAAATATGAAAATAACACAATCAACGAATTCTAACGGATATATTTACCAAATTACACAAAATATTTTCAAATGTAAAAAAGTAAATGTATCCAATAAATTCATTGGTTTCAGATTCTTCTGCGTCTTTTCTGGGCGGTCTTCTTGTTTAAGTAAAGAAGCACTGCTATAATCATTGCATTCAGTTCATCTTTGGTGTTACAAAGTGCTTTGCTGTTTACTCGCTTAGCTGCACATATAATAATAAAGGGGGTTGCATTCTGAGGAGTTAGGTGGCCAGGTGTAATTGGTGAAGTTGTTGCAAATATGTGACTTGTATTTCTGATTTGTATAAGGCGTATAAGACGGTATCCTCGGCGTGAAACAGGTTCCTATTTTCAGATATATGGTCTTACAGCAGACACTTTCATGACGCAGGACATCACTACCTTCTCAAATCATTTCTGTTGGCCACCGTGTTGAGCTTGAGACCGTCATCGACAAATTCGGAACTATCAGATTGAGTTTTCCGAGCTGCCGTATCTTCGTACTCAGTATTAAACTCATCTAACTCTTTCTAAATCTTTTGCACTATCCTCGGATTTCACACCAACACATTGACATATTCGTACTGGAGATTCTGCCGCGAATGTCAAAACATACAACATACCGTTTTCCAATTTCTGGCAGAGAGAATTGTGGCATAGTGCTCTTTTGCTAACAGACGGTGCCCAATTGACTCTACTCAATTTTGCTGTGACTAAAATCAAGCAAAAACAAGCAACGCGAATGCGAGAATTAAAATATAAAATTGCGTCAATGCATCCATCATACCCTGTACATGTAAGATAGATAACTGTTGAAATTAGACTTGAAGTTGATAATAAAAAATAATCGGTGAATCATTGCATGGGGAATGGGAAAATTTCGATCTTGCTGCAAATTTTTTAACTGTTCGAATAAAGGAATATATTTTCTTCTGTTTTTTTTTTAGATGAGCAACGTCCAAAAAAAAAAAAAAAGCAGAGACACGCTCTCACTTATAGCAATCTCATCTGTACTAGTGCTACATGTCAGTTGAAGCTACAAACTCAGGTTATTGCTTTGAATAAGCGTTTTATAGCTGCTAACTTTATGTTGGGCGTTGGCTCCAATTAAAAGGTCATCTCCGCGTTGAAAAAAATTTCATTTTTGTTTCATGTAGACTGGTTCGAATTAAGACTATTAAAAGTATTTACACTATTCGGACTATTGTTCTCGTCTTTGTTGCCATTTATACGACGCTTTGGTCGTTGTGCACTCCGACCTTCTTCAGGTGCTGAAAATTTCGTACGGAAATCTTTATTACGATGACTAGGTTATATGAACTCCATTTCTTGCTGAAAGCCTCGATTGGTTATCTCCCTCTAACCCTGCAAGTTATTTGTTCACCATTGCTGTAACAACAATAAGAGTCAAGTCAGGAACTAACCAAAATCTATATCCACTGGGCTATGTGTCCTTAAGAACACATGGCCTAGTGGAAATAGACGTCAAAGATTCGGTTCGAAATTCATAGCACCTGAAGAAGGCCGGAGCGCACAACGGCCTAAACGTCGTACAAATGGCAACAAAGTTAAGGATAACAGCCCGAATAATGTAAATACTGCAAATACTACATCATCTGAGAAACGTAGACAAATACTGAAGACTATAGTGCCAATTTTATATTGCTGTTTATCAATATTTGGGGAAAATATAGGAATTCCTACCTTTCCAAATGGTATTTTCGCCTAGATGATTGTAACTAACTCGACTTGAATTCGAATTCAGCATGACAACTTTACATTAGGAGCTGTTATTTGTATACAACTCACATATAACCAGCTTATCTACAAATCTATGCGCTATCGTTCTCTCCATGGAAACTTCTGATTTACTAAATATGTTAGCTTTGCTAGTTTTAATCGTCTCTGCTAACAGCTGCTACTCTAGACACAACCGTCCTTTCTTTCCTTTTCCATTAGTGAGAAGCATGTTCTACGCGCGTTCTTCCTTCTCACGAAATGCCTCATTTTTGAGCCGACTTTCGAGTTTATACGTTCTCAAAGATACAATATCCTGCTCAACCGGTTTGTTTCACTTATATGTCCTATAAAATGTGATTCTGTTATCCAATACTTTATCTCGAGTGGAAACTGAACTACACCGGTGTCACGACTATCAGTTTTATACACAATTCAATATTCATGGCATAATATATTTATTAATATATAGCTTATAGTTACGTCATATTGCATCGAGCAATACTTATTATGTATATTGTATTTTTGTTACTACAATGGTTTATAAAAACAGTTTCATGTTTTAGAAGGTTATTTTTCTTCTTCGGGTGACATTTTAAAACAAATAGTAAAAATGAGTTATTATGGACAATATAAAATTAATTTATGATTATATAGAAAATTATAAACTACTGGTATTGGTATATGAGTATTACTAACTGGAAAGTGAGAATTACTTGAAATATATATTTGAATTTTTAAGTATGTAGGTGTATGTTTTTAATCATGTCATGATAAAATGACACAATTTATTCTGTCTGGAAAAGGTACATACTACGAATGCATATTATACAAATGTGTAGAAAGTTGTTTTGAACAACAGTTGTGTAGTTTTTTTTAAATAACTATATATGCGACTGAATCTGTTAAAGGAGATAAACTGTTTAATTATTTAACATTGTTTAATTAAGATAAAGATAAAGATAATAATAAATTAATAATAAATTTTAATAAAGATAAGATAATGATAAATTGTTTAATTAAGTTAATTAAAATAATTATGCTAAACTAGAATATGCTGGAGTTAGGGGAAACAAACAAGTATTATGTTTGTCAATAATCTTTAATAAAATAAATGTTATGCAATATTAGAGCATAAATAATAAATTTTGGAAAATCTTTAAAAAACAAGAATCTATAAATCATACTAAGACACTTGCCCTCTGTGCCTGAATAAAAAGTAACATGTTAAAGTAGTACTAATCTATAGAAATGTGTTGGCAGTATTATGCAAACATCATAAATAGTTCACTTTAAAATTTAAGTAATTACAATTTTCATTTATAATTTATGCCTAAATATTACTTAATAATATATTTCAAAAACATTAATGACACACAGTATATCATTTGTTTTTCATAGCTCCAATTTACATTAGTAAAATTTAGCTCTAAAAAACCAGTATTATACAAATATCATCCGAAGAAAATCAATAATGTTTTGAAAGATTAATTTTTTCTGTAGCGATATAAAGTTTCATAAACCATTGTACTTAACAAAATTACAATATTAAGCTCTACTCTGTATTGAGTACGTTTTATAAAAGTAAATGCAACGCACAGTAGGTTTTTATCTATCTGTTCTTTTACTTCCTTATGCTATATATATATATATATATATATATATATATATTGCATGAGTGTATAAAACCGATAGAAAAACCCAATTCATTTTGATAATGCTTATCTATTCAAATCCCGTTTGCCATCATGCTAATTTTACATTTTCTCATTTGAATCACGAGGTAGAACTGATTGTTAAGAATTATTTCCTTCCGTTAGAAGATAAGCAAGCGAGACGATATAGGTACGTGAACAATTTACTAAAACATGAAAAAGTTCGCTTAATATTGGTGAAATGACTGGAGCGTTAGAGACGTTCGAATATCAAATATAAAGAAATCACTTGTTCCGAAAGCCAAAGTACATTCGTAACAAGAATGAAAAATCATGAAAAAGCTGCTGATTATTAACAAATTATCGTTTATCAATCGGATGAAAAAGCATGCCATTTCACTCCTATCATATGTTTTGAAATTGATGGGTAAAGGTTATCTAAATATACATCGTTACATGAAATATACAGCGATGTATTTGCATAGGTTAAGTGAATGTTTTTGTCATCTTCGAATAGCTAGTGTTTATACAGAAGCGGGGGTCATAGTGTTAGTGTATGACGCCGGGTTTGTTTTCGTATAGTGATGCCTCCAATTTCAAAAGAGTTTCGAATATGTAAAGGTTATGATAATACTAAAAAATCAACCTGACATTTATAATATCACGTATTCTAACATGAACAAGAGAGAACATTCAAAAGACTAACAAAGATACTTAAATCTGACGCATATCAGACGTACGTGTATACCTATATACACACATGTTAATATATATATATATATATATATATATATATATATGTTTGTGTGCAGCAGTAAATAACAAATCCTTTGAGCGAAATGATTTTACTAAATGTAGAACCGTACATAAACGCCTGTGAAATACATGTGGGGTCGAACAAATTAGCAGTGATGAATATGACAGAATTTCCACCATTAAACAAAGACACGTATCTTTGGCACAAGAGGATTGGATATAAAATGATCGGCAACCCAAACAGCGTATTTACGACAAAAGATTTACTGTAGGCACCTGCCATTATCTACAGTCTACAATCAATATCAATTCACATATGTTAGGGTGATATATATATATATTCAACAAATACTGTGATTTTTTGTTGTCTTTTAACGACATCACCATCAAGTATATCAGACGGTATGAACGGATCCTACACAAAATTAATAGACAAAACTTGTCTATATTATTCAATGAAACCTGCATTAATGAAAAAATGCTGCCAAAATACACACAATATATATATATATATATATATATACATTATATATACGTTTTATATAGATTATATAATTTACAATATATATAAATATATATATATATATATATATATATATATATATATATTAATGTTAGTTCGCCCTACCCAGTGTGACGCAATTTGGTATCCTAACCCATTTATATATAAACCGACTTTCCTAGAAGCAGATTTAGTTATGGATGCAATGTAGTATTTGTAACTGATGTCGGTTGAGAAATTAATGCAGAAGAAGCCTAGTGTTTTGATTTCAGGGAGAATAACTTGATCCATGCTGATGGTGGGGTAGTAGGTACGATTGTCTTTGGTGGTTGCTGGATAGCAGCTTCATTTTGGAAGCAGTAAAATTTATGTGCCATTTCTTCCTCCAGTCCTCTAGAGAAAGAACTTATCACTTTAACTAAGCAGGTTCACACCGGCTTCTAAGTTTGGTGAGGGCACCATTATGATTTTCTTACTCATATCCACTCCGATATCGAGCACTTCACGATAAAATAAACACCTGTTTGCCAATTAACAAAATGTATTTTATCAGTTTAAACCGGTGAAAAACAACAATAAATCACACTTAAACAATACTGGAATCAAAGGATGTAATAGGAACAAAATTATGAAACGCCTAATAGAAACCACTGAAAATAGTTTTATGTGAATATGGAAGATAAGAAATATTCCGTGGAGTGTTTCAGCGAACATGACGGCATGACATGATTGATAATGTATGCGTAATGAGTTTCACGTCGCATTCTTGGAAAGCAACGTTTGCCGTTTGTCGTTTTTCGTAAATTTAATTTTGCCGTTATACATTTGAACAAGTATAACTACACTTGTATATCGTTATAATGGGGCCTCACATCAGTGAGTGGGGCCGGTGTGCAAGGGAAGCCGTTGAGAGGAAGGCCCCGAAACGGTGAACATTCTCTCCAGAGGACCCCAATTTAAATATAATTTTGAAATGATCAAAAGAAGTTCAATAAAGTCATATGCCGTAGAGAAGCTCGGTGAAAATGTTATTGGTATGAGCTCCTCATACCAATTTTATATTCAGCTCGCTTCAGGTGAGTGTTAATTAGTTTCCAGTAACTTCCTTCTTCATATATATATATATATATATATATATATATATATATATATATATATATATATCAATTAGAAATTTTTGAATGAATTCCAAACCGTGAGTTGTAATTGTTGCACCAGTTGATAAATGCACAAATGTATCTATAATCTGCAGCCTAATACAAAAGCCGAACGGATATTTTGTACGAAAGATTTTTATTTTCGAAATACGATATTATTTCTGACAATTTACTTAATCTGAATCTTCTCTATAAATCGCATGAATGGCTTATAATGCCTTATAAGTTTATCATTTTTATGACTTGACATTATATCACTATTTTGGCTTGACATTTTATCTCTGTTAGGCCGCGAACTCATCGTACTTGTTTTGAATTAGTATCCATCTGTCCTATCAGACATGGAATAATGTCTTTATTTTATAATTGTTAATTTAATTAAGGTTATCATAATTGTATTCAACAACTAGCCTTTAGCATATATACACTGAGCCATTTCTTAAGCCGTAAAAAATGTACTGAATGACAAAATCTAATAAAACATAAAAGAGAAAACAATAACGCCTACGCAGAAAATTATAGTTTCATTTTGTAAATTGTTTATGCACCTGCCTCTTATATCTTTGCTTTGCATACAAATGGAGTTCTCATAATTCAATGTTTATTTTTACAATTTAGATGATTGTGTACATTATTTAGTTACCACGAAACGGATAGCCTTCCATATAAAACGATGTCTACATTGACAATATGACAAATATGTAAAAGTTTTCCTGCTTAGATCTTAGAAAACTTGTCAAATAAATATTTATTTCTTAGAATAAGTGAATTCTTCAACAATATGATACGAAGATAGAAATGAATCTACAAAACAACATGCATGTTTTAAAATCGTTTCCCCCAAGCAAGGCGGTACCGCCACTGATATGTTGGGAGCTGCATAAGAGTAAAAGATTAAATAGTAGGAGAGTAAAGTGAAAGTCGATCCAGTTACTAGTGGGTGTCAGATTAAGGGTAAGAGAAGGAAGGGAATACAGGTGTAATGACATTTGCTAATTTAGAGTGAAAAGAAAAGATATACAGGCTGACATAGAAGAACTGGATAAGAGATGGGTAATGACATTGCATTGCATTTAAATTCCTGGAGGTTGTAGCCGTCAGAAAAGCAAGAATATGGAAGAGAATTCTACAGGAGGGGAGTGCGAGAAAAGAAGCTGATGGTGTAGAATTTATGGCTACATTTGGTTGATCTAACAGTGAATGTGTGGGACCAAGTTGCCAGTCTGATTGCACCAGTTAATTCATGTGGCAGGCACACCAGTGCCAGTTCGTCGGAGCAGAAGCCATGAAAATATTTACAGAACAGACAGAGGGAAGCCACATCCCGCCGGTGAGGAAGAGGCTGGAGTCCCATAGTCAGAATTATATATTAACGGATGCGGCAAAACTTTACAGGCTGAATCGACACGCTTTGTTATTTAATCAGCTTATGTGAATGTATCAGATCAATATATTTTAGCTATCCCTGTGTCTAATGAGAAGGGTACAAGGCTTTTTCGGTGTTAGGCGGAGACATTAATGAATTTTGCCGATGTGGGTAATAGATGTTGAACAGAAAATCCGGGACATGTGGAAGAATTATTCTTTTGGTTTCAAACGTTAAGATTACTGCTTATATATAGTCTTTAAGATAAGAGATATTGAAGTGAATTATCTTTGCTTCACCGGTGTCAAACTTTTTATACCCGCGCAACCCCCCCCACACACACAGACACAGACACACAGACACAGACACACACACACACACACACAGACACACACACACACACACACACACACACATATATATATATATATATATATATATATATATATATATATATATATAGTATTTACGCTCTCACAGCCTGATTGAGCACTCTGGAAGAATGGGAGACTTTGAAAACAGTAGCTACTCCGGCATATACGCAGCGCACATTCAATAATGAAATAGAGCATTCTGGCTATTGACCGTGTATTATGATATACGCGCAAAGAAGTCTGCCTTTTTCTACCGAACGCTCGTAGCCCAGAAGTAGAATCGCCGACTGACGCCAATTTCGTCGGGTTTCAATCCTGGGTAAAAAGCAATCGGAGTCTAACCGTACTGATCAGCTGTAATACAGCGAAACCGATCTGTCTGCGGATGAATGTAGTGTGTATATATATATATATATATATATATATATATATATATATATATATATATATATATATACTAGCAGTATAGCCCGGCGTTGCTCGGGTTTAATGAAAGCTTTAAAACTAATCCATGTTCCTGTAGCTCAGACTCTTTGTACGTTGGCACGAAAGACTAAAAAGCAACAGTTGTTTCCAGTTAAAGTGAAACCGTAGACTGAAAGAAAAATGAATGGATGAAAGTGAAATTTTGATTTCCTGGTATCGATATCAAATAAGTTTTTTTCGTCGTAAGCTGAATTTTGAAAGCTAAATAAGTCCTCTGGGCAAATGGCATCATGGTTGAGATTAAGAACGACAATTATACCTACTTAGAGACAAACCCGAAGCGAAAAATAAAATAAAAGGGCTAAAAAAATACAGACATACAGACAGATAAACAGACACACGCACAAACATCTTGCCTTTTATATATATATATATATATATATATATATTATCGATTTTCTTGCCTATTATAAGAACCAACGAAGAAAGTGTCTGAGCTCCAGGTGCATGGATTAGTTTTAAAGCTTTCATTACACTCGAGCAACACCGGGCTATACTGCTAGTCAGAATGATATAAGTCAGTTTTACGAGCGGCAGTGCCTTCCTAATCCCTACTGGACTAATCTAACGATTTCCGATTTTCGTTGCACTATCGTTAAATCCCTGTCCAATCATCAGGCAATATTCATATTGGAGCTATCGGCAACGCGAAGACGTACAAAATAGCTTTTCCAAATTTCTGAGGAAGTGAACTGCCTCATCAAACTTTCTCTCCCACAGACAGTAGCCGACTGACGTTAGAATACACTTCAGTCGAAAAAATAAAAATAAACAACGCGCATTTGCTCTATGAAAATAAAAATAGCTAAGAGTTATTTTTACACTATATATATATATGTATATATAGGAAAAACACAATCATTTTTACTTATGCGAAGATTACGCGATTCCTTCATGAATATGCTTTCCTAGTAACTATGGGAGAATGGCAAAACTGCTTACATTATATGTTTGGTATATGGTCAACCGTTCCAAGAGAAACCTAAGGCCTTGTGAGACTCAATTTATTCTCTGATTTTAATTCTTCCAAATTGCTTTAATTGACCTAGCACACATGTACTTACAGAATGATCAACTGTACCTTCATACACAAAAAATGATGGTACATATATATATATATGTGCGTGTGTGTGTGTGTGTGTGTGTGTGTGTGTGAATTTCACAGAAAGCGAAGCATTAAACACACAAAAAGAAACAATGAGGAAGAGAGAATTTAACCATAGCTAAACGTTAAACTGCTGCAATGACGATTATATATAATGTATTTCGACTTGAAACTGGTAAAACTTTTTTCAACCTACTACTGCGCTTAAATACATTTAATCTAAGTCGTATAGTGATAGCTTCACCTGAAGAATTACCATGAAAATATATAGAAAAAGGTTTGAAATTTGAATATGCCGAGACATCAGGTTAAATCCAATAATAGTGTACATTTTCCTTTGCATTTGATTGAGTATAGTCATATTATACGCACAAATATATATATATATATATATATGTGTGTGTGTGTGTGTGTGTGTGTGTGTGTGTGTGTGTGTGTGCGTGTTCAGGTCAGAGAAAGAATATATATTTTTTGTGTTTGATGTGTGGATGAATATTTGATTGTATAAAAGCAATCATGTGTCCAAACATGCCTGTATTCACATTTGCAACCCTGCCCGATTAGGTACGCTATCGTTATTCTTGCTTTTGAACCATCATTAGTGTCTGAAGTATAATCGAATCGTTAACTGTGCTTTGTAAAATCCTGAAAGCAACATAGTTGTGAGGAGAAACATACACGCTTTCACGCTGCCAATGTTTATTTTAAACATTATCCATAATGCATTTTGTTATTTTTTCTATATGTCTCCGTAAATTGCCTTTAATTACTACTAGCGAATGTTCCTGCTTTTGCATATTGCCATTCAAATACACTTCCTAAATACTTTTTTATTCTTGAATTCTCCAGTAGAGAAAATTGTTTAGAAAAGCAAAGAAAATTTGAAAGACAAATTATTCTTTTTTATATGACCAATATTCTTTGATATGTGATGTTTTGCACGCAAGAAAAATGTTTAAATATAATCTTGTTTGAAGCTAATCAAACTTGGATGTAATCTTTTTTCTTCCATGTTTGTCTCACAACCCTCTGCCCTTACTTTAATGTTTTTATTCTGTAATTGTTTTCACAATATATTACCGCTTGTTTTTTTTTATTACACTTCGATTTTTTTATTATTCATAGTCTGCGTAAACATGAGGGACATTTGGTATGCGATTTCCAAGGTAAATCTCCGTTTTAATCTTCAGTTTGTCGCAGTGCTACTCCAAAGGCGATAAATCTATCATGCTCAGATGAATTTCTCAAGATTTCTAAATATACTCAGTCATAACATATGCTTTCAACAGGATGTCGATAGACTTTGGCAATTCCCCAGCACAGATCTTTGGGGATTTTTCAAATTGGCACTAATCATGAGACTTCAATTCATATCCAGTCACATTTCATGAAAGATTATTTGTTTTATAAAAAATTATAGTAGCCTTTAGCAAATTTGGCTTACAAAATATCATATATTGTAAGGTTTTAAAGTATAACATTTTAAGTTGAACTAGAATCAACAAAGTCTAATTATTACTGTAATGCCAAAGGAAACGCACACACATACTCGCAAACACCATCACACACATACACACCCACATATATGTTTGTGTCATTATTTAACGTTATTGAGTCAAATTAAACAGTTGCACCAAAAAGTGCTTAATATATATTTAAATAAAATTTTAATTCGTAAGTCATTTAAATATTCTAATTCGGATGAACAGCCGATTACGCTTAGTATAGTTTTAATTTAATTTTTCATGTGTGCATATGAATTTTTCTTGTCAGAGTATAAAAATATACAATAGTCATATACACAAGTCTACCATTCGACCCTGCATGGAGTACTGCTGCCATTTATGGTCAGGCACCCCTACCGCTCACCTCAGTTTTCTCGACAGGCTCCAAAGGAGAGTTAGTAACGTGATAGGTGCTGACTTGGCGGCTCGACTACAGCCACTTCCCCACCGACGAAATGTGGCCTCCCTTTGTTTGTTCTATAAGTACTTTCATGGCTTCTGTTCAGACGAACTTAAGTCAGTGGTGCCTCCTCAACAGGTGTTTACTCATGCAACCTGAATGGCAACTGGGTCCCACCCATTCACAGTTAGTTTAGCCAAATGCAGACGACAATTCTACTCCTGCAGCTTCTTCTTTCGCACGTCATGCCTGTGGAACTCGTTCCGATATTCTTGCTTTCCTGACGGCTACAACCTCCAGAAATTTAAATGCAAAGTCAATACTCATCTACTAACCACTTGACTCTAGCCCTTCCCCCACCCCGTATATCCTTCCCTTTCTCTCCCCCCCTGGCAACTGTCATTACACCTGCATTTTCATCTTTCTATTGCTTCTTTCTAATTGGTTTGTAATCCTCCTCTACCTCCTCTAATTAATTTTCTTTCAGTGATGTAGCCCCCCGCACATCAGTGGCATTTACGCCTTGCCCGACGTGAAATGATTAAAAAAAAACTTGTCCAAATGTTGTGTACTTTCTAGCGGTTTCTGATATGCTGTTATCGATTATAAAGAACTAATTTTGTTTTACTAGTAATCATCATATGTAAAATTTATGTATATAATGTCTTGTGTATAACTTAACGTTCTGAACATGTTATGCACTTTTTTACCGTGTTTCTAAATGATGCTGTTAGGTGCAGTATTTCTCTCTTTTATTAGTAATGGTCCTACTATATTTAATCTACTTTTGCATGTTAATCATGCTATTATGTATGTATTATTAACAGATGTATAACTGATATACCTTGGAAGATCTCAATGTGTATATAAATAAGATCGTAGTAAAAAAGGTGCAATGTCATATTTTTCGTTAATTTTTTGTGTAGCCAATGTATTTTTTTAAAGCTTTGAGTAGTTGAGGAATAACGTTCTCCAAAAGACATATAAATTGGGCAAAGACGCTGGTTCTCTGCACTTTAGAATTTTCAAGGAATGGTTATTATTGAGGATTATATTAGCAGTTTTGATTTTTGGAACAATTAAATCTACGTTTTGTTTGACTAAATCGGTATTGCTTAAATTCTGATGATATTGGATTGTTGCTTAATTTCGGATGCTACTTTTTCGGCGAAATACATTATATATATATATATACAACATTGTGATGCTTTTTATGGGATTTCTAGATATTTCGCCGATCATTATTATTGTTCATTGGCAAAATATACCCCAACACAAAGAAACAATATATACAGACATATGTTGCTGGAGAAAATTTGAACGCACCTCTATATATATATATATATATATATATATATATATATATATATAAGGTTATTTGTATGTGTTCAAAATATGCGGAAGCCATAATACATTCAATGAATTTTTCTATGTACACGCTAAATCACAGTTGAATTTAGACAGTTAGTTTTACGCCTAAGTAGATAAATGACGGAAAAATGACAGCCGAAAATCATTGTTTTTACGCATTTCGAGATAATAGTACTCTTTTCTTCTCTCTCTCTCTCTCTCTCTCTCTCTCTCTATATATATATATATATATATATATATATATATATATATATATGACAAAAAAAGTAAAATTATTTGATGGTGAATTTCGCTAATAGGTGTTTCGGCTTCTCCAGGTAAGAATGAAGGACAATTTTTGTAAAAGAAATTCCTTGTAATTTTGAAAATAAGCGTCGCAAAAATTATATAAAATTATCTGATCCGACGAAAAAACACCTAAAAATGTTTTTGTATTAGTTCGTTTTTTTACCCTTTCGTGAATTCTTCTTCTACAGGTACCCATATTACTTCAAGATGTACGTAGTCATGGACGTTCAATTAAGTCTGTCTTTTGTCTCTCTCATAGATTTTCTTCTTGGCATCTCTTAAACCTAGCTCTGCCATCGGTTTGCTCAGGCCTATCAAGTAGGTCTCACGCTGCGTTCTCCTATCTATCATTTCCTCTATCTTTCCTGTAAATATTAAATTCTTCAGACCTTCCCTCCTCATTATATGTCCCAGAAACCTCATTTTTATGTTAAGTATGAGTTTTCTCCACATTTAACTCATCTCAGACACATCGTTGTTAGTCACGTGCTCAGTCCATGGTATCCTAAGCATCCTTCTGTAAAACCATATTTATGCTGGTTCAAGCTTATACATCCTTGAAGCGATCGCCCATTATTCACTGCCATAAAGAAGAACAGTCATTATATAGAAATCCAGCACTCTCTTCTTTGTTTTCAATGGAATTTTCCTGTTTTCAGTACTCTGGTTAGCTTTTGAAATACGTCCTTGACCATACCAATGCGTATTTGGATCTCAACATTAGAGTTTCATCCTCTATCTGCACGCTTCCAAGGTATTTAAATTTCTTTAATTTTTTATTTTAGTTTCTCCAACCCGTAGGTGGCATACTGAGTTTTTGCTGATGACCATGTATTCAGTTTTCTTTAAGTTTATGCTGAGTCCTTTGTTCTTGCTTTCTCCTGCTAACTTTTGTAGGATGTCCTGCATTCTCCTTTCCGTGTCTGCTATCAGGTCTGTGTTATCTGCGTATCTTACATTTTTCACATTATGGCCATTAATGATGAAACATGGCCAGGGTTTTATTTCTGTCAAAATTCTTTCGCTCTAGAAGCTGAACAGACTCGATGAAAAAATACATCCTTGTGTTACGCCCTTTATTACAGTTTTGAATTCCCTCCCTATCCGTACGAAAATGTCGAGGTTGTCGAGCATCTCTATGAAGTCTTTGTGGCGTACTGTCAGCCGCTTTTGCGCAGTGTATAAAGCACAGACACAGACCCTTCTATATTTCTGTTGCACTTTCTGATAGCATTCTAACCATGAATATTACATAACTTTTCCCGATCTCTTTAAAAAAGGTGCACTGTTTCTATCTGAATCGATTCTGCTGCGCGCATTGTTCATCAAAATCCGGATCATGTGCTTTTTATGTAGCACATTAGGTTAATTTTTCGGTGGGGCTCCCATTACTTTGCACCTGGCTTCTTAGATAGTGCTTTGAAGATTAATCTGCTTAGGTTCTCCGGTATATTGCTGCTGTTGAGTAGACAGACAGAAAGACTGACAGACAAAAACATTCTCAATGCGTAGGAAAGAGAAGATGAAAGAATGTAAATATTAAATAAGTTCTTAAGTTTAAATGACCACTGTTATAGAGAAAGATAATACAGATTACCAAGGATTAAAGGTTACATAAGTTTACTCGAAGTAGATCCGTTTTTTCTCTCTATTATCTTATATACAACATTGTGATGCTTTTTATGGGATTTCTAGATATTTCACCGATTATTATTATTGTTCATTGGCAAAATATACCGCAACACAAAGAAACAATATATACAGACATATGTTGCTGGAGAAAATTTGAACGCACATCCAATTCATCGTAATACATCTTTAAACGTATTTCAACTTAATGATGTTAGTCTGATCAGAAGAGAACAGAATTCACTGAAAAGAAAACACGTTAGCTTTTTCGCTAATCTCGAGAATATAATTGAAACCAATGTCATACATTATACATCATCACAAATAATGTAGCTCTAAGAACAACCGACCGAACAGATAAAAAATACATCCGCTCGGAGAGGGGTTAGTAAAACATGATCCACTCGGAGTGGACTGATTTAAAATACAGCAGGTACCAATGTCTCTCGTTCTCGCTCTCTCTCTCTCTCTCTCTCTCTCTCTATATATATATATATATATATATATATATGTATATATATATTTGTGTGTGTGTGCAAAGTGATAACGATGTATAAATATTTATATGTCATGAACAGTTTTGAAAAAAAATAGATATGAAACTGGAAAAAATGTGACGCTTTTCATCCGTTACGATTTCTTAGAACTAAGTTTGTTTACGATGTTGTGTCTAAACTTGCGTCCAGACGACATATAGACTCAAAATTTTAGGAATATATATATATATATATATATATATATATATATATATATATATATATATATAGTTTATGGGTAAGTGTTTGAAGGCTATCAGGTTTAGTATAGAAAGGAATGTAAAGAAGGTATTGGTTATTACCTATTTATTATTCATTAACATTTCAAGATCAGAATCTCATCTTCAGAATGACAGGAGAGATTGGTTTCACGTCCGTCCGCTAGTTGACCGTGCCTTTAAACAATGGTTCTTTTTCACAGCTACTGCTGGAGTTTATTGTAGTGAGCATGTGTATGTGTCTACCTGTGTATAGTATTTTGGAGTGTATATGTAAATATGTGTATGTGTTTTCCGGTGTATACTATTTTTTAGTATATATATATATATATATATATATATATATATATATATAGTGTGTGTGTGTGTGTGTGTGTAGTATGTTGGAGTATTGCATTTGAGTGTGTGTGTGTGTACTTACATATACATTTTTTGTGCTTGTTCCGGCTTATAGCGTGATATACTTGTTGCTGTTGGTCCCATGTTTATAGGCATATAGTCCAGTCATATGTAATTTGGGACCAGGTGGCTGGGCGAAGAAGAGAGCTCATGGAAATGATTTAAAGTTAGCTGAGATTTCTAATTGGGAAATGAGTGAGCCAAAAGCCATAATGAGAAGAACGATGAAAACAACCCTTGCAGAACCGGAAGAATTAGAATCAGATGAAGACTCTGAAAGAGAGGAAGAAGAAAGAGAGATGGATCAGAAATCCATTATAATGAACTCTAGAGGGCCAGACGGGACGGACCAAGTGTCTTAGCGACATCCATCGGTGGTGGTCAGCCGGGCTTACTCGTCGTCTGTGTTGTTGCAGAGGGAATATTGCGATATCACCATTCCACCACGAGGGCTTAAGAAAAAAATGACGAGAAGAACTCATGATAAAAGCTAAGAATCGAAGTTGAAACTTCGTAAACCTGAATCAGGAGGCGAATCAAGTGAATGGAAAGAGGAAGATGATATACTCCGAACTCTGTGATAAATGGAGAAATGAAAAAGTGTTAGACTTCCAATCGACAGAGTATGAAGATATCCAAGGTTCACAATCAGAACTGCTCGAAGAAAAAGAAGAAATCCCCCCATGTTTAGACCTCGAGACAGGAACTGGAGTTGAGTCAGGGTAGTCAGAATTACCCACAAAATGCGACTGAAGGCAGACACACCTAAATCTCAGTAAGAAGATGGTGGAGAATAAGGGTCCCTTAGAGATCCTAATAATAAAAGTGAGAAAAAATGGTAGCTGTAGTTGGAGAGGCTGGGTGGGCGGATGGCGTGTCGTGGTGAGAAATAAATCGCTCGTCGATGCTACTGATAGGCCGACAGTGGTACCGGCGCAACTTAAACGCTGTGGCATGGGCGACGCCAACTTGTCCGAAACAATTACACTACTAATAGTTAATTAGCGATAAGGGAAACTGAAAGCTGAAAAGGTAGTAAGACAGAAAGGTAGCGACAAACACATTAGGGAATAATTAGGTAAATAATTAAATTGATTAATGAATTATTAGGGGAATGGCCAAGATGAAAATACCAGTGCTGTTGATGATGATGACGATGATGATGATGAGGAGGATAGAATCATAGAAACACAGCAGAAGTACAATATTTAAAAAGCCCATAGAACTGATAATAACAAGATCCAAATGGGTGGTCACTTTTGTAATAGATTTATACCCGTACGAGGTGTTACTGAATAGACTGAAGCATACTATAAGGAAGCTAGGAATAGCAAGAATAAAAGTAGCGCAGCATAATCCAGGAGAGAAAGAATATCTCAGATTGTTGTATCCCTTGAGGGTGGAAAAGTCTGTAATGTTGGACCATTAGAATAACATGCGGAATTACACGAGGGAGATTGAACTGCTACAAACTAGAGAAAAAACGAGCTTTTATTTCCCATAGATGAGAAGACGCTAAATGTAATTTTTGAAACAATAACAGAAGATGACCTTGGGGTCATAAGGTAGAGCCTAGGAAAAGTAGAGAAAATCAGAAAATATTGGCCCAGTGGGCGCAGTATAGTGTTTCGATACTGAATATTACGAGAGCCAGTATGAATGGAACAATAAGTAGCGTGAGTGAGCTACTGCACGAAATGGCTAATAATACGGAGGCTATGGCAACTGAAACGCAGCGATTAAGTAAATTCGTTCAACAGTATTTTCAGTTGAACGCTATTGCTAATAGGGTGCGAATAACTAGTCGGTCATTGACAACATTACTGGAACATGTGAGAGTTCAGATGGACATGTTATCATTGGTACACTTGTCTCCTAGCATAATAACTCCAACACGTTTCAGGAGGCTTTTGTTTGAAATACAGGGCGAATTACCCCATATCTTTAGATTACCGGTAGATCCCACTAGAGAACTATGGAAATATTATAGTATTCTAGGTTGTATAACCTTGTTGGAGCTTGACAAATTGCTGGTTTTGATGTCCCTTCCATTGGAGTTATACTAAGTTATAAACTTGCCTATTCCTTACACACATGTAGATCAATGTTTCGGAGTGATAGCGAGATACAGAATTGAAACCGAAAATATATCCTTGAATAACAGCTAGGACGAAGTTTATAATACTCTTGGCAGATGAACCAGGAAGGTGTAGAAATGATGCGTTAAGAACTTGTACTTCACAAAGTCCCATTTATGTGGCTGGTAATCACAGAATGTATGTACTGGTATTATTTGAAAATAAAGGGGAAGTAATTGAGAGGAACTGATAATTAAATCCTGAAATTCTTAAAATTGTCCTATGAACAGATTTAACACTTCAAAAATAAATGATGTAATAAATAAAATCAGAAGAAGAAGACGAAAAGAATAATATCACCAGAAGTATTACTGCTTCTTTGGTTAGCCAAGGGAAGGAAGTAGCTCCGCCTCAAAATGTAAAGGTGGGAGTGATTTCATTGGCTAAAGATTTGATTAGCATGGACACCCCGCGTCCGTCATGTTCTCACCAAGACAACTTGGGACATGTATAAATATAGAGTCCCAGAGGGACAAAATCAGTTATTCCGACAAGTAGAAATGTAACGACAATGGAGTGACGATTCCCAGCCGGGGAACCACTGTTATATATCGACAAACAACAAACACGCATATATATAAAAATATAAAGTTATATTTTTATTAATGACGATGAACCGTGTAGAATAGGGAACAGAGAATTGAGAGAGCGCGCTTCTAATGGGTTGACGGGAGTGTAGTCTTATCTGTTGTGCCTCTCTCTTCACCGGCCGATCTCTGTTGCTCCTCTACTGGCGAATCCGTGTGCCGAGGTCTTTTTATAATCTTCCAGAACCGGGACTTTTTCTTCCGGTTTTGCCTCGCCCACGCACGTCCACGTAATTCTCAGAGACACCTGTTCTGTTTGCCTCTGTAGTTATTTCCGCTGCTGCCGGAAATAAGGTCAAACGACATCCGTTCCTTTCAACGACCGGAAACACCCTCGCTTGCATCAGCCTTCCTCGGGTGGGGCCAGATTGTTATATTACATTCCTCGCCCTCCCATTTTCCAAAATGTTCACCTAAGAACATTTTAAGCGCAACACCCTCACACTCCTCCCCACGCCACACAAGCCCGACAATTGTATAAAACATGTGCACGCCAAAACAACAAAACATGTGCATGCCGAAACAAAAAAAAACAACAAAAAAATATATAGGGGAGCCTACATCGGCAACCCAACAATGTTCGTGTCCATCGTGAAAATTGTTCTACCAGCTCGATGTTTCATTGTTCTTTTTTTTTTTTTTTTTTTTTTAATATCCATTTTCACAGAATTGGGCAAAGTTTTTAAAAATGTTCATTTTCTTTCTCGACTCTGTCCATAAGCGTAGACGCCTCGATGCACGACCACATGATCATAGGCGGTAACCGCGCCCCAGTTTCTAAACTGACATCGAGTAAATGACCTTAGACCAACACCATGCGTGTTTCTGCTCGAGTTTATTGTTACACATGTAACTTCATTTAATTTAATTTAATTTCAAACATACTATGTTTGAACACAGAAAAATGGCCATTATCTGCAGTACATATCATTCATAGTCTGACCGAGAAACGTTCAATAGAAAATGAAGAAAATTACCCTGATTCCAACGCTAATCCGCATGCAATTTACTTGTGGAGGATTAGAGGTTTCATCTATATTAATTTAGTCTTAAAAAATGGACCCGTGACTCGCAGTTCCTTAGTTTGTACAATGTTTTCCATTCCTTGAACTACTTCCTCTGGATTCGAATCCAAGCATATCTGATGTGTTGACATCTCTCTGTTTAACGCAGAGACATTTGAGTGTTGAACACCCGTTGACCCCGGAGTACTATTCACAACGGATAACTCCCTTTCCTTTCCCGAAGCATTGTTGCTTCTTTCACACTTAAAAATCCGCTTCCTAGCTATTATTCCAAGGATTATCATAACACCGACTATGCCAGCAATGACTCCTATCGTCAACTTCTTCGGGAGTTCTTCATATCCTTCACTAAATCTTTCCATATCTATCTGTTCCAAGGTATTTACTAGTTTGCGGATAGGAATCTCCTCCATATCGCGCAATTCTACCGGCATGGTGTCCACTGAAAAATTGGGAAATTTCTGCGTAATTGGGGACCAAACCACTGAACCAGAGACGTATAATTTGCTTTATGCTTTAGATACTATTAATAATTTTCCCTTAAACTATCTCACTTAAACTATCGTTAATCCTCCCACTGCTTCTTTCCCAATCCTATAGCATATCAGCCAATACGTCTACAAGACTTTTCAGTTGTTCTTTCTTTTTGTTCGGATCAACTGTGGAATCTGCAGGTCTATCCGTGTCAATATAAAGTTTTCAGAAATTAATATATCTTCAAAAGATATTTCCCAAGTCACATAAATGAAAATTCACAGAGGATGTTGAATTGATGGGAACCTGCACAAAAGCATAATTCACAAACATAGAAATGTAAATCATTTTGTAGTGTACAGTCATTGAAAAGAAATAAAAAAAAAACCTAACACTGCACAAACCAAAGAAAACATTGTTATCAACAAGTTAATCCAATTATCCAGTTTAAAGAGTAGAAGAAACTTCCTTTACATGATTTTACATTTCACTTACTCAATAAAAGTAAGATTAATTAAGCAACATACCAGTAAACTCACTTCACATATATGGTAAAATATTAACAAAAAATAAATAAATCATTAACTCAGATGTTTTATACTTACAGATAGGTAAATATCTCAACTTTATTCCTCCCGTCAACCCCAACCTATGCGCTCTCCGCTAGGCGTACTACTCTCTGCATGTAGTCCTGCACCCCCTCCGTTCTACCCTTAATGTGTTCGACACCGAACAATCCACATTTCTCAATTCTAGGGTCAGATCGGCAAAAGTATGCTGTTCCATTTTTTTTTTTTTTTAACTAGACTTACTATAAACACGAGCAGAACACACACACTATCAAATCAAAGAGTCACCTACCTTGGCTGATGTCTATAGTCGTGCGGCTGCTTCTATTTTCGTCTTCTTTTTTCTTTCTATCTGGTAGTTTTAATTCCGTTGAATTTCAATCGTCGCCGTGGAAACCAGCTCACATCTAACTGTTTTGTTGTCTCAAAACAGCAAGTCACTAGGCACCAATTATGTGTCTTAATGACTGAGCCGGTTACAATAGGGAACAGAGTATTGAGAGAGCGCGCTTCTAATGGGTTGACGGGAGTGTAGTCTTATCTGTTGTGTCTCTCTCTTCACCGGCCGATCTCTGTTGCTCCTCTACTGGCGAATCCGTGTGCCGAGGTCTTTTTATAATCTTCCAGAACCGGGACTTTTTCTTCCGGTTTTGCCTCGCCCACGCACGCCCACGTAATTCTCAGAGACACCTGTTCAGTTTGCCTCTGTAGTTATTTCCGCTGCTGCCGGAAATAAGGTCAAACGACATCCGTTCCTTTCAACGACCGGAAACACCCTCGCTTGCATCAGCCTTCCACGGGTGGGGCCAGATTGTTATATTACACCACGACCGTAGAGACAGAGACAGTCGCCTGCTGATAGAGTTCCTGACTAAAGATGTACTGAGACAGATAATTGCCACGCCGTTGGATGCCAAACCTTAGAGATAGTTACGGTCGCCTCCGATAGACTACTGGCTGAAGATGTAAAGAAACAGAAAAAGTCTAGCAGACCGATCGAAAGAAAAGAGTTAAATGTTAAACAACGAACCGTCTAGTTGTTGCGCTGATCTAAGAGAGATAAGACGAATTGCCGCCGATGTCACTCATCATACACAAAGACCAATCTTCTGCAGTTTCCGTAAAGCTTCGGTGAAAAGATGGAATAAGACATTTTCAATCAGCACAAACTTAAAAATTCCGATTGGAGTGAACAAACATTAACAACCATAGACGTGAATTAATGTTAAGGAGACAAACACCACTCTTACACGAAATTCCGTAGAGCTAAGAGACTGACGATTGTTATGTTTTAATTATTTATTCTTTCTTTGTTTTTGTTGTATATAAAGACTTTTTGCGCATCTTATTCGGGCATCATTCAATTCAATTTCGGTGCCGTTTACATTAACTCAAATGTGTGCACGCGTCCGGTCTGGTTCAATTCGGTGAAGAGACAGCTAGGAAGATTTCAGCGTGACTTCCTTAGGATCAAAATTCCCAGCGTGGACGAGGAAGAACACCGTTGTGATAGTCGACTTGAAAACCAGTTACTATGTCCGAACTCTCTCAACTAACGGCCGGAGTGCGTCGTCACATAAATGTGTATCGGTTATGCTGTAATTGGTTTTGTTGAAGTCCGTGTAGTCTATGGATGAGCTCATCAGAACTTTCGACGTATCTCGGAAGGTGGAGAATATAGGTTTGAGGATTTGTTACAGAAGCCATGATATTTTGTATGTGGGTTCTATACTAAAAACGACTGGTCTAATCTGTGGTGTCGTGCTGGTATTATGTGTTTTATGTTTATGAGGTGGTAGAACTTTGGGAGATTGCAGTTCCTGGTAGTAAAATTTAGCTTGTATTTCTTAGGGAGTTTTCGAAGTTTGCATATATCAGTCTATACAGTATATATATATATTGCAGATTAGCTAAATTCATCTCTGTTGTTTTTATTTTTCATTTCACTCCCTCAATGTGTTATATATCAATAAACAGACAAACACGGGTATATATAAAAATATATGACATATTTTTATTGATGAACGATGGACCGTGTAGCCTAGGATACCGAGAGTTGAGGGAGCGCTCTTCTAAGGGTTGACGGGGTGACGGGGGAGTGTCGTCGTATCTGTTGCTCCTCTGGTCTACTCTGTTCCTCTGTTCTCTCTGACTAGACTGCCGTGAAATCCGTGCCCGAGGTCTTTTTATCTCCAAACCGGTACTTCCGATTTTTGCCTCGCCTACGCACGCCCACGTAATTCTCAGAGACACCTGTTCTGCTTGCCTCTTGTAGCCATTTCTGCTACTGCCGGAAATAAGGTCAAACAAACATCCGTTCCTTTGAACGGCCGGAAAACGCCCCCGCTTGCATCAGCTTCCTTCTTCGGGTGGGGCCAGATTATTATATTACAAATGTAGCGAAAGAAGGCCACAAGTTTAACGGAACGATTGAAAACATTTCTAGAAAATTTCTTTTCATTTACGTCTCTTTTCTCATTTCAATATAATTAGGAATGTTTTATGTCAACATTGTGGTCAGTTTCTGATGGTGGACAATCAGTGTTTTGTTAATATTTCTTTTGTAATCATAAAATCTTCTATTTAAATCTCTTGAGGTTTCTCCCATATATTTTTTCTAGAAATCCTGTCAAGGTAACAGTAAATTCCCCTTTCAAGTTTTGGCTTTTTATTTTGTTTCGCATTGAATAAGTCTTTTATATTTTTAGATGCATTTGAGGCAAATTTGACAAGTTGTGTTGAGGTTACAATTTTTTCAACTATAGATTTGATAGAATAATGAGTTGATAAAATATTTTTGGTTCATTGATTTTGATAGAAAAGACAGCTTCTCTATTTTAGAATATTTTATGAGCTTTCCTTTTACATTGAATATGAAATAGTTATTTTAATGGAGGGCCACGAAAGTATTTTTAATACATTTCTCCTTTTCGTGTAGATATTGAAGGCTGCAAATTCTGAGATCTCTCAGAATCTCTCAGAATGAAGTAGAATCCAATGATTATTTCTTATTTTATTTTGTTGTTATGATAGTTGATTTTCTAAGTGCCGATTACATATGGCACATGGCTGAAAGTATGGGGTACACAGTGAGAATCGAATTAACTACTCAGTTGCAATAGGTTCTAGCAAGACAAGCTTGCCAAACATTAAACTACATCTAGGTGCCTTTTTGTTATGATAGGTTAACAATTTATTCGGTCATATTTATAAATTGATTTTCGGTTTCAACTTTGTTTAGTTTATCTACAAGATCTGGTAATTCAGAATTACGTGAATATATTAATATAGCTCTATTAATATATGTGTTATAAGTTGATTCCTTTGGTAAATTATTCTAGAAAGGAACTTATTTTTAGAAGATACATGCCATAAATCTAGTAAGAGGTGATTCCATCGAAGGTTTCTTTTTGAAAATTGGTATTAAATCTGAAAGAGCTTTGATTGATAATGATACGCTATATTTTTATTATTTAAGTTATTGTAAAGAAATATTTTTTCTGTGGCTGCGTTCGGTGATTTTTAAAAGATTTAATCATTTTTAACCAGGACAGTGTAGATTCATTTTTTGTCTAGACTGATCATTGTTTTTTTCAATCAAATATGTTTCGCTTTGTTTTGTTGTTTCTTGCCAGATAATTTTATATATGATAATCCTATTGTCCCAATCAGAGGTTTTAAATGTACCTTTGAGCTAGTTTTTTGATGACAATTCTACGTATTCTCGATATGATATGGCGCATACGAATGTGGGTTTTGGTTGTTTATACGTTGAGGTCTTCTAGAGTGATCTTATGAGTCTATACCATCTATAATTTATCTTCATTTTATAAACGTTTCTAGATCGTTTTGTTGCCTTTTGTGTTTCAGTAATTATTTTCTATTCGTTTATTCTTTTATATATATCGGCATAGTTTAGTAATAAAATTCTTTTTTTTATCGCATTGGTTGAAAAAACGTTATAACAGTTCCTTCCTACTATATCACGGGCAAAATCATTCCCAATTTGATGCAATTATACTTATGTATCCTTTATATATAATGATAATTCATTATATATAATATTTAACATTTCATAATATATTATTTGACCTAATCGAAATGTCGATGCTTACTATTAAGAAAGTTGTATTAGCTTGTCGGGAAAAATAATGCCGATTTTTAAGGTAAATTATAACTCTAAACATAATTATGCGGTTAAATATTTATTCATCTAAGTATGAACATTTTTTAAACATTTCTTCTTTTTTCCTTCAAATCAAAGACACAGCTTTCCAATAATGCGGGAGTTTTCTCGGAAAGGACGTTGGTGTTTGATGTCATCTAAAGAATTGAAATTTTTATCATAGAGATTATTATACAAGGTCCTGAATAATCGAAAATCAGAAAGAGGCATTGTATAGGGAATCTAGTGGGTGTGTACCAACAAAGCGACAATATTTACTGGGTCGTCAAGTAATATGAGGTCTATCAATATCCAGATGAAAAACAACGTCTTCGCTTTTCGTAAAATTTGGGAGTCTTTCTGGAATAGTTTATTTTCTTTCCTCCAGCTACAGATGATGCTTTTCAGAATCAATTGTCTGGTTCCTTGAAAGAAGCTCATAGTGCAGGATTCCCTTTTGTTATGGTGCTCTCCTAAGAGGCGTAGACTCTTCCTCTTACTATATATAATTATCTGCGTGATATCAGGAAGGCAATACAAGAGCAGTTAACGGATGTCAAGTACGACATCTAGTACGCAGTTAAAATCAAGGTAATAAGCAGTGTAACCGGACCGTTTGAACTTACTTATTTCCATGTATTTCTTACTAACAGTTCCTTTGTGTATATTGTTCTTGTTATGGTTCGATCCTACCTCCTGTGTTCCGTGTCTTACTTCTGGCACAAACCATTCACTGCAACTTTGCAGTGAAGTTTGCGTTAAGATTTGCCACAAATCATTGACAACGAAGATCCACAACACCTTCCCATCCAAACAGACACAAGGCACGATTTTTTAACGCAGGAACGTTTTTGCTGAACATTGTTGTAAACAATCTACTTCTAATCACTTGTACAATTTGCTTAAGTTTTCATTCTTATTAGATTACCGAAAAAAAAAAAACTTAATCCCATTTCATCTATTTCATCTCTGATCCTGTAGTACCAACACATTATAGCGATTTAAGTACGCATTCTTTGGTGTGCGTTCAGGGATACTTGATTTTGATAAAATTAGGGTTTCTGTCATTTTCTGCCTTTTGTAATTTGGTGTTTTCTCAATCAATTTTTTGATTTAGTCGTCATCTGTATTGACGAATATGCCCGGACGTTCTTCATCAATGAGACTATAACCGCCAACTCTAAATATAGTGAACAACTATCAGCTACGACAAGTTCACACAGAACATATCTTCTATTTTTTGCCATGCGAGCTCATTTTGTCTTTACCGTTATATACATTATCTTGTGTTTAAAATTAACCTTATAAACTACTGTTATATATCGCCGTACGACGACAAAACAACAAACACGCATATATAAAAATATAAGGTTATATTTTTATTAATGACGACGAACCGTGTGGAATAGAGAACGGAAGGGTGAGAGCGCACATAGAATGGTCGACGGGAGTGTAGTTTTTGCCTGTGGTGTTTCTCTGCTTCCACTGGCCGTTCTCTGCTGGCGAATCCGTGTGTCGAGGTCTTTATATAGTCTTCTAGAACCGGGACTTTCCTTCCGGTCCTGCCTCGCCCACGCAACGCCCACGTAATTCTAAGAGACACCTGATCTGTTTGCCTCTGTAGCCATTTCCGCCGCTGTCGGAAATAAGGTCAAATGACATCCGCTCCGGCCTCGACAGGATGTATTTCACAAACACCTGTCTTGTCGCTTCGCCGCCCCCTTCACCGACGGGAAACACCATCGCTTGCATCACTTCCTCGGGTGGGGCCAGATTGTTATATTACACTACCATTTTCATAGGGATGTAAAACTGTCACGAACTAAGTAATTCTTTCTCAAGAGATAGTTTGAAGAGTAAGCATATTATATATATCGATAAATTTGATGTGTTTTAACGTGTTGGAATATGAACATAATAATCGACAGTAACTTTCAGTACAATCCAATAAATAGTTGTTTCCTGAGCAGTTAGACCAAGTTGATATCCCATGCCATTAAAATGTTCACTAAATAAAATTAATAACAGTGTAGGTACAAGAGTTTAGCCCTGGGGTACCTGCATTAATAAAACATTATCTACCCAGAAGATCTTTTCTTTCGCGATTTTATGGCAACCTTTCCTGCCTCCCATGAGCATGGACCAAGCGATTCTCCCGGAGAGTAATACACTACGCCTCCTCGGACTTACCCTGTCCTCAGACCTCAAATGGAACCACTATATTGAATCCATAGCAAAATCTACTGCTAAGAAGGTTGGGTCACTATGTCGATCCAGCATGTTTTTTCCACCTGAATCCATCCTGCATATATACAAGTCAACCATCCGTCCGTGCATATAGTACTGCTGCCATTTATGGTCAGGTGTCCCTGCCGTTCTGCTCATTGTTATCGACAGGCTCCAAGGGAGAGTCTGTAATGTGATAGGTACTGATCTGGCGACTCGACTGCAGCCACTTTCCCAACGTCGAAAGATGGCCTCCCTTTGTCTGTTCTATAAATACTTTTATGGCTTCTACTCAGACGAAAGGTCACTGATGCCTCCTCAAGAGGTGTTTACTCGTGCAACCAGACTGGCAACTGGGTCCCACCCATTCACAGTTAGGTTAGCCAAATGCAGACGACAATTCTACTCCTGCAGCTTCTTCTCTCGTACTTCCCGCCTGTGGAACTCGATCCCGTATTCTTGCTTTCCTGACGGCTAACCTCCAGGAATTTAAATGTAAAGTCAATACTCATCTACTAACCACTGGACTCTAGCTCTCTCGCCACCCCCGTGTAACGTTCCCTTTCTCTCCACCTATGTGTCTCTCATCGCATCTTCTTTCTCGGCTTTCTATTGTTCCTTTCTAACTAGTTTGTACTCCTCACTCTTTTCTAATTAATCTTTTTACATTTATGTAGCCTCCTGCACATCAGTGGCGTTTCCGCCTTGCTCGGGGTGAAATGGTTAAAAAAAAAAGTAGAAAGAGCAGGAGCCAGCTCAGGAACACATCTAAACTTATTTATAAATGGAAATTTGTCTGCGTGTGTGTTTCTGTGTTCGTGTGTGTGTGTCTGTTACCTATAGACTCCGAAAGGGCTGAACCGATTTTCTTGAAAATTACACAGTTGTATTATAATTGTCTGCGAGTGTTCTTAGCTAGGTTTCTTGTCGAGGTACCCCCTATAAGTATAAAAGAAACGATATTCAGAAGTTTCAATGTTGCAGTTCTTATAATAGTGCAGAAAATCGATAATGTATATACACAAAAGGCAAGATCTTTGTGAGTGTGTCTGTTTATATGTCTGTATGTTCTTTATACAAATCCACAATTTTTATCCGATTCTCACCAAACTTCACACAAATATTCTTTAGTTGAACTCCAGGACCATGGATTAGTTTTAAAGCTTTCATTTCACCCGAGCAACGCCGGGCTATACTGATATTCTGTTCATAATTATACTTACAATTATTTGTGAGAATATAGTGTTGAAATGAGAGAAGAATCAACAGTAGGATATCACTCAACAGGTATTCAATACTAATGGTAATTCAGGAGAACATACAGAATTTTAATTTAGAATAACAATAAAGTGAAAAGAGAGATCACTATTTTTTAATATATCTATATATATATATATATATATATATTCATGTAACATCGTAATATATGTGAAAGAGACGCCCATATTCTTTACTTTCTAAATACCAATGTAGTTATTCATTTTGATGTTTTTATGACTGCTTCGTCACTACTTTAAAAAGGAAAGCAAACTTGGTCCACACAGAATAATATTTACGCATTCTACGCATTTATGCTCGCATACACGTACTCATTCAATAATTTCACACTGTACTATCGTGCTTGCTTGTCTTTTAATGTACATTACCGAATTCTTTTTCTCTCTTTCTTCATTTCTGTCACCGGTCGCTTTTCATTTCTCGCTCTCACTTTGCCACCCTCTCAAGTTGTCTGCTTCAATGTTGTACTGATTTTGACCGGGAGACATTTTAAAAAAACGAAAACGATTTAACTATGTCTGGTCTCCGCAGTAATTATACATTCTTCACTTATGACACATTACTAGTTCTTATCTTGACACTAAATCACATTTCCCCAACCTGTAATTAACAACTAACATGTAAGCCGAATTTATTTTTTCAATTGTCTCTTCTCTCTTGGTTTCTCACTTTACACTGTTATTTTTCATTTTGTTCAGTATTCCGCTTCACGATGGAGATATTGTAGCTTTTCTTCAATAAAATATTTCGCTGTACGATTTAGTAAATAGAAATTCGAGTGGATTTTAACCATTATCATGAAGACATTACATAGGTATTAATGTGCAAAAATGTCATTAAAACATGGTTATTTTTTCTCAGTATACATAAACTTTAATGAACAATGTGACAAACTAACTTAAAATATAGACAAATAAGGATAAAATAAAATAAATATTGCTGCCACATATGAACCGGGACGGGGGCTATGTTTTTAGAAATCTATATTATTGGTACTGAGCAGGGATCTCGTCTTCAGTCGGTTTCCCGTCACCGTAACGCAGCTTCAATGTGTCTTTATTCTATAAGTACTTTAATGTTAATTGTTCACGTGAAAGTTTCTCTACGGTTAGGGTTAGGGTTTATGGCTTTAAGCGCAGTGCCAGATTGGCAAAACGGTCTCATTATTTTATCGTAGAAATAGCTGGATGTGACATTAAGGTTGTTTTTCTTTTCTCACACTTTACGCCTATATAACTGTTTTCTGACTTTGTGCTTTCCAGCAAACATTGATCTTTAAAAAGTTTGATGCAATGTCTATCTTTAACTCTTAATGGTTAGCCAGCTTGTCATGTTAGACAACTTTCGACTACGTAGTGATTTTGATTCTCACTGGATGCTTCATACATTTTGCCTTGTGCGCCATATATGTTATAATTGGGAAATGATGTTATTTTATTGTTTTCGTTAACTGTACAGTTATAAAAAATAAACACGAAAGCGATCTTTGTTTAAAATTAATAAATAAATATTCAGATGTTTTATGCACGAATCTGTCTGTCAGTTATATATATATATATATATATATATATATATATGGATTTTTTTTAGACATTCTACAATTTCATGGGTAATACGTATTTCGCAGCAAACGTTTCTGCTCGTCAAAATGATACAAGAGTTAATATTTAAAATGATCCAGAAAAGAATCACATCCAGACAATCACGTGCCCATATGGAGAATAGATATTTGTAACGGTAATCTAATGAAAACATCTCTTCGCCCATTCAAGAGAAAAAAAGAAAGAAAGAAAGAAAGACAAATAAAATAGAGAAAACTCATAAACAGAAAAAAGAACAGAAAGAAAAGTAAAAATTAAAGGAAATGAGAACTAACAGTATAAAGAAATAGGAAGTTAAAGATAACATTTTAGATCGACACCGGCGTCTATTAGAAATTCAACTGCCTTCTTAGAAAAACATCATATAGAAATTTAATATTAAATTTAGTTTGAAAGATAATGTAATATATATACGGGATAAAAATAAATAGTAAATAATACGTTTTAATACAAATTAAAACATAACTACGAGTAGTATATTATAAATAAATACAGTTATAATAATTAAAAGAACAACAAATATAAAAATAAAGAATAAAAAATAGAAGATATAAGAAAATGATAAATAAAGTCTTAAAAACGACCTCCAAAATTATCTTAATAAATATTGATAAAATTTAATAATAATAATAATAATAATAATAATAATAATAATAAATAAAAAATGTATTTTATTTAAGAATTTTAAAACAATACTACTACTACTACTAATAATATTACTATAAAATATATATAAATAAATAAATAAAAGAAATTGATAAATAAAATATTAAAACGATCTTAATATTTATATTAAAGAATAATATTAAAAGTTTAATAATAATAATAATAAATAAATAAAAATGTATTTTATTAAAGAATTTTAAAACAATACTACTACTACTACTAACAGTAATATTACTATAAAATATATATAAATAAACAAATAAAAAAATGATAAATAAAATATTAAAATGATCTTAATATTTATATTAAAGAATAATATTAAAAATTTAATAATAATAACAATAATAATAATAATAATGAAGGCGATTGGAATGACAAAGAGAATGACGTGTTTTTCTGAGGCTCCTGAAAACGTAACCATAAAACGCTTTACCTCAATCATATAAATGGAACCTATAAGTCTGGTGAAATAAACATCGAAAGAGCTATATTTCAAGGTGATTCTTTGTCTCTCTTACTATTCTGCATATCATGAATAGCACTAACCAGTCAACTTAACAAGACAGTATGTGGTTATAAAATAGGCCAAATGAAAATAAGCCATCTATTTTACATGGATAACTTAAAGATGTATGCTAAGTATGATAACGAGCTGGTAGGTTTTCTACAAACTGTAAAATGCTTCAGGGAAGACACTGGAATGAAATTCAATTTGAATACATGTGCTAAAGCAACAGTTTTACGTACATCACTACAAATGATTATTGAAGTTAAAGCCAACCCCACAAAATGGAAGAAGTTATACAGTTCTGGGTAAAATATAGGCTTGCCCTAAAGAACATAACAAACAAGTAGATTGGATTGCCAAAGTGATAGAACAAATCAAAAATAAACCAGAAAAAAACATTGGCTGGAAACACAGAAGAAAATGTTATATGTGCACTGAAGAAGCACACAATTGGAAATTTCCAGGTATAGATAAAATTCCTAACTTTTGGTTATATTATTTAAATATAGCACATAAAAAACATAGCCAAAGAATTTCAAAAAATACCTGCATGGAAGACCAAAGTAATTCCATTTCTTCTATCCAAGAATAGTGAGACAAACAACCCGAAAATCTACAGACTAATTACATGCCTTCCGACAACATACAAACTATTAACATCTATTTTAACAAAACAGACATATTTCTTCTTGGAAAGAAATGACATATTACCGCTTGAACAAAAAAGTGCGAAACGTGGCTGTGACGGATGTAAAGACCAATTGCTTATTAACAGAATGATCCTGGAAAACTGGTACAATGCAAAGAAATATCATAGTAATGCCTTGATAGATTATCGTAAGTCATTCGATAGTGTACCATATTCCTGGATCTTGAAAACTTTAAATATATACAAGATATCACCCGTCATCATCAATTTCATCAAACAATGTAAATCGATATGGAAAAAAACCTTTACATGTATGATTTAAAGTTGTATGCTCAGAATGAAAATGAGCTGGAAGGTATTTGGCAAATTGTAAAATAGTTCAGCAAAGATCTTGGAATGAAATTCAATTTAAATAAGTATGCTAAAGCTACAATTTTAAGTAAATTGCTACAACAAACATCATCGATTAGCTTAGACCCTACCGTGATAATAAAAGAATTAAAGCCAAAGAAGCTTATAAATACCTAGGTGTAAATGGGTGCGACAAAATTCACCATAAAAAATGAAAGTAATAGAGCGTAAAACGTACTATACAAGGCCACGACTGATATTAAAAACTGAATTGAATTCTCAGAACAGAATTATGGCCATTAATAGCCTTGCAATCCCAGTTGTCCAATATAGTTTCAACATCTTAAACTGGACTCTAAACGACATCAGGAGAATGGATTCTAAAACAAAAAAGCTACTTTCTAAGCATAAGATGCATCATCTAAAAGCTGATGTAGACTGTCTATACATATCCCGTAAAGAAGTTGGAAGAGGTTTTATTCAGCTAGAAATGTCATACAAGACAACGACTATTGGCATACTAACATACATAGAAAAAACAAACGACTGGATGATACAATTAGACAAACAACATGAAAACAAAAAGAAAAATATTCAATAATAAAAGAAGGTGTTAAATACAAACATTATTTACATTTAGTAGGTTCTGTAGAAAAGCAAAACAGAAGACAAGAACCAACTACTGTGGCAAAAACTATGAAAAGTAAAACCAAAGATAAAGCTCTTGAACAGATGAAACAACGCTGGCAAGACAAACCTCTGCATGACCAATATCCAGAACGTGCCAATAAATACAACGTTGATAAAGTTAATACTCATCAATGTTTACGTGCATCAGGATTAAAGTCTGACACTGAATGTTTTATTCTTGCAGCGCAAAACCATAGTATTTTCACTAGGAACTGTCAAGCAAATATTATACATAATAATGTGGATCGAAAATGCAGGTTCTGTGATAAACACCAAGGAGCAATAAACCATCCAATCTCAGGATGTTCTGTACTTGCCCCAAATGAAGATAAAATCGTCATGATAGACTGGGGCAATACTTACATTGGACAATGTGCAAATACTATGGAAAGTCTGTAAACAAAGACTGGTATGAACATCACCCAGCACCGGTTACAAAAATAGATGTCACCATTCTATGGGATTACACCATCTAAACAGACAGAAAAATTGAAGCAAATAGGTCGGACATTATTTTTCAAAACCAGAAAGAAAGACTTGCCTATTAATTGTTATGGCTAGTCCAGCGGATTGTAACATATCAAACAAGGAATTCGAAAAACTGTCAAAATATAAAGACCTGTAAATTGAAATAGAAAAAATGTAGAAATTATGATAGAAAATGGAACAAAACAACACATTGAAAGAATCCCTGGAAACACCAAGGCGAACCTCGCGGCTGAGCTTGAAAAGGACCTCCAGTCCGTGGTGGATTGGGGTAGGAAATGGCTCGTAAATTTCAATTCTTCCAAAACGAAGCTGCTGTCAATTAACCACCACAGACGACCTCACCTCCCTCCCATTAGCATGGAACAGGCATGCCTCCCAGAGAGTAAAACACTACGTCTGCTTGGCCTGACACACTCAGCGGACCTCAAATGGAATGACTACGTCGAATCCATTGCTAAATCCGCTGCTATAAAATTTGGCTCTCTGTGCAAGCCCCGGAAATTTTTTCAGCCTGAATCTATCCTGCACTTATACAAATCTACCATCCGCCCGTGTTTTGAATACTGTTGCCACATCTGGTCGGGTGCCCCTACTATTCTCCTCGGGCTCCTTGACAAAATACAGCGGAGAATCTGTAACGTGATTGATACCGATTTAGCTGACAGCCTGCAGTCACTCTCTCACCGGCGTGACGTAGATTCCATGTGCCTCTTCTATAAATACTTTCATGGCTTCAGCTCTGATGAACTTAAATCACTTGTGGCCCCTATGTGTGAGTTTGCACGAGATACTAGATTGGCAACTAGGTCCCACCCCTTTACAATGAAACCGATGAAATGTAACCGCAATTTCTACTCCAACAGCTTCTTTCCTCGCACTTCCCGCCTGTGGAATTCCCTACCGCATGCTTGCTTCCCCGACGGCTATGAACCTCCAGGAATTTAAATGTAAGGTCAATAAACACCTCCTAACAAACTAACCCTCCCATTCTCTCCAACTCTCCTCCTATGTACATACTAACTCGTCTATCGCCCTGTGTAACTCCCTGCGCTATAGTGGCAGTGCAATGCCTTGCTTGGGGTGACATGATTAAAAAAACAGCTTAAGAGATATACAAAAATTGTCTTGTTAAGTACAGCCCACACACTAAGAAGAACTTTGTCTATGTAACACTAGGGATGAGAGTGGGGATGGGAGACAGAAAACATGAAATGGAGCCAAGACTACACACACGACCTGCCTTAGGTCTCCCCACAGATTTGGTACGTAGTGCGACCATAGCAGAAATAAAAACATGATGGAAAATGCCAACATAATAATGAATAAACAAATTTTTCTGGAATATATTACTGTGTTAAATTAAATTTACTACAATTGGTGCACAGGGGGTTACATAGAAGGAAAGTTATGAGAAAGACGAAAAAGTTATAGGGGGTGTCAGGAAGTGGGTAAAAGAAAGATTAGAATACTAGTGACCGTGGAATGCATGGAGAATGGATCATGTGAGAAAGATAGGGGATGCAAGTCAATAATTTAGGAGATTACTATTGACTTCACATTCAAATTCTTGGAGATTGTAGCTATTGGTTAAGCAACTAAACGGAATGAAGTTCCACAAGCGGGAAATGCGAGAAAAGAAGCTCATAGAGTAAGAGTTCCGTTTTACATTTTATTTGTTTCATAGAAAAAGAATGGGGACCTAGTTGTTGTCTCGTGACTCGAATAAATTCATATATAGGGGGTTACCAGCGAGCTAAGTTCATCGAAGCAGAAGTCGTGAAAGTATTTCTAGAAGAGGCACAGGGAAGCCACGTCACGCCGGTGAGACCGCGACTGCTGCCTAACTACCAAGTTGGCATTGATCACGTTACAGATTCTCTGTTGGTTTAGTCAAGAAACCCGAGGCGAAGAGCAGGGACACCCGTCCAGATGTGGCAGCTGTATTCAATACACGAACGGATTTTTAGGTTTATATATGTGTAGAATGGACTCAGACGTGAAAAACTTCATAGCCTTGCACAGTGAACCGGTCTTCTTAGCAGCGGATTTAGCTATGGATTCAATATAGTCATTAAACTTGAGGTGTTAGGCCAAGCAGGGCTAGTCCTTTGCTTTCAGGGAATCTAACCTGATCCCTGCTAATGAGGGTAGGAGTTATTGTCTTTGATGGTTAATAGATAGAAGCTTCGATTTTGAAGCATTAAAATTTACGGGCCATTTCTTAAACCTCTCTAACATAGATCGGAGCTCTTTCTCACGCTCGGCAGCGAGGTTTTTGATCGAGGCGAGAGTAAATGGTGACAAGAAAATAAATTTTGATTGCAAATAAATGTTTTATCACAACACCTGGTAAACAATTAAAAGAAATATTTACACTATATTTAAATTATTGAAGTTCATGAATCAAAGACCAAAATATATCAGAATAATTACGTGAAAGTATTTATGAAATAGACACATGGAAACTATGCCTGGCAGAATGTTTTTACCACCCCACGACTTAATCAAACAACTGTTCTATCTATCTATCTATCTATCTATCTATCTATCTATCTATCTATCTATCTATCTATCTATCTATCTATGTGTCTGTCTGCCTGTCTGTCGCTATCTATTTGTCTGTCTGTCTGCCTGTCTGTCGCTATCTATTTGTCTGTCTGTCTGCCTGTCTGTCGCTATCTATTTGTCTGTCTCTCTGCCTGTCTGTCGCTATCTATCTATCTATCTATCTATCTATCTATCTATCTATCTATCTATCTATCTATCTGTATGTCTGTATGTTTCTCTATCTATCTATCTATCTATCTATCTATCTATCTATCTATCTGTATGTCTGTATGATACTCTATCTATCTATCTATCTATCTATCTATCTATCTATCTGTATGTCTGTATGTCTCTCTCTCTCTCTCTATCTATCTATCTATCTATCTATTTATCTAGGAAGAGCTGATGCATATTTTGATGTAAAAAATCAATCTTTAATTTGATTTCATCATATTTTGGGGGCATTGCAAAATATTAAATTAATCTATATCATATTAATGGATCATTTCGTACAAAAATAAATTCAATATCTATCTATCTATCTATCTATCTATCTATCTATCTATCTATCTATCTATCTATCTATCTATCTCCTTAAAGATTTAAGCAATTTCAGCAGAAAAATTATAGCAAATATGATAAAGAATATCCTCATATAGTCAGTTAACAAAACACATCATTGTATATTGGAATAAGGGAAGAATTGAGGAATAAAAAAGTTAATGAGGAGACAATGTTTACCATAATTTATATATTTTTAATGACAAATATATTAAGAGCAAATTCACTTCAAATTATGTGCATTCTCTCTCTCTCTCACTACCTACCTATCTATCTATCTATCTATCTATCTATCTATCTATCTATCTATCTATCTATCTATCTATCTATATATATATATATGTTTCTCATTATATATATATGTATGTATGCACAAATACATACCTCGACATCCATCTTCATT